>BMAO01038230.1:0-596266 GCA_019973975.1 Trichonephila clavata | reverse complement strand
CACTTATTAATTCAGGAACTTGATATGCAGTTCAGCAGACGTCTTGCTCTCTCTCTCTCTCTAGCTCCTCTAGTTTCTCGAAATTACGCACATTGGGATCGAAATGGGGAAAAGCATCAGATGTTATTGACTGAATGTTGCTAAATAATTATTCCTGAAGACTTTGACGTGGCGTGTTGCGCTTGAGCGACTCTGCATCGGATTAATTGTTAGAAAGAGGGCGAAAGCATTATATAAAAGCGCGCGCGCTCTGAAGTCTTTTCTGAGCAATCCTCGCCGAATTTTAAGGGGGGAATAAATAATTCTTTTTGGGATTTTCCCATCGAGCATTCAGCTGCTTTTATTCGAGAATAATTGCTTAAACTTCAACCCTGACTGGATCCAAATCACTTTTCGTACGAAATTTTGCATTAAAGCTCTTTCAGGAGTAAGTGGTTTTCTGTAGGAAGATTAATGCTAAAGTACAGATTAAGGAAGACTCATTAGGGTTGAGTATTTCATTTGGGTTTTAGGGAAGCCGACGAGAAAAATATTTAGAGACTAATTTATTACGACTGAGACGTGACGTTCATTTAAGTAGGGCTGTGTTCATTACTTGGGTTTGTCTCATGTTTATACGTATATTTTAATTTAGACATTGGGAGAATATGAGGTATGGTTTGCTCACGATTAAGTTGCTTATGTAAATATTTTCTGAACGTTCTAAACTTAGAAAAGAATTAAAATGAAGTTATTATATTTTTTTCATCCAAAATTATTATAAAAATACAATGATGTGTATGTTAAGGAGAGAGAGAGAGAGAGATATAGAGAGAGAGAGAGATATATATTGCATAATAGTTTAAAAATAAGCATAATTGTTTTTCTGAAGATATTATTACTGTTGTACGTGTAAGTAAAGAATTAGAAGCAATTTTTGAATACCATATAATCCGATGAATATCTCGAACTTTTAATACAAAAATTGAGATCGAAATTGATGGGTGTGCGTTATACACCGAATGTGAAAGATAGCTTTAAAAAATAATAAAAAGAGATGAGAATAAGAAAATTAGACAACTACAAATGTCGAAATGTTATTTATTTAAAAGAAATGACATGCCTTTTTTTTTAACTTAATGGTCTGTATTAGAAATTGTTTTTTCAAAAGCCTGGAATATAAAATCTCAAATAAATTATTTTAAAACATAAGTGCACTACACATGTCCTCAACACAGGATTAAATGATGACTCTTCAGTTTTAAACAACAACTTTAATTTGGCGCAAAAAGATTTAGAACAAATGCCACCAGCTAGTGCGGCGAGAACTTCTAGCGCAAGACAGAACAACTCAATATTCCACACAGATTATGTAAACACAAAACGCAAAAACAATCAAAACGTTGCCATCGCGATGATGTTGGTAAAAGCACGAGGCTAAAACTATTTATTCAATTCCTATTATTAGCTCACTCTCTCTAATATATATTTATCTCGTTCAAATTTTCAATCGTTAATATAAAATACTTTTTATCCATCCAATCAAATTCAAATAAATTTTTTAAACTTATACTATTTGACACACTTGATGTTAATACAGTTTTTTCAAACATTTATTCATTAATTACCGGCTAATTAATTATATTAAATTAATTACCGGTTTTTTGACGCCAACTTACATCCATGTCCATTGTTGTAATAATGTAACTGTTTAAAGCAAACACAAAAGTTGGCGTCGAAAACAAGTTTTTCAGCCAAACTAACCAAACCGGGTATGCATTTTTACAAAAATGCAGACAAATCATACTCTTTTTTTTAATTCCTACTATTAACTAACTCTCTCCTATATAAATATATATATTGGCCAGCTGAGTGGTGTGGTTGGTTTGTCTCTGGCCTTCTGCACCCAAGATTGTGGTTTCAAACCCACACTTGAATGATGATACCAGCTCCTGGCGATGTATGAGGTCTGCAATGGTAAAAGTATCAATCCACAGCCTCATTGGATATATATATATATATATATATATATATATATATATATGTTATTTAAATGTTCAATCGTTAATAAAATACCTTTTATTCATCCATTCAAAGTAGGAAATGACTTAAAATTTTTTTATGTTACTTGTTTAACAGAAAATACATATAAAATAGAAATATTAAATAATACTAAGAATTGAATAGAAATTAACAAAGAAAAACAAAAACTTGCCATTGTGAAAAGGCTACATAGAATCGACGGCGTTGGTAACAAGAACGAGGATAAAACTATTTATTTACAGAAAATATGTGAAATAGAAATTGTAAATAATGCTAAGAAATTAATATAAATTAAATACAGCGTATAAATGAGTACATAAAACACATTAATGATGAAATGCAGTTCGAATAATGAAATGAATAATACAGAATAATAATAAATACAATTCCACCCAAACAGCATACATATATTTTGGATTCTACGTAATAAAAAGTATGAGTGTTATACGGGGATTATATCTAAAAAATTGTAGCTTGAAACCATAGGTGCGCTTTATACCATCGATTTTATGGTAATTGCAGAAAAAATGTAATTTTTTTTACGCATAAAAAGGAAAATTATTTTGAAACAGAAAACTACATTTGTGTTCTTCAAATATATTTATTTTATACGTTTTATATCTAAACTGTGCAATATTTGTTCAATCTATATTGTAGACTACGTGAATTTAACGTGGGAATTTTTTAAAACATTTTATAAAAATAATTTAGTTACATTTTTTTGTAAAAAAAGATATTTAGAAAATATTTTAACACAAAGCTTATTGTGCAATATATTCTGCTTTTATGTTTAATTTTACAAATCCTTTTTTTATCAGTTTTTAAATTTAAAAATAATTTTGAAATTACAAGTCGTAAAATAAAACTCGTTTAAACAAAAAAAGAGTTAAGTTTAAATTTTTGTATCTGGATAAGCAATATAATGTGCAATTATTATTATATTCTAAATATTTTAATCTATAATTTAAGAAATTAAAATTCTTTGTCATTATACGATGAAAAAATATATTACATGGAAAATATTGTATTTTTACAGAGCTCGATGAATGAGGCATATGTCACTGTAGATGTTGTCATAAGACTTTTGAAAATATTAACGATTTTTATGATTAACAAAATTAAGGAATATCTTCCAATTGAAAAAAAAATTACGACAGTGCATCAGGTTTTACAAAATCAGCGTTATTAAAATAAATTTATGCCTGTGCATACAGTCGGAAATGTATTCTTCTTATAAGCAATAACTTGAGCAACGGATTTTTCTAAACAGTATTTCTCAAACAGGTTTTTCTCAACACAGGAATGAATAAATTTACAACACGATTTGGTTTTCAAAATCCTATCAAATTTGTTCTCCCCCATTTTTTTAAAAAAAATCTTATGTTTAAACATTCCTCACTTGAAACATCGACTCTACCCCCAAAAGTAACAGTCATTTAATTCCTAAATGCCATATGATAATTTCTCTACTCACAGTGAAGAAATGGATTGATCTAAAAGTGCTTAAATTAAAAAAATTAGATACATTAATATTCACGTCACGTATAATAATCTGAATAATGAACTTTTAGCCCCAGGGTATGTGATAAAATTGGGAATTTCAAAAGTAAGGAATTTAAAAATAACTTTAATTTTAATGTTATTAATAAATGAAATTTTAAATATTAGGATTTTTTTAACTCTGAAAAACATTTTCTCTGCCTTTACTGTAAACTACAAGAAGAAAATGTTTAAGAAAATAACCGATTAGTTAAGCGTTTGAAATAAAATATCATGTTATACAAACACTTTTTTAATATTTCGGAAAATGTATGCTATTTTATTATATAGTTATATCTGGTAATATGTTTTCAAAATAATAAGAAACAAAATGGCTTTGTTACATTATCAAAATATATTTACTGAAGTAAATGAGAAAATGAATGCAAATGATATATAATCTAGATAAAATTTTCCCCTCAAGTTCGTATATATGTATATGTAATTTTTCAAAAGGCTTAATTGACGAATAATACATTTTTAACAGCGAACAGCATTTGTGTATATATTTCTAAAAACAACATCTGGATAAAGTCATTGAAATCTGCTTTTAGTTGTATATTTTTGTTTACTCTGCATGTTATTAAAAGATTGTATAGAAATAACCAAGCTAGGCATTATGAAGTTTAATTCCTTATGCAAATATCTCTATATAAATATTTGTAAAAAGAATAACTTTGTATATTATTTTACGAGGTGATTTATGAAAAACATTTGGTCTTCCTTGTTCTAAGAGTGCCTTAAAATTAATCTCTTAAGAGCAAATAAATATTTTTCAAAATAGATACTTTGAGACGATTATAATAAAAACATAGTATGTAACTTGAAAATAATAAAGTTTCAAAACAGGCATTAAATGTTACGAGAACCTGATCTCCCTCAGCAAACACACATGATATCAGTTAAGAAGTAGAACATGAGAGCAATGTCTAAGAAAAAGAAAATTTCCCATATTTAACATTTTCTTTCTTGTATCAGACAGAGAAAAAAATCTGAAGAGAAAAAAAAATTAAAAAGTGGAGCACTTTTAAGTCAAACTTCTGTAGGTATATGTACAAAAACCATCTCGAAGTCTTCTTCGATTACAAGGGGATGTGTACAGGAATGAGAGTGAGAAAAAAATTACAGAGAGAAAACTTCGCGAAAATTCTTTGAGAAAACTTTTAACCAAAGCTTATAGAAAGGTGAGATAGTGGTGTTTCCAAAGTACATGCAGCAATGTAGGTTGAGAGGCAGAAAAAAATATTATTGGAATAAAGAAGTGTTGCATTAAAAAAAGCAGCTTAAGTTTAAAACCTGGATACACACTACCTACTTTGGCGCAAATATAAGCCCTGTCAGCATATTCCAAGAGGATTTTTTTGTATCCCCCTTTCCTTTCCCGGTCTCTTAAGTCATTTCCATTTGGCGGTGAAAAGTGGAGAATTTCTAATGCGGATTTGCGCTCTCTATGGTTTTCTCCTTGCATACTTATGATGGAAACAGCGATAGGAGGTACAGTGGCGTGCTTGAATCGCATTGGCACTTTAAAAGAATCCCATTTCTGTGCATTTTTATTAACTCAGTGCAATTAAGTTAAATTTTAATATTTAGCGACAAAATGGAATGCAAGTTTTGCATAGAAAGCACTTTTAGGTTCTTAAAATATTAAAGATACATTCAAACTTCACTTATCGTAATAATTTATTATAAACAGCGTGTTGATCTTTAATAATTATTTTTTCTTTTAGACTTTTTAAAAAACTATCGCGTCAAATTTAACATTTTTAAATTGATATTAACAAAATATTGTGGATGCAATGGGCTTAATAAATAATTTATATAACTGATACACGAAAAATAGAACGTGAGATTAATTATGTATCATATTCCAATATACGTATCTGTAAAAAAAATTATAACTACACTAAAAGGAGAAAGGAAATTCATTTTGGGATGAGACTCTTGCTGCAATAGTAGTACTCCTTTATGGTGTTATACTTAAAAAATTTAATTCTAAATGGTTAATTATATATTAAGAAATGCAAACATTTTGTGATGGATCTATACGGTCTTTCATTAATTTCTTCTTTTTTCCTTTAAAGCAATTTATTTATTTCAACCAATCTTCACCGAGAGCCAGGCGTGATTTATGTAAATAAGAAATATTATATAAATTCGGTTTTCATGAGTTGAAGAGAGCTAAGTATGAGCTAATTAAGATGAAGTGAGAAGCCAAGTGAATTAAATATCGAGAAGTCGACACGTAGTTGTTGACAAGTGAAGCGAGCCTGATACGTGTTGATGTACGCGAAGAGAAGCGGATTTAAAGTAGTAAAATTCATTATTACGGAGCGTAGAGTCTTCACCAATTCATCCAGCCAAATAAAGTGCCAAAAGTTCATCATGAAGGAACCGTAGCAGTAAAATATAAGGTTAGTGACTTTGATTAAGAAAATCAGATTATTATTGGAGGCGTAGTTGTAATTGTGCGCGTTTAAGCTTTCCTAGTTTCAGTTGAAAAATTATGTATTATCCGCTTGTATTGATGTCCCTCCTCTTCACTGCACTCTAGTTTATTTATTTTAATTAGAATTGTGTTGTGTCTGATCTTATATACTGATAAGCATCAATATATCAGTTTGAATTGGAATTATGTCTTTTGATCATTTAAGTCCACCTACAGATAGACAGGAATGTAATAGTGTACGGGGTGGCTACAGGTCACCACAATTTTATTGCTTTATATTATTTCTGAAAGCATTTACATTCTTCAATTGCACACATATTTATGTAAGCCAAAAGTACGCAGAAAAATACATTAACTGTAGAAATTACATTTCCTTTAGTTAAAAAAATATTTCTTCAAATATTTCATGGATATATTAGTTTTCTGATTGATATTTCTGTCAATAAACCCATTTTAAAATGACATACCTTCTTAAAAGGAACCTTTGTAGTCATGGCAATGTGCTCTTACGATATATTTTACAGTTACTTTAAAAGGATTTTAAATCGTATATTTATTTGTATATCCTGTGTTTCTGATTTTGATAATCAATTATTATAAAACTATTCTGGTTATTAATTCAGCAATGGCATTAAATGTAACTAGTTCAATGAAATCTTAATGCAAAACTGAATTATTAAAGAAAATATCTTTTTTTTTTGTAATTAGATCTAATACAAATCGAATCAAAATATGCAGATTATAGGTATTTCACTAAATGTTTCATTTTCTTTTTTTATTTTTAATGTTTTTAATCGATTTCTGATGTATAAAAATAGAAGACCTGTTTCACAATAATTTTGACGATAAACATAATATTTTTTCACACTGAAGTTTATACTATCGTTAACTGACAGCTTCATTTCTCTCCTCCCAATTTTTTTTTTTGTACGAATAAATCTGTATTCATTATTCACCTCAGTGATTTTATCTGAGCTCTGATGATTGGAAACTGATTGATTTGAGTTTTATTATTGATAATTATTTTATTTTTTAAGATTATTGATGACTTCTGACGGTTGTAATTGTGATTAAATAATAATAAAAGGGTTTTTAGAACTCCAATAAGGGGGGGGGGACCACAATAAATCTTGTGAACATAGAAAAATTATTTTTGCATCAATTCTCATTAAAAATGTACAAAATGCGATGCTCAACATTTCATGCTTTTCCTTTACTTCAGTACATTTTTATAATTTTCGTTATAGTGAATTTTAAATTTATTAACGATGTAAAGCTAATATTGGAAGTAAAACAGCGATTCATAATTTAAAAAAGCATTCAAACTGCTCAATGACTAATAATGAAAAATTAATTGAAAAAAGAGTTTATTCCAACATAATAACAGATTCTATGGACCATAAAAGTCCAATCCTTAAGTCTACACTACAATTATCTAAATGTGGAAATATAATGCTTCTGTAGAAAAGTTGTTGCAACTATATCTAACAATACATCTAGATGTTTAATACTAAACATTTTCACTGTGGTTTGAATTTTACTTAACGTTATGCATTACGATTAAAAATTTAAAATGTGTTGCAATTCTAATGTAAATTCAATGTCTATGCACATAAAACGAAACACTGTGCAATAAATACAATTTATGTCTATAGTACTTCTATTTAGTTGCAAAAAGATTAGGAATTTTAATTTTAAATTTGTAAGACCAATGTTTCTCGTGTATATTTTTAGAAATTTCATTATGAACTCTAACATGCCAAGCAATTATTAAGTTCCATTTCGCCTAATAAATTTTTTTTTACTCATTGTATTTAAAAATTTTCGAATATAAATGCATATTTTTTCATTTAAATTAAAATGGAGATGCTTGTTCAAATATATGAGATGAATAAAGGAAACAAATTGTTGTTAAAAGGCATTATGAGGAGAAGTAACGTTTCTGAAGAAGTAACATTTTCTCCTAAAGGAACTTTCTCTTAGATTCTAAACTTTCTAACAAGGAGTAAATGGACAGGTTATAAAAACAGAAAATTATATTTGCTCATCATTTAAAGTTGGTGAAATCTTCACGAGAGACATTTGCAGCAGCGACGCTCCGAGTCGTACTTTAAAACCAAACATAGTGCGTCTGCAATCTGCCTTTTCTTCTATTTCTTTTGGGGACGACAGGTCAGTTCACAGAACAAATTTTGCACACAGTAGAGATACCTCTTCTTTCGGCAGTCTAACTTTTTCTAACTTGTGGTGAAAAGTGTTAAAATCTGAACTATATGTTGGCCAGTTCACTGTTATCATACCAAGCCTTGGTGGACCTCGCAACATGACAGCAGGAGTTGACCTGAAAGCAAACATGCTGCATTTCGTAAGACCACCATAACGTGGAAAGTGTGATAATCCCAATTGGTGCATTAGACCTAGGCATTGAAAGCAGGAACTGTGACGAAGGATTTCCAACCTTAGCATGATAAACACTCCTACAAAATAACACAGACTTTCCCTAATTTTACTCATAACATATTTTGGAAGGAAATGTTTCCCCAGGCAGACGCTAAACTCAGATCATGTAATCTGATTCGAAGACAGCGAAACAGATATGCGTCGTCTTTCAAAGAACAATATTTCCCCTATGTACATCATGACCATCGTAGGTGAATGATCAAAGTTGCGAACTCCTGGCCAGCGTTGTCAAGTCGTGAGAAAATGTCTTAATAAAAATCAAATCAAATATATTGCTCATTGTTGTTTTTCAACCGATTAGCCCAGCTGCGATGATGAACTTCCTGCTCAAAGTCTTATGGGTGGCTGTTCGAACGTTAAAACTGTGCAGATGTTCTTCCTTATATATAAATATGGTATTCCACTTTATAGCCGTTTCGGATATCTGATGCTATTGTTAGACTACGATTATGCTAGATAGTTCTGGACAGCACGCTTTGTTTTCAAACGCTCAATTTCTTAAGTCTTACTGGTGCGGCAATATTCCGACAGACAAAGATTACCTCCCCTTGCAGATCAGTAGTACATTCGTACATTCACAATTTAGAGTACTTCAGTTCCCTGACAAGGTAACATTTGCTTCGATCATTTCTGTGATAGAGGACTATTGCACCTATTCGAATTTATATAGCTCAGAATTTCATGCAGGCGAATGATTACACTGTTGTTTTCAACACAATAAACAGCGTTGGTGTGTGAGATGTGTCGCAGGAAAGTACATATATATATATATATATATATATATATAACGAGAGAGAGAGAGGGAGAGAGAGAGATAGATAGAGAGAGAGGGAGAGATAGAAAGAGAGAGAGAGAGGGAGAGATAGAAAGAGAGAGAGAGGGAGAGATAGAAAGAGAGAGAGAGGGAGAGATAGAAAGAGAGAGAGAGGGAGAGATAGAAAGAGAGGAGAGAGAGATTACCTCTCATTTTCATAAATACGCCTTATTATATAGTATTTATAAAAAATGCATGATAGAGTAATTATGAATTAATCCTTTTTCAAAACTACTATCTAGAATTTACAGAACAATGAACTTTTATCCATTTCAGAGAAGAAATGTCCCAAATAGAATTGTTTGAGCTGTAATTGAGACGATACGTAATTGAGACGACGTTTGAGCTGTGATTGAACTAATAAACTTTTAACAGCTTAATATTAATTAATGAACACGCATTTTTTTTGATTTTTGAGTTGTTATTTTAGTTGGAATTTTTGAGTTTATTTAGTTGTTATTTCAGATGATTTTATGTTTGAATGAGTATTTCAACAACCGATCTCCTGTGTATTCTACTCGTGTATCTTACGGTTTAATATATAGAAATATGTTTATCAATCTTCCAAACATTGTAATAAATTGCATAACTTGATTGCAATGTCACATTTTGCTGATGATTTTCTCTTGAAATGTGACGAGATAATTGGCAATTATTTCGGATTTCTATTCGATGGCTATCATAAAACAAAGCAATAAATGTAACAATAATAACTGCACCAAAATATTATATACAATTAGGTGATTTTCATGATTGTTATCTTTTTTGAATGATGTTTTTGCGTGTTTGTCTTAAAAATTTCAATATAAGAATAATAATCTGAACTTATTTTTTGTTGTTTAAAACTTACATTTAATATCGGAGGGTATTTTATCTCAGTTTAATATTCTGTTTCTCGATTGTAATCACGCACGTTTTAATCTAACAAAAAATGTTACTCTCAGTACATTTTATAGCTAAATAAGAGAATATTATGTTTGGATGGAACATCATATTAAAAATTGATATGTATGCCTTGTTTAAATTTTTTGCCAAACAATTTCGAATACAAGTATATAAATATATCCGTATTAAAAAAGTATCTAGGTTTTATAAATTTATCAAAACTAATTTCTTAAAAATTTGATATACATCAAACACTCATTCTTAAATGTTTGCATGCATATTTTCACACAAATAAACCCAGAAAATATTATTGTGTCGTCAAAAACAGAAATACAATATCCTTGGTAATTTTTAAAATTCTTATCACAAATGGATAAAATCAATATGGATGCAAGAACACTAAATCACTATTGGAATGCATTATTGAATAAATTGACCTCAAACAGTATTTTTCATTACTGAATCATTTTTTACACAATTGAGAAGGTATTTTAATTGAAATAACACATGCACCAAACTGTTTTCGAATTTCAATATTAGTTTTAGAGATATCTAAGACAAGACCAATACATATTGTAATGCTTTGATGAGCCATTTCATATATATTTTCGTTTTTCTATTAGCCCATAATCAATGGATCGATAATTAATCTTTATAAACAAGTACATAGCCCCTTAAGAATATATATATAAGTATATGACTGATTTTCATTCGTGACTTTCCTTTTGAATCTTTCATAAACTACTGGAGGGAATTAAGTGAAATTTAAAAAATCAGGATTTTACAGCCTTTTTAAGTTTATTTCTTTATTTTAATAAATTGAAAGGTCCAAATGTAAATATTTTGGCATGTTACAAATCAAATTTTCCGAACTTTATTTACTAACGCATATTTAAAATTATGGTATTGAAATTTTCGGTTTTGAGAGAATTGAACAGAATTTTCTAAATTGAGTGATGTAACCATTGCTAAAAACGTTGTAAAAATTGTTATGTGAAAAATGATATCAGTATTAGAAATATTTTTACTTTGAGATTAATTAAATGTGTTCACTAATTACTGAATCCCTTAACAACACAATTTAGTCCTGCCGCAAAGAATTATATTAGTTTTATCAAATAACAGTGAGAATTATGCAGATTATTCTGTGTGTTCTTCCTTTATTTAGCGATGGCTCTATTTTTTAGCATATTGAGAATACATAGGGAAAAATTATGTTTTTTCCTTATTTAGAAATCGTTTCTTCGTAATAAACAATTGAATGTGATTAGGCATATTTATAGTTTTTTCCATTATAGACATAAACATTAAAACGGTGTTTTAAAATATTTAATAAATGAAACTAGTTATAATTTACATATTGAAGTAAACAATTTTTTAAAAAAATCTTTACAAAATGCAGGAGAAAGAAAAGAATTTGAAAGATTTAGTTTGATAAAATTATAAAATTTTCTTAAATTTAAATTCTTTTGTGGTTTTAAAGTTTCAAATCAGAAGTTTTTCGCAATCATAGATTGTAAGAATTATATTTAATTGCTTAATGCTCTGTTAAAAATATTATTTGAAAAGTATATAAATATATATATATATATATATATATAAACTGTTAAAATGATTATGAATAGATTTACAGTATTACGAGCTACGAGCTTTTGTATTTTAATTTGCATTACACATATTCTTACAGTGTTTAAAGACTTGCCAAAGTTATACCATGTTATTATTTATAATCTTTCACAACATGATTTAAATCGCAAAACAGTTTGAAAATTATATTAAGGCAAGCATGCTTTCGAAACAGAGCTTTCAAAGAAAGGGTGAAGATATTCATATTTTAATAAAAATATTTACATTACATTTAATATTTTAATAAAAATTTTACATTATTGTTGGGACCGCGGGTAGCCTAGTGGTTAGAGCATTGGACTCCAGACCGGAAGGCATGGGCTCGATGCCCGATGCCACCAAATGCCGCCGAGTATATTCGGAGAACGTGCTCGTTAATTCTGTGGGTCCGAATGGTGTTGCCATATATCGTGTTGTACCGAGCAAAATCACACTGTCACCTTCATGGGGGCTCAAAAGCTTAGGCTAATGACAGGCGTAAAATTCTAGACCTTAGCCGCGATGAATTTCGAGGACCTTGATCTGATGTTACTATCGATCAGGTGGCAAAAGCAACAGAACAACACATTACAGTTAAATGTTTGTAAATATATGATGATTTCTAATGTTTGTTTTACGTATTTTTTATAAGTTCGTAAAAGAAGATTAATTTTAGTAGTCAGTCACAGTATTGAAAGAGTTTTTGGTGTGACTGAATACATCATTTTAAATAGCTACATTTTAGATTTATGAATTTAAAACACTGGATATTAAACATACCTCTACTTAACATTGATTAACGTACTAAAAAAGACAAAGTAAGTAAAAAGACAACAGTGTATGAAAAGAAAATAATAGCAATAACGATGATAAATTCAAGCATTGCATATAAATGAAGGGCATTTCATGAATATAGGTACTTTTAATTAATAAATGGAAACTTATTTATACACAAATTTTTCTTAAAAAACAAGAATTCCCCCAAATAGGGCTGTGAATTGGTGTTTTACCATAGCAGATCTATTGCATTCCCTGGGAACTGGTATCATTTTTTAATGTGGCATGGTATAGATGAATACTAGTTTTTGCAATGTAACTTTGACGCCCAGTTTCCTCCTCAGATGGAGGAATCTAAGCTCTGGTGATGCGATATTTTACTAAGAATTTAATTTTGCTCTAGAGCGAAAAAGCCGAGCAGACACTCTAGGGATCTTTAACATGCCGTATAATCATAAGACATGGGCGCTGCCGATTTTGTGCATCATGAAAATCCACTGACTTGGGCTGGTATCAAACGCGTAAACTTGGGCGTACAAAGCCAGCGCCAAAAAAACTATCCCACCCAGCCGTCTATAGAAAAAAGAATGGAGTTGAGTTGAGAACATGAGGTCTATCATTGCAGATAATTTATGATAAATATGTAAATGCAGTATATTCGAGTAAAAGTAAATTAGAAACATGCAAAATTCAAAATTTTATACTGATACCTTTTTGTTATCTCTTTATTTAAATATTAATAACATAATTTTTATTTCATAATTATAAAAAAAAATAGTTCATTCGAGGTATAATTAGGTACAAAGATATCTGAATAATTAAATTAACCTTTATGCATGCTAAGAAAAGTAAAATTAATAAGAAAACTAATTTTATCAATTCTCCTTTAATCTTTAGATTTTTTAAATGTCTTCCAATATGCTTTATAATTTACAAATGAGAGCTTCAAATTTAATTCTACGTTGTTAGATAATCATTTTGTAACGCATAAATTAATATCTCAAAAACCAAATGTAATCCTTAGTTGACTAAGAGAATTAAATAGCAGTTTGTGTAGGGTAAAGCAAGTTCAAGCGAAATTTCCTTCGTTTAATTTTTGATATATCGTAAAACTGTTGGCTTTAGTCCAGTGTGCTTCCTATAATATTCTAGTATGAATGTCCTTGTTTCTTGCTTTGATAAAAGTTTCTGTTATCTATATATTTTTTTCTTTCTTTTTTCAATCAAAGGAGAATGATTGGCATATTTGAAGTTTTCTCATTATTATTCTTTTGAAGCTTGTTAAAAAAACGAATACACACATACACAGCTGAATGAGTCGTATTTTTTGGTATTTTGAATTTTAGAACTGATTTCTTTGAAATGTAGCATGGTATCAGATTTCAGTAGCACATATTACATTTGTTCACATCAGCAGCAAGAATGCATTTATTTTGTAGTAATTTTACGCAAAATAATTATTATTTTATTGTTTTCAATGAAATAAAACATCATACGAGAGTATATAATTTCAGAACTAACAAGGGGAGGTTACGTCACAAGAAATTCATTTGCAGACGAGACTTTGTGTAACATTACTACTCCTTTAGTGTGTTCACCTCTGAATGTAATTCCTCCGAATGGACAATCAACTCGGAGAATTTATATCAGCTTATATACAAATAAGTTTAATTAAGCTTAGTTTGCGCAGTGGCTTTGGTGACCTGTATACCGCTTGATTTTGATCAATTGTTTTCAAATCCTTTAATTAGTTTTACAATCACGCAAATAAATCTATAAAATATAACTAAAATAAACAATAATATTACATTATAATATTAAGGTATCCGACTAGGTTGAAAAAGTGCTTTTTAGGTGTTTGATGTTTGGTAATGTTTGGGCTATTAGGAAAAAAAGAAATATAATTATTGAGGAAGAAGGACTAACACATAAAACTAGAGAGTTTTTTAAGTTGTTTTTATAGCATTTACTTTATCTAACTTATAAAAATATTTTTTTAATGCGTTTTTTGAAAAATGTAATTTTTACCATAATTTGTGCACGAAAAACGGGATATCTCCAAAACAATCCAATCAAATTCCATGGAATTTGTAATATACTATATGTTATGTACCCTTCAGAGTGTAACAAACCGCAGATGTTAAGACACCTACATTTCATCACATTTTAAAGCCATTTTTAGCTTAGAACATGCAGTAATTTTGATGAAAAATCATTATCATCAAATTTAAATGCTAATAAAGTATTTATTTCTTAAAATATTTTTATCCTGTGGTTTATGACAATTCATAGGATCAAGAAATATATCGATGAAATTAAAATTGCATAAAGTGCAATTTATTTTTATTTATGGCGTTTTACTTAACATCATAAATTTTGCTAAAATATCATAAAAATAATTTTAAAAAAAACAAAGGGTGAGATACATGATATTTATTTAATAATTCTGACTTTTAAAGCCTATTTATGTTCTTTGGAACAATAAATTTATTCTGAAAATCAATTTTAAAAAAATTGGTCTCCGAACCTAGTCGAATACTTTAAGTATATCATTAAAAATTATAACTATTATAACTATTTTATATAATTATAGTAGCTATTTATTTTGAAAATACAAAATAATTATATAAAATATTATTTAACATTTAATAAGCTTTTTTAGCAAAATTTATTAAATTGTAAAAAAAAAATATGTAAGAAAAACAGTTAAATTATTGTCTGATTTGAACCCATTCAGCGCAATTACATCGAGAAGTAAACACCTTAAAAGATTACTACTATTACACAAAGTCTCATCCCCAAGTGAGTTTCCCATGTGTCTTGCCCTTCCATTTTGAGTGAATTAAGTTCGGATACATGTGATAATTTCATAAACAGCCCTAACTTAGCTAGTTAAGATATTATTATAAAAACGTAAAGTTCTAGAATTGGCAAGCAGAATATAGAAATTACCCTTTTTCATAAATCCATGTGTGAAGTTCAATGGAAGTTGGAAGAGTTCTCTATTCTTATTCTATATTATTCCGTCATATGATAGGCTAAACTCTACTATTTTGAAAAGAGTATCTACAATAGATCTTGCGAGTATAATCAGTTATATCTCATTGCCGTCAAGTGAAAAGAAGAATTGAACTTAAAGGGAAAATTAATTAGTATTATAATATTATTTTTTTATGTAAATACATATATAGGATATTTCAAATTTATCTTCTTTGGGCTTATGTTTATAAGATTAATTTAATAATTTTTGCAGGAATTTAAATGTATTTTAGAGTTCTATTAAGTAAGAATATTTTAAACGGCATTTACTGGTACTCCGTTAAAGAGACAGAGTTTACGCAAAGGCAGATTTAGTGGAAATACATCTAGTTACACCATTTTTCTTCCAACGACTGATCAATGCTATGTAAGCATGCAGCCAAATCTGTTTCGTGGCTCTGGTTTTCACCACGCTGGATAACTGCAAACAAACAGGGGACAAAAATGTATTCCGACGAATTTGTTTTTCCCTTTTTTTCCCTTCCGTCAAAGCATCTGAATATCTGAATAAATAAAATGGTGTTTTTTGTGTATTTACGTTAGAGAAAACATGACTTATTTTCTGTTGCATTTTTTGTGGTATATCATAAATAACGCTATTGGATATGTTTTGCTTATAATATTAAATGCTTTGGATGAGGAGAAAATCTTCAATTAAATTTGTATTAAACTTTTACGAAATAATTGAACAGTTTTCTTTTATACGTGATACATAAGAGTACGTGTCTTGCAATTTTGTGATATTGATTAAAGTTCGACATTCAATAAAAAAAAATCGAAGAATAAATTTAAAATTACTCTATGTTTCTGTATTTATATTTAATAACCTTAAGTAGAATTTTGAATTATTCAGAATATATTTGTTATACAGCGTAATATCATGAGATGAGTAGCACCAATATGGAATAAAATTTAACTTTTTATAAACATTGATATAAAAAAATCCTTTTATCTTATATATAAATAAAACATATAGCATATATATATCACAACAGAAAGCATATAACATAAAAACTAATCAAAAGAAAATTTATCTGGAAGTTCGCGTTCCAAACCGAAATATAATGCACTCAAAAATTAATTATTCTTTATGCAACCAAAAAAATATAAATAAAAATAATTAAAAATAAAATAAAACTTTTCAAAATTTTAAGACAACTGTAAGAATATTTTTTTGTCTCAAACTATTTTTTCAAACTGTTTATTCAGAATTTGGCACGTTTGAAGCTCCAAGCCATAAGGTTCCCATAGTGATTCTTAGATACCTCTGGGGATTCTTGAGACTGCTGATAGGGTTTGTAGCTAATTACAATTAATTTTGAGTAATTGACCAACTGGAGTAATTGAGGGAGTTTGAGAAAGATTTGATATAAAGTAAAATATTTATGACTCATTTTTATTATTATGAAAGTTAAAAAAAAGTATTCATGTGTGTGTGTGATTTTCCAGTGACAGAAAAATTTTAAAGTAAAATATTACAGATAGACACATAAAATACATATAATAATGACAAGCGTCGCATATTGTTAAAGTCGGGTCGATTGCAAGTGTTGCCGTCTATAAGGTTTATTTGGGAATGGAATCTCGTACAATACATACTATAATTTATCTTAACATACATGATCTACATACAATAATTTATCAAAAATATGGCAGTGTTAATGAATTGAGCGATGCAAAAATGTCCCTTACTTTTGAACCGACTGAAGCATTATTCCTTACATTGTTAAAGAGAAAGAGAACGTTACGTTATCATTATTGAAAGCTATTAATATCTTTTACTAATCAAATAAATTTTACAAATTTGCAACTGCAATTCAAATCTTGTCCAAAAATCTACATACGAAAGTTGTTTAAGTTCCTGTTCCTAAATAGGCTATTATGCAAAGCTTATTGTGGACGCGGTAGCCGGGTGGTCTAGGTATCGGATCGTGGGTAGCATGTCATGAGTTCGATCCCAGTACCACTGAAGACCCGCCGTGTAGGGGAGCGATGCATGTAAAATCTGTCGAGAGCTCAAACGTCCTCCCGTTGGTGTCGTGTGGTAGTTGGGAGAGGGGGGTGCCAGCTCAGGTGTCGTCCGCGTCACTTGACCATGGTTCAAAAATTACGCTGACCGTCCCCAAAAGCCCTCGTGTTGCTGAACAGTGGAACGTTAATATTCACTCACTCATGCAAAGCTTATTAATATAATTTACCATTTTCTGGACACCAGAGATAAGTTTGTAGTTTTTTTATATTGCACTGAAAAGGAGTTACTTTTCACTAGGGAATACAGTAAAATTTTTGGTTTGAAAATGGGTCCATGGACACAGTAGGTTTGGGAACCAATGCTTCACGTGATTTTGATATCTCAGCGATTGAACATTGCTCTGAAAGCCTTTTATTTTTTTAATCATTAACTCCCATTCCACATAATATCTGTGCATAAAATAGAAACTGAAAATAAGTTGAACATACGAGTATTCCAGCTTAATTTAGAAAGATAAATTTACATTTAAAATACTGGAAACTTTCAGATGAAATTAGTTTATTTTCCAGCACAAGATAAGTACTTTTTGGGGAAAACTTTAATGAAAAAAAATTATTTTTTATGAAATGTTGGATGTTTTATCTGTTATATATAATTTTGCGTTGAAAAAAAATATTTAAAAGTTAAATAATCTCTAATCTTCTTCTAGAACATAACGAAGTCAACAGAGTGAAGACAACTCTTTCTACACTCTTATCTTGGATATCAAACTTTTGAAGAAGATAGCAGAAATACCTTCAAACACACGGAAATGAATTTCCCACCACCGCAGACGCTATCATGAACATAAAAACCTAAAAATAAGTAATAAAATAAAAATTGAGATACATTCTAGCAAGTATTGCTAGACCCATTCTCTTTCCTCTGTGTAGAATACGTAAACATTTCAAACCAACTCTCTTTTGATATAAATAGGTATATATATATATTTCTATGCTACTGTTAGAAGGCCTTCTATTTCGTCGTAAAAGACGGGGGCAATACAGCAGGGTATATAGCACAGCAAAACAGCTTTTTGTGCTTTATGTCAAGATCGTCAAAGGGAAGAAGAGCGTTTCACTGTATTTTAATGCATTTTTTGTTGTAATAAAATGGGACGGGAAATAAAAAGAGACAAGAATGCGGAAGACTGTTCTTTTAGACGAACTTATTGAAATAGTAGTTCGGCTAATAAAATGTGCAGGTGCCTTTGTGGAATCTCATATAAATGCGTCTTTACCTTGAGATGTAGTTTATAATATTTTATTGAATGTGAAGCTTTAATTTAAGACATATTTCATTTAATATTTTAGAGTCCTCATATTGGATACACTTAGTATAAATTTTTAATGCTTTATTTTAGATTTTTTAGTTTGATATATCAGGATTCTAGGTTTTGTGAAAAGTTAAGTTAAACATACGAACTGGTGTTTAAGTAAAATTTCACTAATGTTTAAGTAAAATTTAAAATGTTTTCAAAAATTTTAAATTTTTTAAATTTTTAAGTAAAATTATTCAGAATTAAAATTTAAATAAAAGATTTGAAGAAAATAACTTCAGAAAAAAAACATAGTTTCGAAAGTCTGTTAGTAGAAAATAAGTACTTAAAAGTTTTCAAGATAAAAACTTTAAATTAGATTCCTTTAGTTTAATATATTAAGTAAGTTTTTAGTTTTTTTTTTCAATAATCATTATAAAACATCTTGGATTTTTATTCTTTCATACTGGCAACATACTTCCTTTGAAAAATCTCTAAAAGTATTTGATATACTCAAAACATAACTATACCACGAAACATAGAAAAATGTATTGATGAATACAGTGGGATATAAACATAAAATCTGGGTATATTTTACCATGATTAACGTAGTAAAGAAATAGCGGAGATATTAAATTAATTTTACTATACTTATTAATTTAATAATTACTATTATCGTTATCACTGTAACGTGTGAATATAATCTTATATGTTTTGATATAATACACTCCACGAGGATTTTGATATGAAATGTATTTTGAGAAATAATTTACTTTCTACTTGAAGAAAAAAAGAGTAAGGTACTATATTTCGAAACATTTCATACAAAAATACACTTGGAATTTTGAATTTTAGCTAAGATTTATATTTCCTATTTTTATAATATTGGAACGCTTTATAAAATATATTCAAAATATGAGAGTCAAGTCTGTAAGATGTTGATGTCAATATTTGGTAAAGATAAATCAAGACAATGTTGCCATACAGTAATTAAGTATATTTCAAACTAATTAAATAAAATCCATGTAGTTTGCTAAAAATATATTTTATAATACTATTATCTCAGTAGAAAAAGATTTAAGGGTGTATCATATCCAATTTAATTTATTAATTTCAGAGATTAATTAATAACAAATTAGGAATTTTTCAAATTTCGTTTGAAAATTATATGTAAATGCACCTTAATAGTGACAGAGGAATCAAGGGACTCAAAATAATTATATTTCATTTGAAAGATAGTATTATGCTTTAAATATCATATTTCTTCTGAAGCATTTGATTACATTAGCTAGTAAGAAAATTTAATAATATGTATTGAAAAGCTGTACTTTTAAGTTAGACAACAGTCCTTAACCTGCAAAATGATTTGAGTCGATTTTAGAATATCAAAATATGTAACGAAAAGAAGTTAATTTAAAGAGAAATGAACGAAAACAATAATTTTAATTAGAAATACAGCAAAGCTCAAACAATTACAGTTGAAATAATAAATATCGTTGCTTGAAATTAAATATAGTTATTTTTACAAAATTTGAGACGCCAAGAGAGAAGAGACATCGAATGGAATGTAAACATTTGTATCAAATTTTATTAATATTCACTATCAAAAAGGAAACAATCTGTTTAAACAAGGGAAATATTGATTTAATATTTAACAAATGATCTTATTTAACAAATAAACTGAGCAGAGAAATAATAAAAAAGTTTACGGAGCAATTAATCAATGCAATCTATTATCTTTGAAGTAGAACATTTTTATTTTTCAGTGATAAGATATATTTAGAATCAAAATAGAATATTTTTAAACGGTATTCTAATTAATGATCAAACTGGTAAATATTATTTTTCCTCGCTTATAAAGATACTTCATACAATAACACCCTGAAAGTTCTCTCATGTTATAATTTTATCTGATAAAGTAAATAAGCAAAAGCACAGACTTTGCTTCTTAATGGGAAATTCCATAAAATAAGTGGTCTAGACCCAGTTTTTAGTTGTTCCCCCTCCCTCTTCGATATCCATTTATTTACATTAACAATCTGGTGCATGATGACTGATTATATCCAAACAAAACCATTAATATTGCCCACTGATGTGTTCAAAGTCGTAGCCAAACTTCGGAAAAGCAATGCTTCAAGTCTAAGAAACAATTGGTCTTTCCTGTCATCCATCAATCACGGGTCGTTGGGATCTCATGAATCATTGGCAATTTGATTTCATCAAATCTATGAGGCTTGTGATTGGGAGGGGGCTTAATTAAGTAATGTCTGTGCAGATGTTATGAAACCTTTATCCCATTTCTCTCGAAACTGCGATGAGTTGAATGATTATTTGATAACAGATTCGGTCAGTTGATTGGATACATTGTGAATCGCTTGGTTAAGTTATAGCTTTAATATGCTACTGGCTGCTAATCAATATACGCTCTAGACAGATATGTACAAAACATGAATTTTTAAAGTGAGTTGTATTAAATTCCCTTTTATAGGTGAAAGTTTATAGCGAGATTTAAATTATTGCCTCCAGAGCCAAAAGATTAATTAATTGAATTTATTTATACGTAAAAAAATATTTTTGGTAGTGGTCGTTTATCGGAATATTATTTGAGTCAAAAGGATAAAATATGTATTAAAATAATAGTTTAACTAACTATTTAATTGTACATTCTACAGATTATCTTATATGGAATTATGCTTATGATTCGCGTAAAAGTAAAGCTAAAATAATTTTTGCGTTGTGATAGATATGAATGTTCATTAATGTTAAAACATTTATAACTATTCTATAAATCTATTA
Source organism: Trichonephila clavata (assembly GCA_019973975.1). Lineage (NCBI taxonomy): Eukaryota > Metazoa > Arthropoda > Arachnida > Araneae > Nephilidae > Trichonephila > Trichonephila clavata. The sequence goes on along the minus strand of BMAO01038230.1, from coordinate 574,611 downwards.
TGTAATTTAAAATTATCAAAATTATCAAAACGTTTCCAAAGTAAATATTTTTTTTAAAAAAAAGAAAAGAAAAGAAAGAAACAGACGAAAATTTTGTTATTATACTTTATAAAATATTCACATGAATGAATTACAAAAAGTTTCAATGGAGAATTATTATCTTCCTTTCGATTTATTATTTTCTTTTTCTTAGGACAGATTAGTTCATATTTTACTTATGAAAAAGAGGTGGAAGTATGATAACCGGATTAAAGATAAACTACAAAATAGTTTGTAGTATACATAAATCCCTGCCTTTTGATGAAGCTATGAAAAGTATTTTTGTATGTAAAAATAGAGTCAACAGGGTTTTGGAGAAATTTATGAAATTAAAATATTTTATTATTAATGTTGATGATGTAACTATATGTTTTTAACTCATATTTTATATTTTATACACAATTCAAACTCATTTCCTAAAATTCCTAAAAATTAATTTAGATTAAAATTTTTAATTGTTAGTTTAAAATAAAATTTTTAATTGTTAGTTTAAAATAAAATTTTTCGTTCTCTATTCCGAATAACATTTCTAATTATTAATTTAGAATAACAGTTTCGGTGTATTCCTAAATCTCATGTAGATCATCACCGAATTTCTATTAATATAAACATGGTTAAATCTAAAATGAAAATATTTAATCAAAGTGCAAAAAAAAAACAAAAATATGTTGAAATGAATGCAAAAGACAGAAATGATACAAATAATACAAAATATCCAAACTTCTAGGGAATTTAAAATTATTAATAAAATAACTGGTCTCAAATTAGAAAACGTGGTTTTTGTGAAATGTTTGTGCTTTTTTAAATAAATTATTATTACATTGTGCGAATTAATATTGCTAATACATTATAATAACATTATTAACTATTTATTCTCATCTGCAAAAGCAAAATTCAAAACAAGACAATATTTAGAATTTTTTTAAAAAAACAATGCAGATATTATTATTCGCAATTGGCATAATTGCCTTTAAAATTGAGAACTTTTTCATTGTTTCATTTAGACAATGTTATAATGTAATTTCTTTATTGAATACTTTGATACGTATTTAATCAGAAAAAAAACATAACAGGAGAAATCGAGCAAATACAAAAAAAAATTATTTTGCGTTTGCACTTTATTTTATTAATTTCCATATAACAGAAAGAATGATAAGTTTGTTGTCTAACAAATAACTTTATTAAGATCAAACATCTATTAACGTGACCATAAATGATTTTAGATCAGATACTAATGACTTTTTTCTTAGAAAAAAAATGATAGATTTATTCTTACCTTAAATAACAATATTCTTATACTTTTATTAACTAGGTTACATATTAATTATGTACATGCAACTCATAGTTAATGTAAGCATTAATGCACAACAATAATATTATCATTAATGCAAATGTTAATGAACATAAATTGACGTACTTTACAACAAATTAGCAAATACAAATGTTATAAAGTATGAAAAATACGCTATAAACATGATACAACTAATCATACAGTTACAGGTAAAGTATAAATGTATGTTTCAATCACAGAATTATAAGTAGGGGTTTATATAATTAAAATATTCCAGAATTTTGAGACAAATAAGAATTTATTTTATTGAAAAGAATAATAAAATCCCCTTGCACCACAAAGTATCACACGGGGCTTACAGAAATGAGTATTAATCACACATAACTACACATTAGGATTACAAAAATTCACAAGAAATTCACAGAACTTTCCAAAAGCATTTCTAGTGGAAAGTAGTTGGTAAAGATTAGGAGGTCACTTTATGTTAAGTCTCTTGAAAGCCAGTCTTAGGATGTTTCGTTGTCTGTCAAACTTGGAACACTGAAGGAGCACATGTTCCACATCCTCCTCACCACCAATATCACAATCACAGAAAGATGACGGAACTAAATTAAATTCATCCAAGGAGCTTTTAAAGTCGCCCTGACCAGTTAGAAATTGAGTTATTTTGTAATAAGAATAAAAATGATGGCAGGCTAGTCTTTAAAACCATAAAAGTGGAATATTTGGGATAACTTAAAAATTGCAGAGTAAAAACCACAGAAAAGGAGGAAATATTTACCGGGAGAAAAGTTCCACAACATGATCTGAAGATGTATAAAATCTTTTATAATAGAAATTAAAAATTATTTTTATATTATTAATAAGATAATGGAGCAAATATTATTCTTTAGAATATTTTTAAAAAATGTGTGAGGCAGTTAAAAAAGAACTAAACGCTAAAAAACCAGAAAAAGATAAAATTTTTAATATTCAATGAAAAATGTAAGAGAAATATTAAATTTTTTTTTAAAAGTCAAAAAAATTAGAGTAGATAAGATACCAACAGAATTCCGAATAACACAAAATCTTATAAGTAAGGTTGAATCAAATTATTGTTGAAAAGTTTCGAATAGCTCAAATAGACTATTGTGTTTTAACACACACGGATAAAACGCGAATTTAAAAAATAATTTTTTCAAGCCAAAAGCCTTAAAAAACTTAAAGTTTTATGAGAAGGTCGAAAGATAAATAAAAATCAAATCCTATTAGCCAAAGCAGAATTCTTCAAACCAGAACAGACAATTCAAATGAATCCATAAAAATTTGGGGTAAACATTAAGAATAACAGGATAAGTTTCTTTCAAATACAATGAATAAGAATAACAAATGTCAATCAATATAATAGAATCAATTTTATATGAAGTATACAATTTTGAGACCAGTTTAATAACATGCTTAAACATTCGCAGTTCAACTTCTCCCTAATACCACACTTTATATGAAAAATTTTATTTTAAAAAAGCAAAAAATTATTACTGGAGACTTCGACGCGTATTTAACGAATTTGATTATTCCATAACTTAGCGCATTACTTTGCTCGTATATACTTCAGTCTAAATCTTGGATTAGTTTAATTCCACAACTATCATTGCAGACTTAAAGCAATTATTAGGAATCCTTTATCTGGGCACCTAATAGCCCAGAACGAATAAGGTTTAATTTACTGAATATTTTTAATGGAAATATTCTTTAATCCTACAACACTGTTTCGTACCAACAGTTAAAGTTAATATCTATAAATGTAAGAAATTTATTGCTCTCTATTCTTATTTCTTCTAAAAATCTCACCATATCTTTCAGATTTATTTTATCATCAGTATTAAGAGCTGTTAGTGAAGCTACAACATAATGCTGTTATCACTGACCAACATAATTTTGATAAATTTTCCTTGGATAGACGTAATACCTATACAGCATTGATCAAAAAGAAGTTTGGAGGAATTTATTTTTTCATATATATAATTTTCATTATAATCCCCCCCCCAATTTTTTTAATTAGTATTAAAAGTTTTTCTGATGACATATATCTGATATTTTAATTTAAAGTAAATCTCTATTGCATCGAAGTAGAAGGCCCGATGTTGTGGCAAAAGAAAATTCTTTAGAAAGTAAGAATAAATATTTATAATTTTGAAAAGATTAAATTTTATGGCTCACATATAATTTGAGGTCTATCACCACAATATTAGAAATGGGGGTTATATAAGTATAAAGTTTATTCAACGAATAGAAATTTCAGAGGTTAGATTTATAATAAAAAGTGTATATCGTCCCGATAAAAATATTAATTATTAGTTTTTCCGATACAACTTAATGAGTTACAATATGGAATTATTAGGAAAATTAAATAATTTTAAAAAAAAATATTTCTATACAAACGTAATTTATTCCTTACCTTTATTCCCTATTTTTTTTAAATTTTAAACCACGAAGAATTTTGAAAAAATAGTGAAAAAGAGGAACCATGAAATGAAATTTAAAATTCGCGCATGAATATAAGATTATTATATTCCAATTTCATGGTTTGAAATTTCAAAAGGGCTATTCAGTATAAATGCTTTTGTCGCTCCCAATAATTGCTTTAATATCTCATCTAATTTGAAACCATGATTTATTTTCTTTATCCTAATACTTATTTTAAGATTTGCATTTTTCAATGTCGTTTTAAATTAAGATACCACAAGTACGCAAAACTTATCTTTGACTATTACAAAAAAGGCAAAGACTTAAAGTTTTAAAAATACATCTAAATTTCTTTTCAAAACTTTATAATTTGTTTCATCATACCTAACTTAAAATATTCGGTAAGTAAAATTACATTTTTATATCCGAGATGCTTTGGCAAAAGAATTCCGTGGTCTTCTTTAACGTTGTGCTTTAAAGAGTATACAGCTTTTGAAATATTGTTTCTTAAAAGTTCTAATATATCACCAAAAAGACACTTGTAAAAACCAATTATTTAGCTAAAATTATGGAGATTTTAAAATCCTACAAATAGGATAGTATATTTTTTATTTAGAATAATATAATATATCAGTTTTAGCTCAATTGATTTTCATGTGACCTAAACAAGCAACAGGTATGCACGAAAAAAGACGATTCTTTTATGAAAAAGTAACATCTTAAATTTTTTTTGATAGAATCATTCAATTTCTAATGGGAAAAGTCATCATTTACAATTAAGGATACAGTAAGAAATCTCCACAAAACGTAAGTATTTATTCTTTAAAAAATGCTTTGGAATTTTTTGTAATTTCAATGCAGTAGGCATAATGACACAAAGGAAACAAAAGTTATTACTCTGAAGTAGTTGTTCAAAAGAATATGAAAATCCTTTTTTGAAAGATAAGGTCTGTGAAGTAACTCATTAAACTCTCTTTCAAAAGTTTTTCTTTTTCATTTTTTTCAGGGCAGTACGCTTTATCACCGACATTGCCTCAAAAATTATGAATTTGAATTATAAAATACGAATCCTTTTCAGAATGCATTACAATGATTAGAAAGTAATATAAAAATCAAATTCTAACTATCCAATTTGTATAAAATCGCTCAAAAAATGCAAAAAGGTTTGGATATATGCTGTGAAGTTAAGGAAATAGTAATGCGATATTAATGATTTATATCTGTGTTAAGTTATATTTTCTGCTGATCATCTAATCCTTCAATTTTATTAAGGAATCCGAATACGTTCTGAACCATAATTTTGGAAATGTGTATAAAGGAATATTTTTTTGATATTTAGTGTCACTTGAATTAGAATATACACATATAAAATTGTCTTTTGGATATCACTACTATAATAAATTATTTAAATGCAATTTTTTTAAAAAAATGAGGAAAGAATGACATAATTTCAAATGATTCTCCTTTTATGGAAAATATTTCTGTAATAACAATATTTTGATTATATATAGATATGACTTTTTTACAGAGCCCAAACAAAAATTTTTTAAAAATTCACATTATTTTTAGAGCTAGGATCAATTGAAGTAATAACCGATGTATTTTTTGTTAAAATTTATGTATTCTAGTGTGTTAAAATATGAATAAATTCCCTTCTAAATAATATACTTCGAAAATCCTTGTTCAGGCTGTTTATAGAAATCTTATAAAAAGGTAAAATATTAAAATTTAAGAAGCATTTTCCATATAAGGAGAATGTTTTGAAAATATGTCATTCTTTCTTCATTTTTTCACCAAAAAGTATACTTAAATAATTTTTTCTTGTTATAATAATCTTAAAACGATTTAAAACATATATCCTATACAGGTAAGCCTCCTTTAACGCGGTAATTGTGCAACGCGTTTCAGATATTTTTTTCCATAACGTGGTTTAAATTTTCCTACAACGCGTTTGTTGTTACATATTCTATTACGCCTCAAATAAAAAAATACATAAAGTAGCATCACTGTAGATTTTTTTTCAACACTGGCAACCCTTGACTGCTCGAATTATCGAAAAAAAAAATCAATCAGGTAAACTACGTATTTCACAATTCACTTTTTTCTGTTAATATCTACACGTCACTTGTGATTTGCTTTATGTGGTGTTCATATCTCCTACAACGCGTTTTCTTATAACGCGGCTTTTTTGAGGAACGTATCTACCGCGTTGTAGGAGGCTTACCTGTAATTCAGGTGATGCTAAATATCAATATATATATATATATTCATTTATATGGGTTTTTCAAAACCATGTTCCGAACGTAGTCGGATACTTAATTCAATATTTAAAAAAAAAGTCTCATTTCAAAGTTATCTAGTTAAAAGAAGTATACATATTACTGATCATAATGAAGAATCTATATGCAATTCGAAAAAAGGAGATGGCATTTTTACGTTTAGTGCATATTAAATTTCTTTAGAGTAAAATCGTTACGTTAGTGCCAGAAAAATTCGTTTTGCAAGTTAGAAATTCGTTAAATTTAGAATTTGCAAATTTCCAGTATTGTTGCTCATTTTTATTTTAAATACACTGTCTTTGCTTAAGAACACACCAATCTGATGATCCTTTATGAATCAGGTATGTACACTTTAGAACGATTCTTAACATTTTCAATAATAAAAATTTGCTAAACTTATGAGTACTTATAGCTCTCATTTGAACAAAACACAAACAGCATTATGTTTCATGAATATCTTTGATTATATTAACATAAACAGAACTAAAAAAATGAAAATAATGATCTATTCATATAAGATAAATTGATGTACATGTGTGCTCGAAGTTTATTAAATTCAAAATGATATGTCAAATTGAAAAACATCTTGCATTTTGACAGCGTGCTTTTCTTTGATATGGTGGATGCCGGCTGAATGTGCTGAAGTGTGGGGGTGGATGCAGGAGGATTGGTATTCAGCGTCATATAAGAGGTCAGTAAAAAACTTGGATGGGTGTCAATAATGGACCTAGACCCCATACCCTACACTTCCCCTGCCTCCAAAACGAAACGAAGAAAAGCAAAAGCAAGGGAAAAAAAGCTTTGTCCTTAAAAGCCAGTTTGTACGTGACCAGTTTGAATTATAGTGATACTGTAGGGGGTGAGGGACGAAAGAGGAGTATTTTGTAGATGGAACACATATAACCTCAAAGTTTTACATTTCTGACTTGAAGGGAGAAGGGAAAAAATCGAATACAAGGGGGAAAAAATTCCTTCTTTGCCTTTTCTACAAATTTTGAGATGAGGATCACGTGCGATCTGTTTTATTTTTGGCCTTGTAGTTGCATTTAGATGTATATCTAAGGGAGGGGGTGGCATGCGACGTAAGTTTTGTATTACTTTCTTTTTTGCCGTTTTTTTTATTGTTATTACGTTTTGTGTGTGAGTTTGCGTTCTGAATGGGTGTTGGTAAATTAGGTAGACATTACTGAATGCGTGATGCTCTTTTCATGTTTAGTCATTTGAAATTCGTAACGTTGGGAAATTTGATGGTTTGTTCTTAAATGTGAATGCGCTTTTTCCCCTGACTGTTTGTATTTGCATGAATGCACTTCTTGTGTGAAGAAATTTTTAATTACAGAATATTCTTTAAACATCTCTTGTGTATCATACTATTCAAAATTTAGAATTCGTTAACAACCCTATTTGCATTTATTGAATTAAGTGTACTTGAGTTCAAGAATTTTTTTACAGAAATAACATTATGTATTTTTTGATCTGTTCTCCATTAGGTAATTAGTGACTGATTACTATACTTTGAAATTCGGCAGTTATTTTGATATTTATTAAAGTTAATTTAATGAAAATAACTCTCCATTTTAAACAATTTTTTAATTCAGCATTTTACTCACAGAAAAAAAATCTGGTTATACAATTTGATAAAAATTATATAATTTATTATGCAAATATATATCACATATAAAGCAAAAGTTGTCTGGAGAGGAAATACAACACCTTTTTAGTCGTAATGTAGAAATAAAAACGCGAGCATAGTTACGTTTTGAATGCTGGATGTATGCAGAGCATGTGTTTACGCATAGCAAGAAAGATACTGAATTTATTTAGCTTGTCGAAACACGATCTAATCTGATAACAGGTTTGTTTATACTTATTTGTGTTTATACTCATTCCTAGTACCCCAGAGAACACGTCGAAGTAAGCTTACCAAGACAGTAATATTCCTCAAGAACCGTTAAAAGCTAATTCCACCTGTTTGGACAAAATCATCTGACTTTTCTCCTAATGCCAAACCTACATTACCCTACCCCACGCCCTTTCACCATTCTTCTAATTTCTTCTTATTATTATTCCGTTTATAGTGAAGTCCAGCTATTAAAGTTCTTTTACCTTTTGAATTTGCACGTAGAATAGTAGCTATGATATTTGAGTACCACATAGAATAGTGATTTATTGATTGTTTACTGACATCGCTTTTAAAATCTACTCGAAGGCTATTGGCAGTGGGCATCATAATTCGGGAATGGCTGTCAGGTTATGAGGAAGGCATTAAAAAAAAATTGTGTACTCTACTTTCCAAACCTTTAATATACAACAACGTGAGGACTTCGAGCTATACGACCGATTTAACTTGCAACATCCGCATTACTCTATTAGTCTTTAAATGCACTAGGACTCGAATTCATGAATTGACAACCGTAATGCCAGTCTCGAATTTACAAAGATAACATTTATTGGTCACCGATCCCACCATAGAACACACGATTGAGTAAGTGAGTGGGTGAAAGTTATATTTACGTCACCTATGAAACTACATAAGAGTTATTGGCGACGGACCTCTTAATTTTTAACCATGGTTTAGTGACGAAGACGACACCAGACCTAGCGCCACCCTCTCCTAACTTACATACCAACGGGAGGACATGTTAGACTCGACATATTGAATGTGCGTCAGCCCCATCTACGCGGACGGTCTTCAGAGGCACTAGGCTCGAACTCAAACAAAGCCGGCCACGAGTCCGTGATTTTGACTACTAAACCTAGACCACTAGCTACACTGAAGATAAAGAGCAATATTTTAATAATACCTTGGAGTATATAATTTGTTACCTAGTTAAATATTAGAAAGTGTGTGCGTGCATGTTGTGTTTGTGTTTGTAAACCGGAAATGTACTCCTAATTACTCACTTTAATATTTATTGTGTAGTTACCAATCAATGATGAATCTTCAGCACATCATCATGTAAGGGTATGTTTTGTCGCTATAGAAAATTTCAATGCAAAAAAGGTGCGTTTTTGAAAATGCTTGTTTATACCAAAGATGCATTTTATGCTGATACTATATGCATTAAATGCAATTTTTCAAGTTTTCGTTTTAATTTTTATAATAAATAGCAGAGCTAAGAGCTAATGTTTTGTTATGTTTATTATTTTTGAAAATTTTCTAAAAAGATAAAAGTTGTTATACAGTAATTTTTTTCCTTTTTTTTTTAATGAAAATTGGTTTCTCAAAAGTATTTTTTTCCAATGTATGATTTTTTTTATTTCCCCATTTATATTTTAAGTAAGAAAGATTTCTCCGGCACTTTCAATTTTGTCATGATTAAAATGTGTCGACGATTTTTTTCCAAAATACTTCGCTGTCATAAAAAAAAAAAAAAAATTCTTAACAATGCTCACAAATAAATGTATTCGATATGAATTGCGAATTTAACTTGAAACTCTGTACGTAACTCAGTATTAAAATAGATAAAGATTAAAGCTTTCTGTTTCCATTCTAACAGTAACTTACTACCTATTACTATTCGAAAGTAATATATTTATTGCTATTTCATTTTGTATTACATCGCGAAAGCAATCAAATCAAATTCTTTTCATAGTCCAAATCCTTAAATCAAACATAAAACCCATTCAAAGTCCTTTCTATGCATATTTCATAAAGTTAAGCGTAAAAAAACCCACGTAAAACATTTCGAAACCTATTCGGGGAAAACCCCTCGCTTCAAATTCCCAGTTTTCCATCCATGATAAATCGAACGTGGTAGCTTAGGCCTATTCTCCTGCTCATGGCATTCCGTGACGTCATCCAACGAGAGTATACCATGACGAAAAGGTAATTGGGGGGACACAGATGGAATTGCGGATTTCCAATCGCATGATGGCCTGGACGTGAATGAAGGGTATTTCCTTGTTGCGGTTTGAGGATAAAGCCAGCTATCATATCACGCAGAGTAGTGTCTGACGTGGAATTCTATGGTAAAACATCGTTTTCGGTCGAGTGTGGAATAGAATACGAATGAAGTTTGCTGACACACCTAAGATTCACAAGTGGGAATCGAAAACTTTAAGATATATGGGATCAACGTTATATTGTGAAGCAGAAACAGCCACTACTTTATTGTATTGCGGATTTCGTTCCAATGTATTTGTGCTATATTTAATCCGGAATATTACTGTTTTCCAAAGTTTGCAAAGGAACAACAATATTGTTATGAAGGAAAATATACACACAATGTATTAAAGAATAATCTAAGAAATAATATCTTTACTGTTTGCTGTTTGTATTTTTTTTTTGTCAAAGTAATACATAAGTAATTATCGTTATTATAATGAAATAATCAGAAGTAAAAAAAGACGGATTTCGCGCATCACTGTATGGGAAAACGCATGTTAATAATATATTTATTGGAATGTTAGTTTTTTTCCTTCTTTTGCTATTCTGTGTTAGTGAGAAAACTAAGGCATAGAAAAAATGGATAGATAACAAAAAACACTTCAAAGTATAATTTTACTAAAATAAATTACTAAAAAGGTCATAAAGAAATCTTGTACGAAAAACCTCTATAATATATAAAAAAGAATCATTAACATTTTTTTATACATTGGTGTCTTATATGTATGTCACGATTTCACGGGAATTCAAACATTGTACTCTATGATAATCTTTTATCTTGTTACAGTCATTGAAGGACTGCAACATTTCTTTTTTAATGAATGAAGTGACGACACAGCAAAACAAGAACACGTGGACAGATTAACAATACACAAAAGCGTTCTTTTTTATTCCAGAGATCTCAGCTTTTGCAGCTTCTTCAAACGGTATCTTGCAAAACTATAAAATTTCCGTTTATGACTGCTGTGATTTTTCAGAATAATTCAATGATGCAATATTGTGTTATTTTAATTTGAAATGTGCATTGTTGCAGTTTCTTAGAAGATAAAGTTGTAGTTAAAAGGACATTGCTCGTTAGGCGGGAAAAGTAAAAGTTGATTATGGACACAAAGTCTTTAAAGGCTCAAGACCATCATGAATTAAATAAATTCACATCGTAAGAGCTCAGGTGCCTTCCTCTGGGGAGGAAACTGGGTGTCGCTCTAAAAAGTAATACTAGCTCCTGGGGAATTTACTAGGTCTGCAAAGATTAAAATACCAATGTGCAGCCTCATTAGAAAAAAATAAATAAAATCCCTCGAGAGAAAAGTTAAATGGTGATTTATTACATGCAATAATTTTAAAAACTTCTGAAGTAAATTAATACATTTGTCATAGCAAAAAAGAAACATATTTTGTGCTTAAAAAAGACAACATTTAAGTAAAGTGTGGAGGAAATAGTAATATTTTCTTTTACAGCAACATACAGTTAGTATATATAATGTATTCATGAAAAAATATCTAAATTATACTTAAAAATTTTCTAAGCAAAACTCAAGTGTCATAAAGATTTTAAAAAATCTCACCTTACAAAACAAGCAACATGAAAATCTTTTATAGAAATTAATTTTAAAACTCATAATTTGTTTTCAGAGAATTATTTTTGTATATGTTATACCTTACAAAATAATAACTTAAAGTGTTTCTAATTTGAAAAAATAAAAGAGAAAAACATATTAATATAATTAAAATTTTTCGATACTATCACTTTTGAAGACTTTTAGATTCATTGGAAATTTAAATAAATATACCAAAAAGTACTTTTAATGTGCTCTTAAGCGAATTTTTAAATGAAAATTCTCATTTAGATAAAATAAACTAACAAAGACCCCTCATCCCTCCCCCAAGGAAAGAAGGAGAAAAAAACTGTTGAACTTTAGGAACGCAAGAAAAAAGCATAATTTCTGCAAAAAAAGTTTTTTCCCCCTCAAACTATTCCCAGATAAAAGTAATATTTTAAATTAACTAATAAGCTTACAATTTTTCAAAGATTAAAATTGTTTTTAAGAAGATTTTAAGTGCTGAAAATCTTTTTTCTTCAAACTCAGTAAAACAAAAATCCTCAGTTGAAGTGTTTCTGGAAATTATACGGACACTTTATTTGTTATGTTGAAACGCCGTTAATTCATTTTTATTTTTAATTTTTACAATAAGAACTTTTTTTTATTGAAAAGGACGTACCATCATCAAGTAATTCCATAAATAATTAGAAGAATAAAAAAGCAAATTATATTGAATTAAGAAAAAGAGTGAATTCAAATGAGGCAGTTGAAATCCAGTATATTAAAACATTTGATTTCACAGCTGCTGATTTTAGTGTTAATTATTATAATTGTAGTTACGATGCTTAAGTTTTTGAATGTCTTAGAATTTATTCTTAGTTAAACACTTTTAAGCCCTTGTGTAAGAATAAAATACTTCTGAATATATTTTCAAGTTATTTTAAATCACTAATTTAATCAAATTTTATTTTTATTGCATGTGATTAGTTTCAAAATTAGTATAAAAATATGTATAACTTTTTGTTTCTATTATCTAGAGAACCATCTAACTTCAAAGAAGCAAATTCTAGTTCAAATTCTTATATTTTGCACAAAATAATAATGAGAAAGAAACTTACAATGCAAATATACATTCGAAAACATTTTTTTTTTGAAAAAAAAAAAGAAATTTTATTTCATTATTTTTGTTATATAAACCTTTTTAAAAAATTAGATAAAGGCAAAACTTAAAAAGTAGAGAGAAAAACTGTATTAATTTTAAATTCTTTAAAATTTATTCCATTGTAGAATTTTTGGTATTTTCAAATGCGCAAAATTACGAATTGCTTAATGAATTTTCAGCGAGTTAGTTATTTGAAAATTAAATAACTATCAAATAATATGATTGTAATACTGATTTTTCTTCAAATTATACAATAGTCTCGTGAAGCGTACAGCTCATGTCAATTATAGTATATAATTTAAAATTCTGGGGAAAAAAATCTAATTTCTTTAGTACATAATATTTAAAATATTTAGGTTATATGTTCTCTTGTTACCCATTTTAAATTATACATGGTAACAATTCTAGAAATTATAATAAAGGGTACATTATTGATTTCTTTATGTAAAATTTACCTTTCAAGATAAAGGAAAGCAATTTTTGAAAATAAAAAAAAATATTGTAATATTTATCACAACATTTAAATCGCTTTTCGAGATTCTTCAAATATAGCTTTAAGGTTTTCAATTCAGTAAAAAAAAAGTAAGTAGTATTATATACAGTAATATTTTCAAAGTATAAACCAGTGTTTAGTAATATTGCAATGTTACTAGAATATATCCAAATGTATAACTTTTAATGTCCATATGTGAACAATTTTTTTATGTTTAACGAATTTTTTTTGTTTTTAATAATATTTTTTTTTTATTTCAACGTCTACTTTGGATAATGGTTAAAAGAAATCAATTCTAAAATAAAATATTGCATGATAGATCCTTCGCTATTTCTATAATGTGCTGTATATGTTTGGGTATACGCAAGAAAATGCCGGAAAAGGGTTTACAGTTAGAAAAATTTGTATATAAAATTTTAAAAAATCCAAACAATTTTAGTTCCTACATGAAAATTTAACACACCTCTTTGAGAAAATTTTTTTATGTATGATATTAATCGACTAGAAATGAACTTTCAAAATATTATGCCAAAGCTTTTATTCTCGAGGTTTGAAAAACGTATTTAATTTCTTAAGTTTAAGTACATTTTAATAATAGAATAAAATCCTTTTGATGAACCTTTTTGTTCTTTTTATAATCAAGATTTCACACTTTGAAAGTTTATTCTATTTTTTCAATCGAAACTCTTCTACGTATATACGAGATAATACATTTTCTAACTTCCTAAAAAAAATCTTCGACTATACGCTTGAACCAATGAGGTTTAATCTTCTATATACCTCTTTTTCAAGGAAGAACAAAATGGAATTGTTTTTCTTCTACGGCACTCCTTTTTCTGACCAGAGGCAAAGAAAAACGTTCCTATCTCTTGAATCGTCAAGAAGGAAAAATGCATTCGAAGGCGGGAAAAAAGGCAGATAGAAACACGAAAAAAGAATAAAATACTTGTGCACAGATGTCCTTTTTCGAATGACAGATAACTCCGAGATTACTGTCACAAATGGGTAACCCGGTTTGTGAAATTGCATCGCCAGAAAAGTAGACATGGAGGATCGGAGCGAAATAAATCAGCTAGAACATTCAAAGAACTTAAAACGCGAATTCAGACTAGTATTGCGCAGAGGATAAGAGGAAGCAAGTGCCGTAAACAATTACAACATTAAAATGCATGGTGAAGTTTGTGTGTTTTATGTTTTATCCACTCCGTCCGATCTGATTATCTTTAATTTGACAACTGAAACACCTGCTCCCTAGTTACCGTGTGCGTGTGGTTTGGGGGGGGGGAGTGGGTAATCATAAAAAAACACCTTGCAGAGACAGAAACATAATGGCAGACAAATAGAAATATACATTTTGTGTCAAATCATTTATTGCCCTTTGTTTCAAAGTCACAAGGCATTTAAAATGAGAGAAAAAAGATGAAGTTATTTATATGGTTTTAGAAGATATTTACTTTAACAGAAAGAGAGACACACACACTTTAAGTTGTTCTTAGTTTTTACAATACTAAAATGATTATGGCAAGTGAATCTTTCTTTTCATGTAAAAGGTAAAGCGACGTCCGAAAAAGAGAGCAGAATAAGGAAAATTGGGAACTTATTTTTAAATTTACTTTCCGATGGACATCATGAAATATTTTTATTCAAACTATTGAAATAGAAAAAAAAGAACAATTGTTCATTTTTGAAGGAATGTTTAATGAGGAAGTAGTTCTTTAAAAGCAATCTCTTACTAAACCGGCATTTTTACTATGATATTCTATTTCCCAGGAATTTGAACTCACCATCGCATGAATTTTTCTATATTAATTTGAGTATTTGATTGTGATTATGTTACACGATTTTACTACTGGTATTACATATGTTGTTCTTGTTTAAGCCGCCTGATCGACAGTAACATCAAAAACTCACGGAATTCATCGTGGCAAGGGGCTAATAGAACACCTGTCGCTATCCGTAGCTTTGAGCCCCATGCAGGTGACACGATTGGTCACATGCAGGTAGGATTTGGCTCTGTTCCATCCCAAATTAGAGGGAGAAGACTCTGGGTGTGTTTAGAGGCCTCCCACCTCTCTTCCTCTTCCACCAACCTTACGAGAGTACTTGCGGCTCGACAGCTATTTAGAGTACCCCCATGCCGCAAAGGCACTATTCATTTATAAACATTCATGCCTTCTCCTGAATTTGAAACTAGTCCCTAAGGCACAGCCACTAACCACTATACCGGATGGGTGGCTTGTATTACATATAGTCTAGTATACCAAAATTGTCTTTTCAATAATCTATTTTTTAAAAATAATCAGTTGCTTTTAAGAAACAATCCTTATTCTAGGTTATATATGAATGGAATACATGTACAATGTTTTGTGGATGAACATACATTATGTCGTTTCATCACTAGTCTTAATGATAGCTTATTTTGGATTACATCCTCTAGTTTTATCACGAACAATTAGTAACTTCAGTCATTTTGTAATTCATTGAAAAATCGAATTACTTTTTTCCAATGTGAAAAAAAAATTAAAATGCATTTAAATTTTATCTCTTGTACTACCATAATATACTAGGCTATTGTTAGTAAATGGACAGTGATTTCAATTTTATGGTTTGAAAGAGGAATGAAATGCTAACTTAAGGGGAAATTTATTTTGATACAAAAACTTTAAAAAAACTAAATGCTTTGAGGTGCACAATCTTCAGTTGACAGAATAGATTTGTGTTTTTTCCCAAAATTTTAATCCTTTAAGAAGTAATACAGTTGTACATTGATGTATTAGTTGAGTTATTGAGCAAGATCAGCATTTTAAATAAAGTATTCGTTGAATAAGAACAGTATATGTTGTTGATTTACTAAAATTTTTGTACCGGCTAAGATTAAATCTCGTTATTAGAGATGGTATAGATCTAGACTCTTCTTCATGGAACAGATATGCAGATGTTTTCTCCTTATTTTATAAAAAAAGATTATAAAATTTAAATATTTAGAGATTTAACGTACATAAATTGGTTTATAAATTTAAAAAAATATATATTATTTTGTAATTTTTTTCTAATGATCGGTTGTTGGACGTTTTTTCAAATTTTTTTCTTCTTAGAAACTTTTAAAATATTCTACTTTGAATGTTCTTTTCATTTAATTTTCCTATTAGAGCATTTATATTTAGAATCCAATACCCAAATCTTTTTCGATATAATCGGGATTTTAGAAAAAAAAAGTCTGAATTTTCTGTTGGTTACCACATTCCTGGTAAATCATTTATATTTTTTTCAGAAACATTAAATGAATTTGCCTCGTCTTAACAGTTCCATTGCATGGTTTGGAAAAAAATGACATGTGTGTTCTTACTTTTTTAACTTTACAATCTTACTTTTTTTAAATACTATCCCAAAATAATTTTCAATCTTAAGGTCTCACATTGGACATGAAGAATTCAGTTACTGGAATTTGCTTTTTATTAGAACCGAATAAAAAAGTCATTTTTCAACAAAAAACCACTTTACAATTTGAAATAAATAAACTTTTTCAAATAATGTTCACCGTAGTTTTTTTAGATTTGTAAAAGTTTATATCTTAGTTTGTAAACTATTTTCAAGAGAAATAGACTTATGGATTTTAAATAGTATTTGTGTTAAAATAAAATAAGCTGGCACTTTCAGACTTTACCAAATTTCCATATGTGCGCATAAATAACATGTTCTATAAATTTCCTAACGTTTAAAACATAACTTAACCCTTACAAACTCAGCCATATAAATGCTAAGTAGGTTTATATTTTACATAGTACTTACTCCTTTACAATCAGAATATTTTTCATGCCTTGGTAATGGTAACTAGACTTATTACTTCTGAAAGTTTTGGGAAATACTTAAACATTCAAGCATGGTGACATTATATCTAAAATTCTAAAAGAAATCACTTATATTTTCAACTACTAAAATTATATTTTCCTCTGAATTATTATCAAGACTGTCTCACAACAATCAAAAATACGTTCTTTTTGAAATAAATGATTATCATTCCAAGTATACAGTAGATTTGGAACGGGAAGAAACACTGGGCATTGTTTTTGATATTCTGTAGAATTCGTCCGCTTTATTCAAACAAATCACACTCAAGAAAATAACCGTGACTGCTTTACTGAGAGCAATTTAGTTTATTTAGGAATCGCAATTCCTTCCGGCACAGTTGAAAAATCCAAATTCAACAGATTCTCAACTCTTTACGCACATATTTTCATATTTTTGTTTACACTTCTGTCATCAAGCTAACTGGAACTGCGTTCGGTTATACATCAGTGGAAAATAAATATAGTATAATAACGAGTTGAAGAGAAAACATTTCGGAAATGAATAATGACATAACTTTAATGCATGAAGAAAAGTAGAAAGTGTATTATCTTTTGGATAGATTAAATGAATATATCAGCAATATATTATTTTGTTAATGAGTTAAAGCAGAGCTTCTCAAACTTTCTATACTTGAGACTCCATTTTCAATTATAATTTTCATCGTTCCATATAATAACAATGTACTGAATTCAATAATTATATACTTTGACGTAAAGCAAGTCTATCAATCTCAAAGGCTGACTTGTGCCAAATAAACACGGTTTAACTTAAGGTGGGGAATAAAAAAC
The DNA here is from genome assembly GCA_019973975.1 of Trichonephila clavata. NCBI lineage: Eukaryota > Metazoa > Arthropoda > Arachnida > Araneae > Nephilidae > Trichonephila > Trichonephila clavata. Next base: position 556,835 of record BMAO01038230.1, on the reverse strand, counting down.
TCAATTTTCATAGAAACGTAGGTTTATTTTGAAAAATGCTTTATAATAAACACATATGAAAGTACAAGAAAAATTTAATATTTACGTCCTTTAATATTTTGATATTTTATTACACATTATTGTGTGCCAACATACTGGTTGGGCCCAAAAATGCTCGCTGTGGGCCGTGAGTTTTACAACGCTAATGTAAATTTACAATACGACTTTAATTATATAAACCGTACAAATTATCAAGTTAAGTATTAAATTTTGCATAAAATTTTTTGACATGCCCATGAGTGAGTGGATAATTAACTTCGCACTATTTAGCTACTCGAGGGCTTTTGGCGACGGACCGCGTAGTTCTGAACCGTGGTCAAGTGACAAGGATGACACCTGAGCTGGTACCCCCTCTCCTAACTACCACACCACACCAACGGGAGAACGTTTGAGCTCTCGACAGATTTAGCGTGCATCGCTCCCCTACACTGCGGGTCTTCAGTGGTACTGGGATCGAACTCATTACACGCTAGCCATGATCCGACGCCTTGACCACTTGACTATCGCGGCCACTATAACATGCCCATAGTGCCACTGATTATTATTAAATTTGTTCTCAATTTAGTACTGTTAATTATGTAACACATTATGTGCGTTATTGATACATTTATAAGTGTACTATATCAGTGTAAATGTGTATTTCTTTTTTTATTATCTCAGAATGTATTTTGTTTTGCTTTTTTAAAAATAATCTTTTATTTTCGACTTTTCGATACAATCGTGCCCCTTGTAGGGTTATCACGCCCCCTAGAGGGGCACGCCCTAAAGTTTGAGAAGCGCTGAGTTAAAGCTTTTTTGGTAAAAGTGATTATATATAAATTGTTCCACAATATAAAAAAAGGATGTATATGTTTATTTCTTATATATTATTTTGAATTACAGAATTGAGAAGTTGATAACAAAATTTTAATTCCATATTCTTCTTAATAAAACTTTCATTCTATACTTAAATTGTTGTTGTAGTTTGAAATATTAAAAAAAGTTTACATATATAAGGTAATATTGATTTTTTGAAGAAGGTTTTATCTAAATTCTGATATTCAGGTTTGAAATATATATAATACTGTAAAAGTTTTATTGGGAAAACAAGCAGGCTTTTCATACAAATAAATAGAACTCTTTAAAAAATGGGTTTAATGAACTGTATCAATTTATTTTATTATTTTCTTAAAAACCTTATATTTTTGAACGAATATGTTGTTGTTATTTTACTCGCTAAATAATTTGCACAAAAAATAATAAATTATTCTTCCCACCAGATTGATAATTCACTATTTTGGTGGGCAAAATCGATTATTTGCGTTACTTGTATTCCGCACTAGTCCAAATATAATGAAATTCAAAACGTACCTATTTGATTGTTTCGAAGTATTTCAATCTATATCTGTAATTTTTTTAAAGAAATTCTCACTTTTTGATATTATATATATATTTATGATTTCCTATTAATGTACAGTAGATAACGAGATAATTATTATTTAAATATTAATAGTTTGATACAATCAAAGCTATATAATGAAACTGGTTAAGTGATTGGTGAAGTAGAAAAGGAATTTAACTAATTCTTTGTGAAAAAAGTAACTCACCATTGAGGTCTGCTTGTGGACTTAACAACGGGAGTGAAACCTTCATGGAATAACAGGAGAACCTTGCTGAAGTTTACAAATGTGAACACAACCCGCTGAAAAAAACGAAACAAGGATTATTACACGAATATAGGATTAAAACTAGTCAACATAGGTAGTTGAATATTATCAGATTATACTGAAAAAAAGATTAATTATAATGAGAATCTTTATTATATATTCTTTGAAAATATGTTTGACATTATATTTTAAAAAAAAATTATATTGGGTAATTAAATACAGTAATTCTTTCGTTGTTAAATATGTTGTCGAAGAAAGTTTCTCTGATGTGAACAGAAACACAAAAAACAGCCTTATTCTAATAATGATTATTAATATTTAATTTACTTGAATTAAAAATATGCTTCTTATGCCTGGAATATGAATGCATCGGATGTAGACATGAGAAGTTAATTAATTTAATGGAATAAATTAAGACTTATTAAAGAGATTAGTTATAATCAGTTTTAAAATATACGTATTACTGCAATATAGTGTGGTGTTTTTCAAGAGTTAAAAATATTATGATCGGTATAGGATGTCTTTTCGGTAGAGAAAATTTATACCATTTTGTATAAAAATATAAAAAATATAAGAAAAGAAAATATTTCCGAATATCAAACTCTTGTCTTAATTTCCTTAATGTAACTATATTTATCTAGAATTTAATTAATTAAGGTATAATATCCGTGTAAAAGTCTGTGCCTATTTTTATTTACCGATAATGAATATACATTAAGGAAATTGAACAAGTATCATAAATCTTTAGTAAAATAGAAGAATTAAGCAAACCTTGTATAAAAAATTCTGTTTTATTTTCGGAAATACATCTTGAAAATTGATTTGCTTAACATTATATTTGAAAACTGATTTTAATATACAATTTGTAATTTCTGATCAAAATTCAACAAAGGTTAAATAAAAAAATATTACTTATAACCAAACACCTGATTTATTACATTTTATATCTAATTAGTTAAAAGCTTAGAAATAGTTTTTTTTTTTGAACTTTTGCAAAGACATTAAGGTATTCGACTATCCTAAAATTATGAATTTTGCCAAAAATTAACAAAATTTCATATGTTTTTATTTTATAGACCATTTTATTAGCTTTATAAAAATACCAAGTTCATTATTTTCCGTTCTCTAGAACAAAAAATATATTTTTTGAAATTGCTCAAACGGGGACAGACGATTGCTGAAAAGGTTTTGAAAATTAATTAACTGAAATTTTTTGCATATTTCCTGTATAATTGTAGAAGTATATTTTAGCCTTCAGATTTATCAATCACTGTTTTATTACAAAATTTACAGTCCCTTATGTTAATATAATCACTGCTTTTTTTTAAGCTCTTTGATATAACTAAAACAAAATACTCTAATTTTTGTTAAAATTAAAATAGGTCCTGAAGGTTACTAAAAAATGAATAATATAGCAACTTATCACAACTTAAAAATTGAAAATTAGTTCATAAACTTTTGGTACAGAATGGGCTTATGTTATTTTTTATAAATTTTTACCAATTTTTTCCCACACACATTTTAATATTAATAATTTATTTTTCTCTTCTTAATTTTGGCATATTTTTCTAAAAATGTACTAAACCAAATCAAAATACAACAAAAAATCCTATATCTCCTTTTTTTTTCTTCAAAAAAGTTGTCGCAAGTAGTCGGAACCTTAAAACGAACGCCAATTTTTGCAATCTTTTACTAACACCAATTAATTGATATAGATTCTAAAAATCCGAAAAAGATCTGTTCTAACAGAATGTTACATCACTATTCCATTCATCAATCTAAAAAAAGTCTAGTAGAAACTACGGACAAAAAATACAAAGGGCGGGGTAAAAAAAGAAATCGCTATCTGTAAAATTCGAAAAAAAGAAGGGAAAGCAACCATTGAAGTTACGTTGGAAAGTAGACTAAAGAAAAAAATTGTAGCCAACGTAACGATAGCAGTAATAAAAATCTTTGAAGGAAGCACACACACACACATACACATTGCGGGAACAATTACGGAGGAGCAGAGAAAATATATATATCAGTCAACACTTTCCATTTAGAAGATTGCAGACGGTCGGATTTAAAAGTAATCGCTAGTAGTACGATACGGATTTTTTTTCACTTCCTCGTAGCATTTTGTCAGCATTAAGCCTACAACTTTTGGGTTCGGGTCGGAAAAGTAGAGTTTAGAAGGTAAGCCATTTTTGAGCACTTGCTGTGGTGCAAAGGAAGAATGATATATGCCTTTGAAATTAAAGGATACCGAAACAGAACAGTAATTAATTTACAAATTTAAGGTAAAGAAGCTTAATCTGTTTCGGTACATTTGAAAAAACTGTAAAATCTTCTATAAATTTTACAATTACGGAGCTAAAAAGATGTGATCAATTTTTCAGAATTTCCAAAACCTACTTTTGCGGAAAAATGTATTCTGGCGTATAGATGAAGGATAAAACAAATTAAAAAATATCAGTTTTTATTAAGTTCTAACACAAAGGGAATGAAGATTAGGTACTTGAGTTTTCTTACGGGGAAAAGATGAAGTGATTTTTATAAAAGAAAAACACAGGTATTTTTTTCAGTACTTTTTTCATACTTTTGTGGTGAGAGGGCACCTACTTAATAGTTACAAGAAAATACATCAGTTACCTTGAGCAGCTTTTTTAATGTTAAATTTCTTTTCAAAGTCTACTGTCGAAATTATTGTGCTCGAGAAGGCGGAAGACGGAAAAAAGAGCTTGAATTGTACTGATTAGACGGTGAAGGGAGAGAGAGCTGGGGTTATGAAATGTGTTGTAATGTTAGTATGTGCTACTCAACACTCATTTATCAATAACCATAATTTCTGATTATTTATATTTTAGAAAAATAATTTTATTTGAGTCTAAAATTATATAACTAAAATTAAACCTTTTCCAATTTTTTTGGATATTCAGCCCCTTTGAGGTAATATTAAATTTTAATATTATTTTTTAGTTATTCACCTAATCTCCATACCATTGAACATCCTTTCCAATTAATATTTTTTTCCTTATAAACGGGATCCACTATAATGGTTAATCCATCAGAGTAAAATTCAAGATTGTAGTTAAAATATTATTAAAATATTAAAATAAATTATATTTAAATAAAACACTCGAAACGCAATTTTAAAATGTTGTTTAAGTAGAAAAATTTGAAACAATTTTCTGTAAAAAAATTAATGTTAAATTAGGCTTGCATCTATAAAATAAATTTTTTTTTTTAAAATAAAGAAATCCTTGTTACAGTTTTGATGGATTGTGAGAGTTAAAACTGTTATCACATGTTTAAAAAAAATATGCTTTAATTTATTAACTGAAACATTATCTTTATTTCTCTTCCAAAAATAATTAAAAATACAGAAATTAAGCCGAATTATATAAACTATTGAACTGATTTTGCAAACTTTTAAAATGAATTTTGTTCAGCAGTCTTCGAGGGATTTGTTTTGAACTTTATTTTGAAGTTGTTTGTGAAAAGTACAACACGTGCGTGCTTGGCTCTTTAATGAAACATGCTTGATGGCAGCTTAATTTTCAGTCTAGAATTATCAGGAATAATTTTAGAACACTTTACGTAGAAGAATGTTAAAATTTCTACTCTTATATTGAAACCAAATATATTTTCTCTGTTCATGGTAAACAAATTTATTAAAGATAAATCTACACTTTCAGAAACACTTTCAATTAGCTCAAACACATTGTACGGAGATGCAAAAGTTACACATTTTGTAACACTTATATTTAATACAAGAATATTTTTAATCATAATTCAATTTTTATTTCTTAAATGAAAATTTCTATATTCAAATATTTAAAAGACGCAATAATGCACATATCATGATGATTTCAAATCAGTGTATGACACAATTGTTTTCCAAAATATTCAAATATTCTTTACTTAATTCATTATTTACGAATAGCTTGACTCAAAGTGTTTCATTAACAAAGATTAATATGATTAAAGCTTGACATTAACACCTGTTCAAATAACCATCCTCCATGATTTAACTAAATTCTAAGTGAATCAGCAGAAATAAGCCATGTTCACATGTCTCTTTGGGATTTCATGTAATGGTAGCATACTGACATAACCGTAGAGATAATTGCACAGAAGCATGTATCTGTATGGACTAAGATATATGAATATTTCTCTAGAAAGCTTAAGTAATATCAATTTTTGATTTATTATGTACTGATTGATATCATACCAGATAATTACGATATAAATTTAAATCCAAAGAATTATGGATTGCGTATTTTGCATAAATAAACTAGGGAAACAGAATCCAACAAATGAATAAATGCTTTATTTATTCATGTATATGAACAAGTTAAATTAATTACAATAGTCTTTTGTGTCTCATATTGTTTACGTAAGGAATTTTCTACGAAGCGATATTTGAAATAGATTTTCTTGATGGTCTTCAAACGGAAACTTTCACGAAACTCTGGGGTTTTACGAGTCACGGTTAAAAGTCGAAAAGAAAAATATAATTGTATATGCTAAACAAATGAGTATAGATTATTAAAGTTAAAAAATTATTTTCATTACTAAGAAAATAATTTTCTCTAAGTAACCTTAAAAGGAAATGCTAATAATTACATAATTATTCGATATCTACCATTTAAAAAAACTGTAGTATTGTTATACACAGAATTGCTGCTTTACTACTTCATCATTATTTCGTTAGTTTAACTTTAATAGGCCTCAGTTCCTGGCATAGACTTTACGAGATACGGATTGTGAAATATGGAATCATAACTGAAGAATGGCACTTTTCAATGGTATTAAATTGGACAGATGTGGATCTAGATGTCTGGCGGCTGTTTCAACTTCCTTCCATAAATGTACTGTAACATAAAACTGGGATGTGAAGGATAATTAACACAAGGAAAACATTTCCTGAAATATCATATCGCTTTCACCAGTTTGAAGTATTGTAGAAATGAATTTGAATGCCAATGGGTTTCGAGCTGTTATCGTTAAATTATAACATGATATTGCTTAAAACAGGATTTAACGGACCACATTATTTTTTCTGTCTATCCACTGCTTTATCCTTGTGTGCATGAGCTAGGTTGAGAAGTTTTTTGTTGTTTTTGTTTTTGGCAAAAACAGGAACGGTGTTTGCATTTGCTTTCTGTTTCTGTTGCCTATATGATGTATGTGTGTGCGCTTGAATTTCTTCAAGAGGACTCTTGATTAAGATATTTAATTTGCTTCAATGTTACTAGTTTTTGTTTTTTTACACACTCCGGGAGATTTTCTGTTCCGCCTGTTCATTCATCTGTTGATGACGAATGATCTTTGTCTGTTCAGACACAATCTATATTTCAGTATTGTCTGCGGAAGGCCTTTTACTTGTTTGTATATCAGCAGTACATTTACAGAAGTTTTCCAACTCAGGAAATAATGGTTGTTGAGACCTGAGCTACACTTTTAATTCTTAACATTTACCTCGTTCATCGTACTTCAACTGCTATTTCAGGCCCGTTCAAAGACCCAACTTCTCTTAGAATAAAACTGTAAAATTCTTAATCTTCGATTTTTTTTTTTTATTTTCTTTTTTTTTATTTTTTTTTTTTTTTTTTTTTATATGTTTTTTTTTGTTTTTGTTTTTATCAAACAGAAGTGTTTGCATTTGCTTTCTGTTTCTGTTGCTATATGATGTATGTGTGTGCGCTCTGAATTTCTTCAAGGGACTCTTATAAGATATTAATTTGCTTCAATGTTACTAGTTTTTGTCTTTTTACACTCCGGAGATTTCTGTTCGCTGTTCATTCATCGGTTGATGACGAATGATCTTTGTCTGTTCAGATACAATCTATATTTCAGTATTGTCTGCGGAAGCCTTTTACTTGTTTATATATCAGCAGTACATTTACAGTAGTTTTCCAACTCAGAAATAATGGTTGTTGAGACCTGATCCACACTTTTAATTCTTAACATTTACCTCGTTCATCGTACTTCAACTGCTATTTCAAGCCCGTTCAAAGACCCAACTTCTCTTAGAATAAAACTGTAAAATTCTTAATCTTCGATTCTTTTCTTGCTCTCGACGAAATAGTTTTTATCGCATTCTTCTTATCTGATAATAAATATATTATTCCATCTAAATTTATTATTCAACCGAGTGCTAATCATCCATTGTTAAATATGGTGAATTTAGTTTCCAAGATTTTAAATAGTCTCAGCTAAGCCTCCAGATATCAAATGTGCACATTTGTTACAATAGAACTTCGAAATACCATTAACCATTATAAGTACTTATATATTGAGAGAAGCATAAGAAAAATATCAGACTCTAACAGCTGTCATTGAATATTTCAGATACTATTTTCATAAGAGAATTTTAAAGACAATACTAACTTAAATTCAATGAAGGATTAAACTTAAACTAAAAGAAGAAGCGAAATGTTGAGTAGCTTTTTATACACAGCTCTATTTTCTTATTTTTCTTTTTTGGGGGGAGCATGAAAATGCATACTTTCATATTTTAAGCTTATCTTAAGTTTATTATAAACCTTAGATAGGGGTTTATATACTGGCCGTGGTGGCCGAGTGGTCAAAGCATCGGATCATGGCTAGCATATCATGAGTTCGAACCCAGTACCAATTGGTTGCTTATTGGCTGAGAAAAATGTACGACAAAATATGGAACGAAGACGAAATTTGTGTCCTAATAGCGCTTTTGTTCCACTACGTGAAAAAAGCGCTACAAAACTATCACTCGCTTCCCATGATTTTGAGTGGTGATTTTAACGTTAACTTCAGTTTGCCAGAAGCTGAGCCGCTCATAGCGTTTCTGAAAGATGAACTCAAGCTCGAAATGAACACTAATCGAAATGTTTCGACAACTAACGGGTGGCCGCGGTAACCAAGTGGTCAAGGCGTCGGATCATGGCTAGTGTTAATGAATTCGAGCCCAGTACCACTGAAGACCCGCCGTGTAAGAAGATGCACGTAAAATCTGTCGAGAGCTCAAACGTCCTCCCGTGGTGTGGTGTGGTAGTTAGGAGAGGGGGTGCCAGCTCAGGTGTCGTCCGCGTCACTTGACCATGATTCAAAATTACGCGGACCGTCCCCAAAAGCCCTCGTGTAGCTGAACAGTGGGACGTTAATATTCACTCACTCACTAGGGGTTTATATTATTATTCTTAGTTTTCTTAAAAATACTATTTTTACCATGTTTTTAAAAGGTATATATTAAATAATGTTCTTCAAATAAAAAAAACGCGTTTCTTAAAAGACAACTATGTTATGCACGAAGACTTATGGGAATAGACAGGTACTTTATTTTCTTTATCGAAGATTTCTTATATTTATCAATAATACGATATTTTTCCCTTTTATTTTATTTGTCAACGAAATTTTACGTTATAGAAGGTAGGAATTTTTAAATAATTGAAGAAATATTTCTTATTTCTCTTTAAAAAAATTTGCATATAAAATCTTATTTTAATTTTAACGCTATGTATTAACAGTACGATGCATATGGTAAAAATGAAATGAAGTTAGATATACTTACAGTTTCCGACGTGTTCGAATTACATTTAAAATTATTCCTTTAGTTTTATTTTATATATAACCTTAGTAATATTTTATAAACAAATACAAAATATCCCGAGAGTTTCTCAAGTAGCTGTAATATTTATGTTAATACTCGTACTATATAATTATTTTAGACTAATTATTTTATACATCTTGCTAAGTGCTACAATTCCAACACAATAATACTATGCTTTAAATTTTTACTTCGGTCCATATTCTGGCAATAACCTTTTTATTGTACACAGATTTAGAGTGGGCTACGCATTTTTGAATGCAATTTTAGGTAAGTTTTTTTCTTGTTATGGTTTTTGAAATTCTACCCATTATTTTTAATAGGATATCGCTCAGTATTACAAACAGAAAGGGGGAAAGTTGGCTAACCACAAAACTGGTTAAGTACCACTTTTATATTAACAACTTTTACAAAAACATTAACATTTCATATATTATATATATATATATAATATGTGTAAGGTAAGTTTTTGTAAAAATTCAAAAAAAAAAAAAGTTCTGATAAAATTAAACGTAGTCAACAAAAATAATGAAATTTATTTTTATTCTAAAAGGGAGAAATTCAAAATTCAAAACACGTATACTCATTCTCCACAAATTTATTTCATTAAACACAGCTCTACATAATACTGTATTCATTTTGTTTTCATTTGTGTTATTCTTATAGTTTTTGTAATCAAGATTCCCAATACACCTTAAAAATTAAAAGACTGGCTATATAATTACTAAAACTAATAAAAATGTCCCTTATGGCATTCTGGCAAGAAAAATACTAAAAACATTTGTAATGCCTGTCGGTTTCTGCTTCCCTCTAATCCCCCTTGAATACTCTCGGATCCGGCTAGATGTGTGGAGGAACTGAATAATCAGTAGACATGATTCGCTCTAATTATTTTATTGTCACCAAAATATCAAGCAAGCACAATAATAATATAATTAAGATAAATGATTAGATATCAGAGCGAGAAGGTGAGACTCGTTAGCCTGGGGATAATAATACGGACCCTCAACTGATTCCACGATAACCTATACAAGCTCAATATAAATTACGTCGCGCACTAATAAACTAAACTTCTATTTAAACAAGGATCACGATGCTTGTACTTTTATGAAGTTGAGTCCTCCAGTTGAGGTCTTGAATGCGATCCTTATCTGGATTTAATCACCGTCGAGTGATACTCGCTTAGACTTTTTCAATTGATAAACTCGGATTTGCACTAAATAATTTCACGATTCTCCACTCACCTAATAATTCTCAAAACTAAATACAGAATTTATATAACATACTTAATTTGCATGATCACGTTTCCTTGCTTTGGTGAAATTTGGTTGATAATATTATTGCCCTAGAAAAGTCCCCAAAGGGTTAGTTATAGATGCGTATAGATCCGTCACACATTTTTAAGTTAATATTACAAATATATATTTACTGTTTAACTTATGTTTCCCTTAGTAATTTTTTTATAAAAACTACTACAAAATTCTCGGCTTAGAATGCCAAAAATTTATTAAACGAATAAAATAGTTAATAATCTTCAATCAATCTACATTAACCCGATGAAAATATTTTAGTGGGCTTAGATTCTTGTTATATTCTTACAAGTAATTCCCATAATAAACCTGTGCATTCATGCATCTCAACTTTTTAAAATTTATTTTAGAATCTTCAAAAAATCTTTGAAGATTCTGAAACTTTATTATTTGTGTTGATTCATTTACTATGATTTATTCTATTTTACTCATTCCATTTCTTTCTCAAGCCCACTCTTATTTCTCAAAATCTGTTTATGTAAACAGTTTAAGAAATAAAATGAATTAAATAGAATATATTTAAATGAATATTATATCAGTTAAGAAACGTTTTTTTTTATACCGGTTGACAATGATGCTAATAAAAACATTAAATGTGATTAAATTTTTAACAGGAAATGGTTAGACCTAGTATAATGTCTTTTGCGGATACTTTTAGAGAAGCTTGCATTTAAATAATAACTATGTTATATTTATTAAAAAACAATATCAAAAAGTTAATTGTTCCGAAGCTAATAAATTTTCATAGCCGATTTTGAATAGTTTTAATGTAAATGTTACGACAAAAACATTCCCGAAGAACAATAGTTCATTTAAAATTAATAGAAACATAAGAGAAATACTGGCAGAGATGTTAAAGAAATAGGATACCAGCTAAAGTGTAACTCGAACGTGTTTCAAAAATACGAAATTCATTCTAACACATTTTGTGTCACCTCATAAGAGAGCGTGTGTGTATGTGACGTTAATAACCAAACAATAGGAAAAGAAGGATGCGATACATTATAAATGAATAAGATACACGTTACCTGGTAATTAAATCAGTAGAACTTCATAAAGTAAATTCATATTTATGTTTGTTGAATAAATATTCAAGTTTGTTTTATGAGAAAAAACAATAAATACTTGTACATGTACAGAAATTTTACCGTCTTAATATTCTGCCACTGCACATATTTTTACATCTTTCTCTCTCTGTATATATATATATATATGTATATATACAAGGTTATCAGAAATGATTGATCCGATTAAAAAATTTAATAATTCTCAGATGAGTAAACAAAATATTATCATTAATATGTCATTGTAAAGATAAAATATTAAATTTTGAGTTCGTAACATTGTTTTTGTCAAATAGGTGGCAGCAATGTTGTAATTGTGAACAGAAGTAAGTGGAAATGGCTTCGCAACGGGGAAAGGCATTTTGTGTGCTCTCGTTTCCATAAAGTCTGTCAGTAATCACGGTTCAGGCGTGAACTTCAGAGAAAGTACCATAGAAATGCACCGACATCTAAGAGTATAAAAAGATGGTATTAACAGTTCCAGGAAACTGGATGCTGTGTAAAGGCAAAAGTCCAGGACGACAAGGTACGCAATGATATTATACGGGTGACTAAAAAAAAGTCACATTAAACATTTGTGAAAAAAAATTTTACTTTACGTCAAGAAACGTTACATGCGGAAAAAATTTCATGTTTTATCTTTATAATGATAATTTAATTATATTTTTCTGTTTATTCATCTGGGAATTATTCAATTTTGATAACCCTATATATCTATATATGATGGTCATATCTTACATAATTGAGAAAGGAAAAATTCTGAAGCTCAAAACCAAACCTAAGGCATCTGCCTAAAACGGATAATTATTAATATGTTCTTAAGGTGTTACTGGCTTAGAGTGGTGATATAGGGTTAAGCTTACTTCTGGGATCCCAACCTTCCCCTTCAGTACAAAATTCATGCATAATAGTGAAAGAAAAATTGTAGAAAATATAAACCAAGATTGAAAAATACTTAAGCCTAGCACGTGAAATCAACCATTAATATATTAAGGGGGTTCACCCATGTAACAGCCTGTTTTGTAAGCATTTTTAGGGAATTTTTTTGATGACCAGTAAAAAGATAGAACTTTAAGTTTTTTTTTATTATTTATTTATTTGTATTTTAAGAGTATGTATAAATGTTTAGCCAAAAATATCAAATACACTGGTGTCCAAAAGTTAAGCATAAATCGTAAAATGCGAAAAACATAGAGAAAATATTCGTAAAATTATTCCAAATTTCATGCGGATATTAATTGGGTGAAGAAAAACATTGGGTTTATGCAAAACTTTTCAGTCGACTACGTCCTACGCGAAACACCGGCGCATGTCGGAACGCAGAGAAATCGATTCACGCAGCATAGGCAGTTCAGAAAAGTTTCGTGCAATTGCTGTGTGAAGGAACGTTGTCAACCATCAAACAAGGTGAATGATGGCACAAAGATGCCAATTGGACATGTTTACGAAAGGAAGAATCGTTGGAATGCTGGAATCCTCACGATCACAAACCGAAGTGTCTCGAATTCAGAATGTGGACCAGTCTGTGATCTCAACACTGTGGCAGAGGTTTCAAAGAGTGGGAGATGTTACCCGTATCAGGTCGACCAAGAGTCACAACCCCTCTCCAAGACCGATACCTGGTAATAAGTGCGCGACGTCAGAGGGGCAGTACTGCCAGAAAACTGGGTTCGGCGCTCACAGTCGCCACAGGAATACGAATTTCGAGACAAACTGTTTACAGGAGACTCAATCATGCTGGCCTGAATGTCAGAAGACCAGCAGTTGCATTCCCCTCACGTCAGCGCATAAACGCGCTCGTTTCAACTGGAGTTTGAAACATCAACATTGGAGTGTGGGAGAGTGGACCAATGTGATGTTCAGTGACGAGTCCCGGTTTAGACTGAGTAGTGATTCTCGGTGGGTAACGATATGGAGAGAACGTGGAACACGTTTTGAACCAAGAAACATAACGGAAAGACATCATTTTCCCTCAAGGGGAGTAATGTTATGGGCAGACATCATGATAGACGGCCACACAGACCTCCATTTCTTTGACACGGGGTCTGTGACTGTTCAAAGATACAGAGACGAAGTTCTTGAGCCTTATGTTCACTTGTTTCGAGGTGCTGTCGGTCCTGACTTCATATTCATGGATGATAATGCGCCATGTCACCGAGCGGTGCTGATTGATGAGTTCCTTGAAACACAAAACATCCATCTCATGTCGTGGTCTGCAAACTCCCCTGATTTAAATCCTATCGAGCATGTATGGGATATGCTCGGGATACAAATTGCAGCCCTTTCGCACCCACCAAGCTCCGTTACAGAACTGAAGAGAGCTCTACAAGAAGCTTGGATCCGTTTGAGCCTACAACTCATTCATTCTCTCATATAAAGTATGGTAAATCGCTGTGCAGTGTTTTTTTCCCATTTTTTTACAGTGTGAATCCTTGCTATGCTCAGTTTTCTTTCAAACTGCTACTTTGGATAATAAAATTAATTATTATCTTTCTTTTGATTTGCTTCCTTATTTTATAACCATTTTACACTCGCATATCACGTTTCCCGCCATACTGATTTACAGTTCCTTCCTTATTCACATAATTATCAATTATTCTTAACTGTTGGACACCATTGTAGAACGTGAGTTATAGCAATGGACTCTATAACTCACGTTCGAAAAAAATACGAAAAATGGACGCTCAACGAATCCATCTGATTGGCTTATATGAAATTTAAAAAATTACTGGCGTTTTAATCTATATGTTTAAATTCACAGATTGATCTACACTCAATTGAAAATATCAAAACTTGTTATTTTGGTAGACATTTGAAGAAAAGTTTCGAATTTCATGGTTCTTTTCATGTTTTTGTTATAAAAATAGAAATGTTTTGAATTTTGGAATGATCGTAGTCCATTTGGTACGTATATACATGCTGAGTCTACCCTATAAATTTGAAGTCATTTGGTCAAACTTTTCTTGAGATATGATGGATGAAATTTTGGAAAACACAGTTTTGAGAAAAACGCGTTTAAAGTTTTCGACTCCAATTAAATCAATGAAAATTTTTACATACCCTCAATCGGCAATCCCTGGTGGCAAGACTAAAACAAGTTTCATGAAATATTCAATAGCTTTAGATATTTCCTTTTAAATCCTTACAAACTTGTATGAACGTAAATTTGCATTGAAGGGTCAATGGTATCAAGCCGACTGTACACAATAGGCCCAACCTTCAATTGTCAACTCAGCACTCCGAACAGCTGCTCTTCTGACACTTGCTTCTTTATAATGACTTCGAATTTTAAAAAATAACTTTACCACTGTATTCTAGACATGTTAAGGGAGCAATTTATGAAAAAATATATATATATATTTTTTTTTTGAACTTATCACATGGGTGAACCTCCTTAAATAAGCGGATTGAATATGATGATGATGTTACATACATATGTATCGTCATCATCACATTTAATTCATTTGCCTTATCTTCTTAAAAATAACCTCCAATAGTTCATATAAATTCTAAATAATTAAAAAAAACACGCAAAATGTGTTTCATTTACAAATTTGTTTTCATTTTAGCAGTTTTCGACATTAATATGTTTCTTTTTATCGTAATGTTAATGGGAAATAAGATTTCTTTAAGAAAAAGAACTATCTTAGGAAAGTATTGGAAACACATGATGAACAAGTAGAAAAGAATATTCATCATCACTATTTGACACATGTCAATAACTTCAATATTCCCTGAGTATTATTGAAATGCTCTGTCTGATCTCAGACTCAAAATAACGCGTTTATTTCTGGCTACAGATAAATGTGTTGAGCGTCTCGACTCTGGTTGTCTGCCTATATTTTATGTTTCTTATAATATTTATAAATTTATCATTCTTATAGCGATCTACTTGAAATAATTCAATTTTAGTATAAGTTTGACTTTTGAATGTAAGATTTTGAATATTTTGAATATGGTATATAATGAATGTAGTATAAATGTGAACATTTTAATACGAATGAAATATATTATTATTTTAAAACTAGTCTTTAATGTGAATAAATTTAACATGTTTATATAAATATAGCTTATTATTTTGAAATTCTTTTCAAAATATATCAATATTTTTACGTATTTTAAAAAACGTTCAAGAATTTAAAATATGCTTCTTACAATTATCAAGGCACCACTCGCGCAGGGTGTGTCATACCCACCATCTAACTTTTTTCAACGCTCCTTCTAATCCGTTTGTGGAAAAAATGATTATTGGCTTAGCTGACTTTAAGGTCATAACCTTCAAGGGGATCAAGCCTGTCAGCGAATTTTTAAAATAGATCTTTGGATACCGCTCCCTCGGGTGTATCACACCCTGCGCGTGAAGTTGAGTTACATTTTTTAATACGTGAGTACGCTTTAAAATCTTACTTATTCTATGTCGTATTATTGTAGTTATGATGAATAAATGTGATATTTAAGTAATTTAATAAATGCAGTACTTAATAGATATAGCACAACACACAGTATTTTCGGATGAAGAAATTCTCTTCGCGGTTATGATGAGGAAAAAGCAAATGAAGAGTATAACAGCAAGTATGATTCCTCCACTGAAATCGATCCAAATTTAGAAAAGGGAGACACTGTTGATAATAAATGTTTTATATGTAGGGACACAAAAACATTTCAGAAGAATGTGATTTTAAAGGAGATAACTAGTACACATCTTATCCACTTTCAGATGAACTTTTGGGAAAAAAAACATTGCTGGAACAAAATAATAGAAAATAAAAAGGAAATTCTAAAATTTTTAAATTTAAAGAATAAAGAAGTTTACTCCTATATGTTTAGTTTGAAAAATATACAGATTAAAAAAAATTAAGATCCAGTGAAAACATCGCACTCACTCACGACGCGATTAAATGAGTGTATAAACAATGCACAGAATGCCCTTATAAAAAGAACAGAAAAACTAAATTTACGCATGAAAAATGTAATAAACACGTTGTACTTCCTACTTTTCTTCCTTTTTAACCTTTGTATACAAATTTTACGGTAAAAACGCAATGTAAACACCCTTTGTTATGACACACCCTGAGCGAGAACTTTAAGTCGTTTTTTTCACGCGAGTAATTTCGGGTTAAAATTTGTTGATCTTTTTACCGAAGTTTTACTGAGTTTGAGTAAATGCATGTTTAATACCTTATTTAATAAATAAAATTTTTCATTTGTGATATTTATTTTGCCATAGTCATCTTATCAACAAGTTTAAATATTTATTGCAATTCTTGAAATTTTTCCTTTTACCACCAGATGACAATCACACACAAATACATAGATGAAATTTATACAAATTACAATATTGTGATAAATTTCCTTCTAAAATTAATTTAACAGAATATTTATGAAGTAATAAATAATAAATTAATTAGTATGATAAGTTTTCTTCCTGAGAAACATATAATCGATTTTACTTAAAGTTTTTAGATATTACAATAGTAAAATACAAAGATATTAAAGTAATAAAATTTTGCTATAATTTCCTGGGGTATCTATAAATCATAAACAAGCAGCAAATAATTTATCTTACACGAAATAAATTATATTCAAGCAAAAATTTATTATTTAAAACCTATGACCAAACATGTAGGTCTGTCCACTCTGAAAAGATTTTAGATATTCAGACCTTTCTGTCTGGTGCGGAAGTTTCGCGTGTGTTTTCACCTCCATCTATTTCCCTTTTAAGGACTGGGAATTTAAGAGAAGTTGCATTCGGTAGAATAGAACTGACAGGGTCTCAGGCTAGGAAATAGTTTGGCAATCAATTTGAATCGTTTGTAGGGACGCAGATATCCTTCCTTTAGTTCCTTTTTCTTGGGAGGGGAAGTTTATACAGACGTATCGGTTGAAACGGACCTCTGTGAACTTCCAGGCAGTTCACTTATTCAGAATTTTGGACATTTTTCTTCGGAATCCAAATGAAATCGAAGGAAGCAAAATATTTTGCTTAAACAAAGGGAACTTTAGAAATGTTAAACCAAACAATTCTCAAGGTAAAAAGGCATTTTATTTTTCCGGAAAGCAATATTCCTGGGTATTATATAGATATATATATATATATATATATCCTGTAAAGCAAGCTTAACCCTATTTCACTGTCCTAAATCAGTGACAGCTTTGGAAAACATTATAGATTTCCATTTTAGCTTATTGACTTTTTATATGTCCACTTCTATTTTAATGGGCTTACAACTTACAATTTGTCTATACCTATTTTATTATACTGTATATATATATATATATATATATATATATATATATATATATATATATCCAAATTCTATAATTATGCAAACGTTCGAAATTATATGAATCCTAGAATAGAAAAATCCCGGTTTTTCAAAATATCGATGTTGAATATAAGAAAATAATAATACACCGTCATATTCAGACAAAGTTAAAAAATTTATAAAATTTTATAAAATATCCAAGTGCAATATCGGACTTAGGATCGATAAGTGGATTTAAACTAGTTGGATCGTGCCAACCTTCCCCCATCGCAACTTGGTAAACTAATCTGGAAATATCCAATTTCTGAAAAATTTAAAATTTTAAAAAGTTAATATCTAAAAAAATAATTAAGCTATTTGCCATCGCATTTTGAAAGACATTATAATATAAAAATGTTGAAATTCTAAAACAGCTAAGTGCATAATATAACTGAACCATCAATCATCAAAAATGATGCACCCATCTTTAAAATGGTCGTATAAAAGGAAAAAAATCTCTAAATTTTGAAAATTCAAATTAAAAATCCAGTATATACGCAGATGAAATATCTCAAAACATCAACACAGTATTATGATTCTAGTATTATGATTATTATATTTAGTATTAATTGGATTTTATTCTTACGCTGTTTTCTTCTCCTTGCAGCCTAGTAGTAAAGGTAAATATAGGAGAAGATTGGCTGAAATTAAAACTATGTTTAACCCTACAATCCGAGTTCCTAATGCTAAGAGTTTGTTGTTATAACACTGAGGCTATCTAATTTTTTACCTTTACTTTGGCGATCTTATTTTGTGTTTTATTTCAAACAAGATGGGGGATACGCAAATTGTTCTAATAAGAACTGTGAATAAATCTTTTACTTAAATAAAAAGACTCATTTGAAAACGATAGATAGGTTATCAAATAAATTTCAAATGATAAAAATAATTCTCATCATCTTAAGGTAAAAAGGCAATACTATGTATTTTAAACCTATGAATTAACTTTAATAAACGTCCGTTGTTGTACTACTACATTATTCTTTTGGGCAATACAGCGATAAACAATGGAGAATTTCAAAAACTTCCTTAATTTTTTTATATTATCTGTTTTTGA
The DNA here is from genome assembly GCA_019973975.1 of Trichonephila clavata. Classification (NCBI taxonomy): domain Eukaryota; kingdom Metazoa; phylum Arthropoda; class Arachnida; order Araneae; family Nephilidae; genus Trichonephila; species Trichonephila clavata. The sequence goes on along the minus strand of BMAO01038230.1, from coordinate 537,841 downwards.
AGTTTTCATGATTTCGAATGTTTTTAAATCTTAATTAGGAAATTGAACACTTTTCAATTGCGAAAATAGCACAGATAGTGCCTTTTCCATATTAATTTTGTTGTATTCAAAGTACTTTAACCACGTAAACAAATTTTGAGAGTACTCATCTGAAACTTTAATATTTTAAAAAATTTCAGAGCAGAACGCTCAGAAACATAATTTAGGTCATCTCAAGTTTTAGGTATGATCACGGGATGCCTTGCGATAAAGTTTGAGAGACACTGGTTTATTAAATAATAGTTTAGCTTTAAAGTTACTTTAATAATTTATTGAGAAAGATGGAGCCTTTTTTCAGTCTGCTCATGATCAAGGTGTCAATTTTTTTATGAGAAGAATTAAAAATACGTGTGCCAAGAATAATACGGGGGCATATCCTAAAAATAAAATTATTTAGCTTGAGAGATATTTACTAATATGGTTTGAATAATTTCACATCAATTTTTCTAATCTTTTATACACTGTAAAGAAAATTTACATGCAAAAATCTTGTCTCATAATATAATTTCTTTCTTTTTCCTTTTTTTTTTTTTTGCTCAGTCATAGTTAGGGAGAAAAAAAATTTGTTTATTCGAGCATTATGTACTCGATCACATAAACGTGTAAAATAAATAAATGAAGAAATGAATAAAAACACTTTAGCTTGACTCCAGAGATGGCAGCTATCTCACGCACATGGAGTCCTTAGGCGTCATCTGTGTAAGACGGATTTATAAATAATCGTTGTGAGATTGCCAGCCTCACACACACATAAAAAGTGACAGCAGTTTTGTGTATGTTTTGATGTTCTTGTCTTGATAAATGTGTCAAGTGAAAACATAAAACAATAGCACGCGTTTTTAAAAAGTACTCGAGAAGAAGAAAATAATCCTGTATATAGCATCTGTATCCAAGAGGATCATTTCTTAAAGTAAAATTAATAAATAGTTTTTTTTTCTTGTTTTCAGGCGCTGTTTTAAAATTTCTGATGCCTTAAAGGAAAAATTTAAAGCTCTTGATGAGCGCTGCTTGAGCTCTGATGATGCGAAATTATACAAGAAATTTATTTTTGCCAAGATCACACAAACCCTACAGGTACTCTAGAAATCTTTAACATGCCGCATACTCGTGCAATATGATAGCAGTTGATTTTCTGCATAAGAAAAACTGACTTGGGTAGGGGTCGAATTCGCAAACTTGGGCTTATAAGGCCGCCACCGAACCAACTTTCCCACCCAGGGCATTTCATTAAATTATATTATAAAGTTGTAATTTTTATTTAAAAAAATGTAGCTATGGTTAAACAAAGTGTAAAATGAATATTCACAGTAAAATGATGGTTCTATTATAGAAAAATGTTTTTCTAATAAGTAATTATAATATTTAAATTTATCACTTGAAATGTTTGCAAATAAAATTTCAATATTAATTTCATTAAAACTTTGACGCTGCAAACAACCTTTAAAAAGCTAAGTTCCTTAATAATTCTGAAGAATTTGTTTTATTTGGTTCTTACTCTTAATTATGATCACATTCTTAATTCCTATTCCATTTTTTAAATTTCTGCACCCATATTCTCAGCAATATTTGTTATGCTTATACAGGGTGTTATGGGGAAAAAAAGTTTCAGAAACTCTGCACTTGAACTTTTAGGTCACCATAGATTTTGTGAGATGTAAATATTTTTATTACCCCTTAAGATACCAAAATACAAAAATAAACTGATTTAAATTCATCATGACAATAAAAATGCTAAATAAGATTTTTATATGAAATTAGCGATTATCACATATTTTATTAGCATATACGGTACTTATAAAAATATCTTACAGAAACCTATATTTAGACTCATTCTATTATTTTTAAGTACATTTATTACTTATCAGCTGCCTTTATATTTATTTCTGCTGATTTCAGGGAATTACTATGGTTAATAACTCAGAATAGTCATTTAAAGAAGTGAGATATGGATTAAAAACTTTTTGTTTGGTTCTACACCACGACACATGGCTTAGACATTTTTGCTTTTAACCAGGGAGAAGACGCGCACTCGATACTAGTGGTAAGGGTTGCGTTGTGTGACTGTGACACCCCAATCCGTTTTTTTATAATTATTTTTACTGGTACACGACAGAAAATCTCATTATTATTCCAGTGAATAATTTAACTCAGAGAAAGTATACTTACCTACATTTATAAGGTTTTAAATTTTTCTTTGATAATTTTATAAAAAACATCAATCAAACTGAACCAAGAAGTTTCAAATGTGCATGAATTTAATAAAGGACACAAATCACAGACATATTTTGCTAACATTACAGGAATTATATTTGCAGACAAAACTGACATATTTTGTCCAAGTTATAGTAGTTTTACTGTCCTTTGAAGATTGATAAATAGCATGTTGAACTTTTTCTTACTTGTGTCATTGTGCCGGGGTGAAGTGTGTCTTGTGCTACACTTAGGATTTCATATTTTTTCTTGATGGAGTTCTTTAGGTAGCATTTGAAAATTTTCCTCTTAACTGAAATGTTTCATGTTCATCGCTTTTCTCAAATTTACTTTCGCTATCATAATTAATATGGATTATTTCATCGGGTTCTTCCCTTTCTTTATCAGTTTCAACTTCTTTCGATAGGGATCACAGATTCCCATTTTTCTTTTTTTATATTCTTCTAATTTACATTTATAAACCATAATAAGTCGTACTATACAGCAATCAGAATCACTAAGTTGCTCACAGGGGAAAAGTGTTTGCCTGTTAAATATTTTGGAACAGAAATGGTCCCATGGGAATTCTTTCAAAACAAGTAACTTAAGATAGTAAAAAAAAAAAAACAACATTTACCACTTCTAAACAAGAGGGAGATATATGACAAATACAATTTACCTCCCTTGAAGACTGTCAAAAAGGAGGATATTGTCAAGGTGATTGGTAACAAATAAACTGTTTTCCCAGAATTAACGATTTCGTGAACCTGGGGCGACTCTATGCCCCACGCGATCACTCCCGAGTTAAGATTATTTAGTAGTTGGATATTTTAACTTGTACCACACACATATATCCTTCATTGCACCACATCACGAATTTTTTGCGAAATAATTTCTTTAAGAAAGTTTTTATGATTCCATTAGTTTTCGTGCTGTGGTTTGTTTTTAATTTCGTCACACTTGGAAGCAACTGGAAATTTATTGGTGAAAGACTTATTAATTTTAAATTCTCGCCAAATGACGAGGATAGCACTAAGCTGACATCCACTTTTCAAATTTTCACACTTCAGCAACGTCTTTGAGTTTTGACATTTTGAAATTGCAACAACTCCTATACAAGTGGCAGAATCAATTTTATTACAACTAACGATATGTTTTAACTAACAACACTACACAGATATCTCCTGCCTAGTATGGTTTTCGAAAATTTTTTTTAATTAATTAGTTAGTGAGATTATTAAACTTAAAATAATCTTAAGCTGTTTTTAGCTTTCAATCTTTTTTTCAGTTATAAGTGATTGTTTCTTTGATATTGTTCATATTTAATTAGGTCTTTTTTTATCATTTATGGCTGATCTTTTCCTTCTTTACCTCCTGCGCGCAGTTTTTTTTAAGAAAAAAGATTTAAAAGGAAATAATTATTTTTATTAAAGGACTTTTTTGAAAAGAAAGCTCTTATGTAATAATGGTTTTTTTAATATAAACTCAAAGCAAAAAACATCCTAGAATAATACTCTGAGTAACCTTCACATAATACTAAATGGCTGGAAATGAATAATCTAGTTACAACCATAGGTTCTTCGTGTGTGGGGGCGTATCTAGTGGCTTAAAATTACTAATTTTTTATATTTGAATATTATTTTAAGTAAAAAGAAGAAAATTAATTAATAAAATTCTCATTTATATCTCATTTGTTAATATTATTACATGGAGTTATAATCTACATAAGGTTTTATTTATAGATTTTTCCATGTCAATATTTATATAAAACATAAGAATAATACTTTAAACTGAATTCGATATTAACTCATAAGGGAAAATTGTCAGTTGTACACACACATTTATATTTTCTTTACTTTTAATTTTGCACTTTAATTAATGAGTCCATTATAAAACGTAAGATTTAATTACGATAATAATTCTTTTTAAAATTATAAGAAGAAATAATAGAAGCTCTTCTGATATATAGAAACAAAAAAATTTAGCTAAGCAAAATATATATATGTAGGAAATTTGAGTATTAAATTATTACATCTCTAATTTCTTTTTAAGAACTACATCATATTTATATAACTTTTAGTATAATATAATACAATAATACATTAAAATATGTATATTGCAGAAGAAATGTGCGAGTAGGGAAATATTTATAATACAAACAATATTCATTTTGTTTTTTCATGTGTATTTTACTGAATTTAAAGAAGGCTGTAACTTAAATAATACGAAAGTTTAAAAAAGCTGTTTTTGCTTGGCTGAGAATGTAGTATTATTGTCACATTTGGAGGGATTTGTGGTAAAACATACTGCCTGTATGTATTCGGTTTTGGCTATATTCCAGGCTTATGTAGCATACATAATTTTCTTTTCAAAAATATAATCTAAAATTCTCTTTCCATATATTTTTTTCGGATAGAATTCTATTATGGTTTTGAATTCTATCTCGGATTCCATTTACTTTGTGACCGATTCATTCTCATACCCTTTTCAACAAAACTCTTTCTATGGAAATTTGAATACCATATATGATTAAAATTCTATTTTTTCCTTCTTTCTCGTTTTCCAAAGTCGATACAGGCATTATTTCTGTCAAATTTAAAATTCATTTCTAAGGCTTCAGATGAGAAATTATTGCAGAATTATTTGACATGTTTAAAAATACATTTTTAAGTTTGATTTAACTATTGCTTACAAGCGGAAAAGTCAATGCATACTTCTAAGCCGTTTCTCGAATATTCTGAAGTAGTTGTATAATGTTATAGTTGATTAATGCGTTCTAAATTTTTAATCAAAGTGCAAGTAATTAAAAATTATAAGATCAAAATAACTCCTTTTCATAGTTTTGTGGATGCACATATCACTTTTTAAAATATTTTTTTTGTTGCATCAAATACATAATATGCCAAAATGAAATATTTAAAGTAAATATATTTCTTCTATATATTCGCCTTTCTCTATATTTTCTGTTTTTTAACTATATGTGAATCTTTTTCTGCAATGCTTATTAATTTAGATTTCTAATAGAAATTATAATATAAAAGAATAACGTTTAAGTTTTTATGTTTATGTAATCACAGTTTATTTGTATCTAATGAAAGTTGTTAAAACTTTCATTAGATAAATAAAAAGTGTGTTGCTGGAGTAAAATATTTTTAAAAATTATGACTGTATGTTTTCAGCATCAATAGATGAAGTAAAAATGCTATATATCTATGCCTCAAATATCAATTCATATTACCTTTTTAGTATTAAATGTAAGTTCCAATAGTCATACATATTGTTTACTGTGGAAGAAACAATGATTTAAACAAGGTAAATTTAAAAAATGCCATTGAATTACTTTAAAAAAATCATAAATGATAGGATGGATACCTTTCCAGGAAAAAACTTAAAAATAATCCTTTTTGCATAACGGCTGTAGAAAAAGAAACGGAACAAAATCATTTTAACCACACATAAATGGATTACTTGTCCCATTTTTTTTTATCAATAAGTTATGCAAGCTTAAAGTATTGAAAATTTAATTTAAAACTTATTTCTGTTGGTTGAGTCATGATAATTTCAAGGTTTAGCAGATAAATGCTTCCAATATGAAATCTCTATTCCTACGAAAACCTTTTACACTGGAGTATAACACTTCTAAACATAGTATAAAATCGACCTTATACTAAATGATTTCGTATGCATCCCCATGTTAAGTTGTAAATGTTTGAATGGAATAAAAAATATTATCTTCATTGAGATGGGTTATAAACACAGTATGTATGAGATATCTAAAAAATAAAGCTCATAATTTCTATAGTTCATTTTTGAATAACATTAAGCAAGATTATCAAGAGAGTTATTAGAAGCAGGCCTCGAAATTCTAAACTCGGTTAAATGACCTGAACCATACTTAAATAAGTACTTTATTCTTATAACTGGTTGCATTTGAATTTGCAATAAATATTTTAGATTAAAGAAAAAATCACTATAAATAAAAAATTAAACACATTTTGTAAATATATTTGTGCATCTTACATTTGAGTACATCCTATACATTTGGGTAATTTATTTTATTTCATAGTGGATACTTCAAAAGAAAAAAAATTGAATTAGATTGTAAACATTAAAGAGAAATACACTAGTAAATTCCATTACTCATACTGAGTAATCTTTATGTTATAATTCGAGTGAAAATGTTACAACTTGTTTCGAAACATGTGTGCAAACAGTCCAAAAGAAATGTGCCAATTCAAATCTAAAGCAGTAATACCACCACAAAGGAAGGCACTAAGTAAAATGTTTGCTCTGGCGCTTTTCAATCACGTTAAGTGAATGGACGGAAAAGTGAAAATTTCTTTTATTCTTGAGAAATTCATTGGTTCATTTCAAAACTCGCTTTAAATGTGTCTTGAACGACATCATTATTCTTCGTTTGTAGGTCTTCTATTCAATCTTAATCCATTTTGTGAAGAGAGATAAACATTTTTCTCTTCTAGTGCTCGGCGATAGACAATGGAAAGGAACATCTATTAATTTGCGTTTGATCAAACAAATAAGACAAAAATGTACAATAGGACTTGATACATTTTGTTTGCAGCTGCTGCAAGAATACACAAATAAGTCCAAATAAATTGTTATCTATAATAAATTTGCCACAATTGTGTGACATAATAATGGCGAAAATTGTATTGTGCATGTATTGTAAAATTCGGATTACATGCAATTAAAATACATAAATATATTTTTCCTTCTGAAAATTCATTAAGTATTTGTATATATATAATCCTTTATTTTATTGAAAAGATTATTTTGAATTTAAATATTTATGGAAATGAAATATGCCCGTTAACATTCAATGCTTTTAGTTGTATCACATTAAAATTATATTATTTTGAGAAACTAAATTTCCAAATTCTAGAAGAGAGGAATACAAATGATAAAAAAGCAATATGGACCAAGTAAACACAAGTGTAGAGATACTACAGCTTTAAGGCCAACATAGTCATTAAAACTAGTATCATAGTATCAAAAATTTTCTTTTGGGGTAATTTATGTATTTGTAAGTATTACGAAATACTTAGTATTCATACTGCAATTTTATTAATTATAAATTAAGAAATTGTAACTATTTACAATTACCTATTCTGATCTCATCTTTCAATGGAATATAAGATGTAATTTTTTCGTAGGATAAAATAATTCTAATTCGCCGAAAATGAGATCACTATCAGTTTTATTTCTTATTGGCACGATACATTTGTGACGGATCTATACGCGTCATTTCACTAGCCCTCTTGGGAAATCTTTGGGGCTAGCTATGAAAAATAAGAACCTCCTCTTAAGAAGAAAACGTGATATGCAAATTAAGTTTATTATATATAGTTTAGGTTCGCTCGCTCGCGAAGTTAGTTAACTAAAGGTCACACATTAAGATAGAAAATTAATTAATACAAAGGGGCTAATTTATTAAAAGTATTCCCCCCAAACGCGACTCTCGTCCCCCTCCCTCTGTTGACTAACGGGAAACATCCTATTTATTGTGATTCATTGAATTGTTTATGAGTTAATTTAAACTCTGAATAAATAATTTGAAATATAATCATGTCGAATCATCCTTCACTTCCTCCTACCCCTTTAGCCGGGTCACAGGGTAGACGGGAAGGGGGGGGGGTTGCACATTGAAGGGAACAATTATAAAACTAAAAAATTACATCTATAATAGAAAGTCGTATTATAAAATTTATAAGCATGTATGGGAAAATTTTCTACAATAGGGGCTTAAACTTAAACTTTATTAAACAGAGAGGCCAAATTAAATTTTACAAATATCATGGCATGGACAACCAGTATAGTGTATCCTTACTCCGATACAGGCTTTGGTTTGTTTTTAAAAATAGGAATAACTACACTTTGATAAAACATTTTAGAGAAAAATGGACTGAAACAGATTTATTTTAAACTTAAGGAGTATCTGATTCGGCTATCTAAGCATCCCATTCTTTAAAAGAACAAGTTGCTAAAATAATATTTTAAGAATGTTCTGAATTAAAATACTTCTTCAGTTGAAAATTCACAATAAAAAGTAACTGTCGTTTCACACGAAGTTCTTAACTAAACGCATGCGAGTAAAATCCATGTCTCTAAGTTGCTTTGAAGTCGTACGGTCAAAAAATGAAAGCTCAATATAAAATATCAATAATGCCCATTCAGATGCAGTCGGTATCATGAATCCTGATGTATTTTAGAAAAGGAATATTTGTATCTTTACATCCTGCTATCAAAATATTCTCAGGAAACTGTTGATTGCCTGATGTATAATACAATACATTATATCTTTCTGTTGATATAGTTCCCAAAAAGTGTAATAATTTGAAGACTAAGTATATTAAATGCAATTTAAATATCTTCTTGTTAAAATAAAAATCAGTCTATCAAAATATTCCATTTTTTCCCCCAAAATGTCAATTGATCTATTTCTACAAAATCTTTCCAAAGATAAGAAAAAAGGAACCAATCTTCAATTTGATGACGCCTTTTAAGAAGCAGGTTACATGTTTTTTTCATTAAGTTATACATTCAATATTTTCCTTAATTTCCTGATAGTGTATCATTACATTTTCTGTGAGAAGTATATCCAAGATTATATAATATATATTATTTCACATATATAAAAAAATAGTCATTTGTACAATATTTTTTTTAAAAAATTGAAGCATTTCCTTACTGGAAATACGTAGACAAATTTCTGATAAGATGAACGGCATTCTAGATTTTTAAAATATCGTGATAATATGAGGGTGGATTCAAAAAAAAAGTTCACAAGTCGAATAGGCATACGTGCCTATAACATTTACACATTTAGGCATTTATCAGAATGAAGGACCAACTTGTTTAACCCGTCTTGGGAAAAATCATGTTCTAGTCCATTGAACCAGGTCTCGACGGATGTTTTCACAGAACTGTCTTGGAGTATCGCAGTATATCAGAAACGATATGTTGCACGCTACCATAGCTCAGTCCCAGCTCTGACGAGATTTCACGCAGAGTTACCTGTCGATCATTTTGAATCATTTCTTCAATTCGTGCTGTGTTGGTTTCGGTCTTTGAAGAACTTGGCCAGCAGCTCCCTGTCATATTGGGGTTTTCAACATCCTGTATAACTGATTGAAAAGAGTGACAAAATTTCGCTACATGTTGTCTGCTCAGATGTGGACACATTCTTTGCCTATAAAAAGTGAATAACGGCTTGCCCTTCCAAACGAGACCAATTTCTTAAGAGTCTTGCCATTTCAGCCGTCCTGAACCGTCTGGAAACTTTCACTACCTATCCGGAAACCAGCTGATATGACAAGTAGCTTCATCCGTCTTCACTTTGGGAGAAAATTTTTTCCCCACAATATGTAGTTTTCAAACGCTGTGGCTTGTAACCTTTATTTCTGAACAACCCTCGTAAAAAATGTAACATGATTAATATGCACATTATTTGTTCTTATTTATTATAAATCCGGCCTAAATTTTAAATTTGAAAGTTTCTCGGTCATTGACATATTCCAGTCGAATAATACTGTCTTATATAGTGTAGTTTGAATCGTTAGTCTAAATCCCGATTAAATTTTTTTTTAAATGTCAACTATTGAGCGTTAAAACGGATTGGTATAAATATACCTATCTATTTACAACTTAATTAATAAAACTTAAATTTGCATATTTTGATGGGAAAGTTTGATCAGTGATGTATGAATTCACATATCCTCATCATCTTGTGTGCTTTTCATGTACGATGTTATTATCCATATAATAATTTAATTGTATAATATGTGATTAATTAAACTAAATTTTTGAAGTAGCAATTATTTGTATGAATTAAATAAAAGTAGCCCATGTACTTAGTAATAATTTTATCACTAGTATCTATAAAATTATTAATTCGACCATGTAACAATTGCAGAAACATTTCTTTAAAAGAATAATGAATGCATAGAAATACACTGCTGAAAAATCCGCTCTTGATCTTTAGTCTAAAGATCAAATAATATTTCGTTAGAAATTTACACATGTGTGAAATTCCGATTAACTTACGGTCACAGGCAACGATCATATACCATCTAGGCCTCTCGGAGAAGGAAAATGAAAAAAAGGGAAAGAAACCCATCTTCTTAAGGTCATAGATCAAAGACTGTAGAAGCGAAACATCTAGAAAGATAACGCCCTTGGGGTTTCTACAATTTCGAAAAACTTCTACCCTTTATAATATTTATTATTAGATTCCTCTCTCTCTACCAGTTCAGAGTTCCGGAAGAATCCATACGAATGAGTGAGTGTCGGTTTCATTGATGGTGGGTTTGCGAGCATCCCTGCGGTACGGACAGACGAGGAAATTTGAGGTCACCTGAGAGATTCGGAAGGGTCATCTTGAACTATCATCTGTCTCGACCTCAATAACGGAAAAGGAAAGAATCTTGACGGCTCAAATGCTCTTCCTCTTCTTCCTCGTGTGGCAAGGTGGAATGTTAAGATATGGTAGGGAGAAAGTGAATACCTTTCTCCGGCGTTGAAATGGAAAAGTTAGTGAAATAAATCTAGAGTTACGGTTGAGAAAAGTTTCTGCGCATCTGTTACACTCATCTCGAAGAATATTGCAAAGCAACAATAGGATACTTCTTATTTCAAATTCAAATGCATTAGGTGAACGTTTTATAAAAATATGCTAGCGATTTATTCAATGAATTAAGATAATAAGGTTTTTGAAGATACAATATGTTTAAACCTTTTTTCGGTGTGAAATTATTGCTATTTTCGATCCACTTAATCAGAATTTCTTAATCTACCCGTCATGTAGTGAAATTTCCCTATTTCCAACTTTTCTATTGTACTGCTTATATTTTTCAGACAGTTTACATAGTTATTATAAACTCTTAGAAAACGCATAAAACTATTGTTGATTTAGATAAATAATTTAACTTGTTCAAATTTTAATAATCGCTTCAAAATGATTAATTTATATCTTATTTTGCGCGAAAATATACGTTCCTAAAAATAACGCACCAACAAAATTGTTTTAGAAAAAATTGTTTAATCCATAGAGTGAATGTATATTAACGTCCCACTATAAAACAATAAGAGGGCTATTGCGGTAGGATTTAGTAATTTTTAGCCATGGCTAATTGACAAGGAGAACATCTGTGAGGTGGAGCCCTTCTCCGAACTTTCACACTAAAAGGAGGACATTTAGCCTCAACAGATTTAACGTGCAGCAGCCCCTCTACATGAAGTAGGGGGGGGGGCTTCTTCAGTGGCAGTGGGCTCGAACTCATGATACGCCGTTAATGAGTTCATGGCCATAACCACTAAGCTACCTCGACTACCTTAATCCATAGAACAAAATGTTTGTAAGCAAAACAATAATAAAGAAATACATTCGTTAGAATCATGCTATGTTTCATGGAAACATATCCGTATAATTAATGACAAGAATACATATTTCCTTAAAAATTCCTTGCTAAACATTCTGTTAAAAAACTGTATTATTTACTGTCTCTATTTCTTTAAATATCAAATTTAAAATAAAAATGGTACTGGATATTAGTTTGTTAATGCGACATTAGATATACAATTCCAAGAATGTGCAGAAGTTTTATAATCCATAAGAAAACACTAATCTTTTTAATTTTTGAAATTTGCTTTAATGTTTTTTTGTAAATTTTTGGAGAAAATGAAAAATACTCAGAAAGAGTTATGTTTTATATTTTAATTCCTATATCTCAGAACACGAATCCAGCAAAAAAAAAAGAAAAGAAAAAATCTATTGAATGATATTAAATTGTATACAAGTGATATTGAATTTTAAAAAAACGAAGAATATTATTTTATAGGTGCATAACATTTAAAGAAATCTCTCTCTCTCGTGAGCATATATATATATATCTCCTTCAGAAGCAAATTTTTAATGCTAAACCATAATCTACTTAATAAAATACGTAAAGTATCTTTTTAGAACTTTATACGTTAAACAAATGATTACATTTTTATAAAAACTGGTTTTTCTTTGCAAATATTTGGCTTGAAAGCTGTGGTGAATAAGAGAATTTCTTGAAGTCGTATCGATTATTTCAGAATCGTAATTTTTTCAGAAACTTTGCTACTTAAAAGAGACAAGATATATAGCGAAAGAAAATTATTTGTTATTACAAAGAGAGTTTACGTATAATTGTATGTATAATACCTTTGTCTGGAATGCGAAATTGTATTAATTAAAGCATTAAATTTCTGGACAGACTTTACATAGATGTAATAAAATTTACATATTCTAATATTTATATAGATGAAAGCATAAATCCCTTTATACTCAACAAGCAGGAATGTAATAATGGGATCTATTCATAAATACGGCCTGCACTTAACTTTAGAAATGGCGTATGAAGCTCTGAAAATGGTATATATACATTAAATAACGTCATATTATACGTGATAAATGCAGAATACTTATCAAACTAGGTACTTAATGTAATTGCTGTGAGTAATAACATGGAGGTGCTTCTGTGCATCATTGTCATAATATTTACTAAGAGATATGGTCTAATGGTAGGCCTATAATTCAAGTTATGTCTTGTTATGTGAAAACAAGCATTATTACAGTGTTATTATCAATAAAACTACAACTACATGACAGACATACAATAATGTTCCTAATGTGTGGTACGTGTTTAGAAACTAAATATTCTATTAAAAGTAAAAGATTTATAAAAAAAAAATCTATAAAACTTCCAATATTTGCAGAAATTTAAAAAATTTTAAAAATTTAAATTTTTTTGGTTAGTTTCTTATTAAATTCACACACAAAAAAGAGAAAAACGTAATCTACAGCAAATTTAAATTTTGTTATTTTACCAATGCTTGTTAAAAATATGAATATCCGTATTTTATTTAATACGTAATGATTTAATTTTTCTGTTTTTTTCAGAAATGTATCAATTCCAATATTTATTCTCAAAATATGTAAAAATTTCATTTTTTTGCACTCTTTAGAAAAAAAGTAAAATTGTCTCATTTTTTTTTTTTTTTTTACATTTGATTCGTAAGAAATCCTTTACATTCATCAAAATTAAGCTCCAGGTTTTGATTTAGTGGAAGTTAATTTTTTCTTTGACTGAACAAAGAGGTTATCTGGACAATTGTTTCAAGCTCATTGCATTTATTGGGATTTTATATTTTATAATAAGCATGAAAACTCCCAATTAAGCAATATTACAACATTTAAAAATGCACAAAATCAGTGTTGTGGTTCTTTATTTTCTCACATATAAATGATTCTGTCTTACGATTATGGGAAAGGAATTTGTTGGAACTTTGTTTTTCGCATCAGTAAAAACACTCACGATGTATTTGAACGATGTATCTTGTCATTTCAGTGCATGTTCGGAGGATAGATGAGATAAGGATGACAGAAACCATTGCTAAAGTTAATTTCTTTTCATAATTGTATTCCAATTACTATTAAAAATAACCTGCTGATAATGCAGATATGCAAATAATTATTATCTTTATATTAGTATCAGTGTATTTCATATATTTATATGTAAAATATTCTAATCTGCTTCTATTCAATATCATAGAGAATTTTATATTTTTATTTTCAAACCTACATTTTAATACTTTATTTTTGAGTTCAAGCAATAAATCTCCTTTTAGCTTTGACAAAATCACTTCACTTATTCTTTTTTCATAAATGGATGTGATGGACCAGTTCCTTCCTAGTTCTTGAGTCCTTTTGTAGTGGCGAAATAGAATCTTTCAGAAATCGAAATAAATGATCATACAACAATAGAGAATAAAAATTCTCTCGGCTTAGCCTCTTTTAGAATTTTTACAAATGTTTCACACACAAATATATTCCAATGCTCATTTGTTTATGTTTGCTCTTCTGCTATCCAGTTCCTATTAGACCACTGACCAGTGTTAATTAGTAGCTCTAGAGCTGAATCTGGGGACTTTGGGAACTTAAGAATCAAATATAAAAATATTAAGCTAAAATTTTAGCTAGTTCTTAATTTTTAAAAAAATATATCTTTTGTGTGTTAGATACTTTGAATTGAAAATGACAACCATTTTCCAAACTAAATATTTGTAATACGTGAATACTGATTGTGTGCATGAGCTGGTGTTGGATGTTTAATAATATTTTCATAAGGATGTGCACTTACAGGTTAACTTTAATTGCTGTGGAAAGGTTTGTTATCTTTAATTTCAGCCAATTCTGTTCCGAAAGTAATCGAATAGTAAATCGAGAGTATGTTCTAAGCTCACATACAATCCCTAAAATATTTAAAATATAGAGTTATCAGGAATAAATGACCCTATTAAAAGATTTAATAATTCCCAGATGAATAAATGAAAATAATAATTAACATGTCATCGGAAAGATAAAATATGAAATTGTTAATTGCTGTAATTTAGACGTTGCAACTCGTCACTATGGTTCAATGTTTGCATGGTTTTCAATTTGTACGGCTTAAAAATGCATTTTTTTCTCAATACGGTATGGTAAACTGAGTGGTAAACTCAGTATGGTAAACTGAGATAACATAAATTCACGACTAGCACTAGCCGTCCATTTCTTTGGACTGCGTGCAAGTCTCTCTCTCGCACTCTTTCAATATTCTCTAGGGAACAACCTAGTCACCCTGGACTTTTGCCTTAACACAGGCATCCAGTTTCCAGGAAAAGTTTACACATCTTCTTATACTCTTAGATGCCGGTGCATTTCTATGGTATTTTCTCTGAAATTCATCCCGAACCGTGATTACTGACAGATTTTTTGCAAACGAGAGCAGATAAATTGTCTTCTCCCACTGCGACGCCATTCCACATCTTCTGTTCACAATTTCAAAAACATCTTGATTGCAACATTGGACAAATAATTGGACAAAAACGATGTTACAAACTCAAAATTCACATTGTATCTTTACAACGACATCGTAATGATCTTTTTCTGTTTATTGATCTGGGAGTTATTAAATTTTCTAATCGGGTCATTCATTCCTGGTAATGGAAAATGTAATTCTGTATTGTGGTAAAAATGAAAAGATTGCCTCTAGTTTCACAGAGGACATTTTTTCCTATAAAATCAATCAATAAATAAATAAACAAATAAATAAAAACTTAAATTATTGCAGATTTTTAGATATAATTGAGGGATGTTGCATTTAACAAAGGCAGACTGGTTATAATATTGGTTCCACATGTAATTAAAATAGGATGTTACCACTTAACTTCTTAATTAAGATAAAACATCAACATTTTGTCTACTATATGAATATAAAAGAAACATTATTACTCAGTGGTATTGAAGAAGGTGTTTCTATAGACGAAGAACTTCATTATATTTCTAAAATGCGTGTGAATTGCCTTTTTATAATTAAAAATAACAACTATAAAAACAAACACGAGCATAAATTATTGTACAATATAAGAGTTTAAGATAACAAAAGTTTATAAAATTTTTTTAACATATTTTTTGATTTTTACATTCATATAGAAGTAAATCATACATAATACTTTACATGTTTTAAATGATATGCATAGGAAAAGAAGTCTTGAAAATTGCTTTAATAATTTTAATTGGACGCAGCCCCATTTGAAAAAAGAATTAATTAAAATATAAGTAATTTTAATTTTTCAATAATATTAATTTCAGAGAATTAATGAATAAATACTACCATATTACGGATTTTAAGAGACAATGCACCCCAAATGTTCTAATATATTTGTTTCTATAAGAGTCCTTTTAAAGGAGTTGGTCAAGAAGTAGTAGTTTAAGACGTAGAATAGTGCTTTTTACATTACACTTCATGAGATGGAATTTCTTAAGACAACAATAAATAGCAAAATGTTGAAAAGTATAAATACTAACGAATTCTTATTAAGTATATAAAAAATAAAATTTAACCATTTCTGAATCATACATATCAAAGTTAATAAGCTATTACAGTGGAGACTTAAGTATATTTCTGAATTTAAAAAGCACATCTCTGTACTCTCTTCCAAGTATTCTGCAGAAAATAATCATTACCTTCATATACATTTGTCATCAAACTGATAGTTAACGGTTCCTAAAAGTAATAGTTAAGTTCCGCCTTACAAGCTTATGTCGTAAAAAGAAATTTTTTTTTTTTTAATGTAAAAATTTCTTTAAGTAAAAATTTACAGTATACATTTATGGACAGTCATAGACAAAAAAAAAAGTTATTATTTATTTAGGATTACCCTAAGCATATATATACTTAAATAAAAGAAAGATATATTTTTCAGGGATGCATCCAGCCGTTACTCCCTTCTCATAACTCATCTTGAAGCTAGCAGCATATAACGTGATGTCGTATCTGGCAAGGATGGTGCGTAAAGACAATTAAGTGCCAATAAAACAGCTGACGCTATAAGAATGACACGGACAATATCAGGTGTCCGGATGGCCTGTCAGAGAGCATTTCCAGTTGAGAAGCTATATTTGGATTCTTCTGCACCAGGCTTCCACTTTGTCGTGAAAGAGAGTTCTTTTTCTAAAAAAAACTATGTATGTAGTTTTGGGAAAGAGAGGATGCTTTTCTTTAAAGAGAGAGAGAGAATGTTGAGTCTTGATAATGAGTTTATAAAGATAAATGATTTTTCTTGTGTCAATGCTAATGTTTTTTGAACACGTGTAATGTAATCGAAATAAATCGTTATTGGGAGATTTGGGGAAATTTTTTTTACTTTGGTTCATTTGTACTTTGTGTAAGTTAATTTCATAAGCAAAAATTGTATAATATGTTTTAAAAACTATTTTTGAGTGTTTCTTTTTTAGAGGTGGTACTATTTTTACATGATCCGTTTGTTTGATGGATTTATTTTGATTTTCCTGAAGCAAAGTGAGAGCTCTTGGTGACAGATCTGATAATTTTGAACTTTTACATGATTGAAATAGAGTGATTTGGGGAAAATAAGTTTTTTAGATGTTGCAAATTGACTATGTGTTTAAATTGTCGAAGAAATAATAAATAATTACCATGTAAAAGCATTAAAATTCTGTCTAAAACTTTTTTCCACGTTAGAACTGATTTGCTTTTGTCAGCCATAAATCAAGAAATGAGCAGTGAAAACTAACAGTTTAAATAAATTTTGGGGGCAAAGAATATAATTAAAGTGTAATTATAGAATTTTTCTTCTGCCTAACTCTATTAAACTTTTATTTGCAAATTCTAAAATGTTATTTTTTAATACTTTATAACTGAATTTAATTATAGTAGTAAAGTGCTTTAGATTAAATTCATTGTTATTTAAGCAGACTTTAATTGTTTATAGAAATACTTTTTTATTTTTAAAACTATTTTCGTGATTGCTATAAATATACTTTCCGATTGTAAAGTTTTTTCAGACTTATCAGTTAACACATATTTTAAGAGGTCTTATTAATATAAAATAAAAATTGAGATTTAAACACACACTTATTATTTATTACCTTTTCCTTTGTTTAAATTTTATTATAATGTTTTCCAAGACAAGAACAAGCTTTTTACTAACGGAAAAGAAAATTTTTCTTTTAAATAAATAGCATTAAAAGGAAAACATCATTAAAAATTTAAATTGAACATCACTTTTCCTTTTAGTTTAATTTTGTCTGAAGATATTTTTTCGGAATGTTTAACTATAACTGTACATTGCTATTCATACATTACACAGAAAGAAAATTTGAAAAGCAATTAAAAATATATTTTGAATCGTTCTATATATTATTTTTAAGAGGTAAGTTTGAGAAATTATCTCGCTTAACGGAAATTCAAAAATATAAACAACTTTCAAAAAACCATCTGTTTTTGTTAACTTCGAGATTCAACAACATTAGATTGGTTCAATTATAGAATTACTTTTCATCAATTTGCAATAGCTAAAATTTGACGTAAGCTCTATCAACATATTTAATGAACATTTCTTAAATCTCATGTTTGATTCATGTGTTTGTATTTAGAATTTATTAAATATTTTTATGCTGTATATAATTATTAAAATTTGCTTCTTTACTGAGGGATTTAGCAAAGTCAAATTTAATTTAAGTGCACGTATTTTTGTAAATTTTTAGCTATCAAGAAGTACGTACGTGTATGTTTCTTAGCTAATGTTTTAGCAATACCGTCAAAACACCCAGGTAATCAAATAATACAATCTACACCTGTTTTAAACAATAATGAACCTAATTTTAAAGTACATTATATACTATTAAATTTTTGAAGAGAACTTCTTTAGGCGTGTTTTGCTGAAGGGTGGATCTAAATTAAGCGTCAGGTTCTAGTGAGTTACGGATTTATTAGGCTCCTGTCAGCAATCGTGCTCGGGTCACCGACGCGAGCTTAGTTTTGAATTCAAAACTTTTTAGGAGCGTGTTTTATTTCGTAAAATTTCATGTACACATTTTCTGTGAAGATTTATTTTCTTAATTTAAATATTATTGTCAAGCAGCCCCCTTCCACTCAATTTCAGCGTGTGAAAGAGAAAAGAGTAAGTGAAAATAATTAAAAAAACAGAGATTATTCTTATATGCTGGACATTGAAGATAAGAAGAAAGGAAACATGGGAACTTAATTTGATTCAGTAGAAAGAGCATATAAGCCCAAAACTGTGCCAAAAGAATTGAAAACTGAAATTATAATGAAGTTAATTAGTGGGAAAGTTGCCAATGTTTCGTATATGTGCGAAATTAAAAGCATTAATTGTAAAAAAGTACGAACCCTTGGTTTGACAGAGAATTTTAAGAAAAGTAAATGGCTCTCAGGACATAAGTTTTCCCTAGCTTTACATAGTATACGGCGTTATATGAACTATGTAAACTGTACTTACGTATTATCACAATGGTATTGGCGGCCTTATATGAAAGGAACAACATGGTTGCTAATGCAATGCTACAACACAGTGGAAACTAGGGTTGCCAATTTGGCGAGTTATCTTGAGCGCGCGTTGACATTGTTGTGATAGTATAAACATATATATTATATAAATATAGTTTACGTAAGTTGTTTGTATATATATATTTTTAAATACTTACAGTTAAATCATATATACTCATATATAAATATATAAGAATGTATAAAAAAACAAATCCACTGATGAATATGCACGAAAGAGAGAACTACTTAACACATGCAAAATGTCGTGAAAGAAAACTTAGTACACCCGAACAATTAGATTCTCATTCTCAGAATAAATCAAAAGTTTTCACTTCTATCGTGTGATTACATAAGCACACACGCAATTTTTTTTATTTCAGGCGCAATTGATAAGAATATAGCCTTTGACACTGTTCATAATTAAACTTTGCATAGAAAAAAAAAGCAATAAGTTGTGGTTCAAAGAACAACTCAGATGTTAGTTTCCTGATGTGATCATGTATTTTAATTAAAATTTTTTTTATTCAAGTCCAATACTCCTTTTATTTATTTTGCAGTCCATTTACTTTTATCTAATTTTTTGAATTATGTGCTTAAGCAAGTCACTATCGATTCCAAGTCACAGCATCTAAATTTCAAAACAAATATTTTTTGTTAGATTATTACTTGACGTAAATCTCTAGAATTATTATCAACATATATATATATATATATATATATATATATATATATACAGATAGAGAGAGACGTAATAATATGTACAGTGGCAGAATATTAAAACGGTAAAATTTCTGTACATGTAAAAGTATTCATTGTATATTCTCATAAAACAAACTTGAATATTTATTTAACAAACATAAATTTGAATTTAATTTATGAAGTTTTACTGATTTAATTGTCAGATAACGTGTATCTTATTCATTTATAATGTACCATCCTTCTTTTCTTATTGTTTGGTGACTAACGTCACACGCACACTCTCTCTTCTGAGGTGACACGAAATGTGTTAGAATGAATTTCATAATTTTGAAACACTTCAGTATGTTTAAATAATTTCTTTTATTCCTTCTTTAGCAATTTTTATGTGTTCTAAATTTTATTTTAGTTGTTGCTTGAAACACCTATGAATGTAATATTAATGTTAAAAATTTTAATATATTATGTTAAAATCTATAAATATTATATGCATAGATGAATGCATAAATGCAAGTATATATGCATATAAATAAAGACTTATGCAGCTCAGTTTAACTTACGAGTTTTACAGAGAGTTCTTAGAATGAAATAAAATTCTTATATCATCTTACGTTATTTGAAATATAACATGGAAAGTCCATTCCCCATTTTACAATACAAACAAATTGCATATATTTTTTTTTTTACCTTTTTCAAGGAATTTATCTCCAGAAAAAGTTAAGTGCTTATATACATATATATCATTGGAGTCACAAGTGATGTTAACTTATATTAAATAATTATTGATAAAAAATACTCAAAAGTAATTTTTAACAAATATAGTTTTGCAATTTTTATATATCACTTACTGTTTTCCATTTTTATTTAAACTGAGCTGTTTATGATAAGCTTGGTATCTGAGGTATATTTTAGATGTAATATCTATCTTAAATGAATGAAACTTATTAAATGAAAACTGCAGGAAAATTAAACATTCATTGCTATTTTTAAGGGCATAAAATGCCCTTAAATATTCGCGAAACTAAATTTTTATTTCACATTTATTTTAAATAACTTATATGTATGAAGCATTTTTCAAAAGAAAATTTTTAATTCAATTCATATTCAACTCGACTCATACTAAGTGGAGCATTTTTAATCCTACTATACTTGACTGAAAGAGAAATTCAAAACATAGTTTGAGTTATTAAATGTATGTACATTTAATTAAAAACATTCACTTAAAGAAAATTGTCTACTTTAATAATATTAGAGGATCTAATAAATACTGGTATAAGAACTGAAAGTTTTCATTACAACTTTACTTCAAAGGTATCTCAATTTATAACACTTACGAAAGTAATATTGAATTGAATTGAATTGCGAAAAATTTGATTAAGATGGTGGCACTGATGATTTCCAGCTAAATGGACATTTATTAAATCCATTCCATGTCTTTGAATTCACAGTCATTATATAAAATTATGTAACTGTTAATAACTAAAGCTTCCACGCGACTGAAACCCACTGTCCAATCATGGTCTGTGAGTCTCTACTGCCTCTAAACGTAACACAAAATATTAATTTCCGCCCGAAGCAGACCACTGAAGCCAGGAAAAGGGGGGCTCTACATGTATCCTCCCCCAACAGGAAAGTACATGCTGAATACAGAGGGGCATAAGGGAGGGGTTGAGCTAGCTAGTTATCATTGACCGGGTCTGATTAATTTCCGATGTATCGATCAATGCGACGAGGAACAGGTGTTTCCTGTACCCTTTGTGCAAGGCCTGTCACGAGCACTTGCTGGCTGTGCTTATATACGTCATTGAACAACAACCACCCTCATTGGTTCTTTTGTTCCTTTATTCAGTCTGAGTCTAACACTTCTAATAATATAAACATAGGAGTGGCTCCAAGTATTAATAGAAATGCAGAAGTGGTATATTTATTAACAAATCTTGAGCATTGTGTGAAAGGAAAATACCTCAGGGCTATTTGAAGCGGTTAGGCGTATTCAGAATTCTTTAATACATTAAAACATTCTCAATTGCATTTGTAAGGCTATTTTCTTTTCATTTCATGTTTATGCCTGCCTTAAAGCAAATACAGAAATAATGAACTAAAGAATAGCATGAATGCTCCCTTTACAGACTGGTGATAGAATATAAAATTTATAAAAATGTCCTTAAAAACTTAAGCAAATATTGGAAATGTTATAGCGAAGGGTAAGCTTACTGATATATTTCATTTGCAAGATTAAAGTATTCTTTTCCCTGTTTTATGATTCCTATTATATATTTACATTTTACCACTTTCGAATTCATTTTTAAAAGAAAATCAATTAAATTGATATAAGTAAATTTACTTTTAAATGAAATATATTTCACAAAATATTAAGTTTATAATTTAAAAAAAAACACCATCTTTGAATGTATTTTAAATAATACCTCTATATTTGTTGTTAATTTTAATTAAACTAACCTACTTTATAATTGAAACTACACATAGCTATTTCATCAGCAAAAATATATATAAAGTTCTTATATATACACTATCGATAAGATTTACTTATATTAAAATAAAAAGTATTTATTTTTAAAAATAAATATTGTTTGTGAACAAATGCGAATTACTCATTTTCATTTATGGTGGATAAAACTATTTCTTCCATAAAAGAATTAAAGTAACTTTGTTAGATATTTTTGTAACAACTATATAACATATGATCACAATAACATCAGTTTTAATAAAATGTTACGTATCTAACATAATGTTAAGAAACTAATGAATTATTAATTTTAATAAAATGAATTATTAACATGAAGAACTGTGTAGAAATAATACCTAAACATTTTTTTATCAATGCTATTACAAATTTAAATGCACTTATCTCCATAAATAAAGGATATTTATAATGACATGAAAATCGAACTCTAGACTAAAAATTTCATTTGTAGAATTATCACACATTCTTCAACAATAATTTGCAAACTACAGAAAGCCACCAAATGACACCGACAATACGCCACAATGACAATAGTGTATAAGAAGAATTCATAAGGAATGATGGCAGAGAAGTAAAATTGTTCACAAGCGTTTTTATAAGCCACTTATTGACATAACTGAATAATTATGATACAGAGGAAGCACGAGGATGTTATTTTACGTTATAAAATTATCGACAGAATGGAATATAGCGTACTTAGATGGAAGTATCAGAGGAGAACTTGGAATTATACAAAGTGTCATCTCTAGGTTTTGGCAACGATTCCAAGGTCACAGAAATATCGGTAGACGTTAAAATACAGATCGCTCCCGAGTTGCAACTCCGAATGAAGACCAATGTGTTTGGTAGTAACTCTAAAAAAGGCAGATGGAGTAGAGCATCTGACCTATCTCTCTCGTCAGCTATCTGACGCCACACAGATACAAAAGTCTAAAAAAAACTCATGAACAAATTGGTCCATATACTCGCAGGCTTCTCAGATGTGCGCTTCCGACGGCAACTCACTGTCTTCAATGGTTAGCCTGAGGTAGAGAACATGAAATGTAGACATCGTCAATTTAGGCATGTGTGATGTTTTCCAACGAGTTTTAGCTTGAGGTTTAGGTTGAACTTTGATTCACGTCGTACTTTCCTATGGAGAATGCCAGGTACCGTCTACTCCAAGGTAACATCATTGTACTGCACATTTACGGTGGTGTAAGATAGCTTGTTTAGGTGAAATTTTATTGGGCTCCAGAATAAATCTGTATGTTCAAATCGGAACCATGACAGGCCAAATTCAAAGAGACACCATTCTGAAATAGCATTTGCATTTGTTTAGGGGTGCCATGAGCGTAGAATTTATGTTTATGGATGACAACGCCAGTCTTCATCAAGCAAATATTGTAAACGAAAGTTTTCAATCTGAGTTTATTACCACAATAGAATGGAGAGCATTCTCACTTGGCTTGAATCCGGCACAGCTTGTGTGGCACATGCTTGGCCAACGAGTTTCGGTCCTTCAAGCCCGTTCTACATGTGCACTGGAACTTCGGAGATCATTACGTGTTGAGGGGAGTAACCTTCCCTAAAATTAGCTCGATAATTTGATGCTCAGCATGCCTAATTGTTGTACGGACAGTGTTTCATCACACGGGGGACATACAATGTATTAATTATCATACCAACCGTGTAATATTAGATTTTGTAAATAGAGTATTTTTTAAACTGCTCAAGGCTGCAAAAATCATTGTTTTTATGAATGGTATTTTACATATTCCATCTTTTTTGTTCTTTATCTTTTGTTTAATAAACGAGCTTAATGGATAAGTCCCGTTTGTATTGTTTCTGAACCTTTATTTCCCGGAGTTGGTATTTTCCTTAACTTATGGGCATGAGTGTATAGCAATTTAATCCATTACATTCAGAGTTATTTTTACCAAAACTCTGCAAATTTAAAATTACATAAAATTTATGAAACCCGAAAATTGAACGCAAATTTTAAAAACTAATATTGACTCCATTTTTAAACTCTTTATTGATTAAATTGCAAATATTGAAAATTATTAAACGAAATTTAATTTTTTAATTATTAGTACCTATCTTACAAATAATTGTAACTTCCTTCATACTATTATGACTCAAAAAATAAAAACATTAAGAGATAAAAGGAATCTTTCCTGAAAATTAAGTCATTTCCATCACAATCAGAATAAAGAAAAATATAATTAGTAATAAAAAGGTACTTATACCTCTTACTATCATATGATAACAATAAATTCACAAAGCATAGTTTTAATTTAAACCATTAAATTAAATAAACGTTGTAGAAAAAAAATGCCAATCGTTCGTTACATATGTTTTAATTTACTTTTTTTTTTTTACATCTGCTATTTTATATTTGATGTAGCAGGGATATTAAAAAAAAGAAGAATTTACGTATTTCTACTTGACTACTTCTTGAAAAACTTTACCAAACTTTTGGATAAATTTCAGACTTTTTAAACTTCGTTATCTAAGATCATGTATTATGTATCGTAGTGAGAGCAATAACTGAAATCGAAGGCTTAGGAAGTTCCCTAATATTCGATGGGGAAAAAAAATTGAAGAGCGTTATTAGTTCGAAATTCCATTCATGAGAAGTGGGCGTTGATGAGTAATACGGTTAAAAGACCCTCTCTTCAGGCTGTAGAAGACCAGTTTTTTTAAGAACTAGAATAAAATTTATTTTTTTCTCTTTTCCTTTTCAAATATGCAACTGATATTTCACTTAAAAAACTCTACTAACCTAATAAACTTCTGTATTATAAAATATCATTTTGAGTTCTAAATTTCATTTTGAAAAAGAAATGTAGCTGGAAAATCATTAAATTTAAAATTAGTTCACATTTTAACTTATGACAGGACACGTGTTTTAAGAAACGCATCAGGGACGTATAATTACACTAAACCTTTATAAGGCTATTTTTTTAGTAAAGTTATGTTAAAATATTTTTGGAATTTATACTGATTTATAAAAACAAATTATCTCATTTAGTTTATTGCTTAGTATTAATTGGATATTTAAGACCATTTTTTCTGCCGGAAGTATGTTTCTCATCACCCATTGGGTGCTATTTAAAAGAAAAACACCTTATGTTTTGCATCTTTTTTTTTCCAATTTTTACCATTAGTTCACTCTCTTCCTATATATATGTAATAACTTAAATTGATATCTACTCATAATTCGAATCTCCTTTATTTATAACAGCTAATTCATAAATCCTAACACTCTATTTCGAAACGCGTCTCTTTCTCAAGCATTAAAAACATGTTGTTCCATTACTGTTTCTTTAGACCTTGAAATTAGATAGATTTATTGGCGATTTCACTAAAAAAAATAGGATCATTAATTGTTTTCATGCGCTTTAAATAATAGGGATTAATATTCCCTAAACGATAATTTCATTTCTATAAATAGCTATTTATTCCCTTCTCCTGGACAAGTGACTATATTTTTTACAATGTGTTCTCCCCGGTTCTTCCCTATATATAAATACTTGCTATTTGAATTATCTTTCTCTCGTATGTTTGGCTTTGTATGGGAAGCATACTGGAACAAACAATGTGATCACAATCAAGCCTCTTTTAAATTTTTTCGACCACGACTAAAAAACACCTCTCATAAAAATGTAAATTTTCCTATTGCAAATATATTACATGTACAGAAAATTCAAAAATTCAATCATTAATCAAATACTTTCCATTCATCCAATCAAGTACAAATACATTTGTTTAATCTTGTAGTGGATAACACTTGATGTTAATACAGTTTTTTGAAATTTTTTTTCATTAATTAAATTTTATAAAAGGAGTAAATAGTAACAAACAAAAATAATAGTCCAACAGCATAAATAGCACTCGTCGTGTCGTTGTAGCACAATGGATAGCGCGTTGGACATCTAATCCAAAGGTCGTGGGTTCGAATCCCACCTGGAAAGGGCATAATATCTGAGAATGAGATTTCTTTTTTTCCTATACTATTTTGTTGGAATAATTAAATTTAATTAATAAATAAATTGAAAAAAAATAGTACAACACCATATATAAAAAAGGAAAAATATTGCAAGGAAAATCGCTTTATATTATGTCATTTAATATTGTGATTCTGTCCTGTGTATATATATTTTTATATTAATTGTAACTATTTGATAAAAAGTAACTAAAATAAAAATTTTCTTTTTTGACCTACGTAGGAAGCGAATTATTTTTTTATATTACTTGTTTAATTTGCATTACATGATATTTATAAAAAAAATTGTAAAAACGCAAATTTACTGAAATATTTATAAATTAGATACATTTTGCATTCAAAAATTAAGAATTTATTCCTATTACTTCCCATGAAATTTCAGAAAAGAGTTATCAATACACAATGGGACATTGAAAGCAATAGAGCACCAATTGCAACGTCTGCATGATTTTTTTGTCAAGTTAGCATAGGGTCACCAAATACATTCAATTGTACATCATCAGGAAAAGTTTTCTTGCTACTCAGAAAACGTTCTTATCGCTTGCGACTTGAAAAATACAGAAATTACTAGAATTAGTAGCAAAAATCTTAGGCGGGACCATGATTTCCGACAGGTATTTAAAAACTAATTTTAATTGGTTGTAAATATACATATTATTATATATACTGATAATTTACACAACCAATACAACTTAGTATAAGCAATATAGTATATTTTACTTTTACTAAATAATATAATATATACTTATTATTTACAACCAATTAAAAGTAGGGCTTTATAAAGAGTTAAAACAGCGTTTCTCAAACTGTGGGGCGTGATAACTCCACAAGGGGAGCGCGAGCATATTGAAGAAACGGAAACAAAAGATGGTTTAAAAATTATTAATTTACTGAAAGTAAACAAACAAAATACATTCTAACACAAAAAGGAATAAATACACATTTACACTGAAATAATATGTATTAGTGTAAATGTAAAAATATATTTATGTATCAGTACAGTACGATATATTTGATAATTAATTTGATAATACTAAGTTAAGAACAACTTTAACAATTACCAGTGACCCCATGGGCCTCATGTATAAAATTATATACAAAAATTAACATTTATCATTTTTACGATTTGTAATAAATTCCTTAACTGCTGTTCAAAAGACGCGATTTGTTCACTGATGCCACCGTTTTCCACTTAGGTATGGAGAGGTGGGGGGGGGGAGAGAAAAGAAATAAATAACTAAATCATCTGAAATAATTAAATCCTTCCTTCATAAACACTATCAAATTCCTTTTATTGCATCCAGACTTCGGAATAATTTTAAGGATAGCAGTGCACAGGAAAGATCATTCTTCGGAAAAGACGTATATATATGTCCTAGGCAATTAACGCTTTGGCTGAACGAGACGTTTATATACGCCGACGGCACTTAAATGGTTTAAGTCATATTGTAGCTTTAGCGTCACTGTATGGTATTATTGAATTCAATACATTGTTATAGTATAAAGGGGGGGGGGCGCAATGAAAATTATGATTCAAAATTGGGTCGCAAGTATGGAAAGTTTGAGATGCACTGAGTTAATACATAGTTTTTAATGAAAGAAAAACTTAGTATCGTTTCTGAGTTAAAAAGTCTCTTAGATAAAATTTTAAATTTAAAAAAGAAAAATTAACCAAATTAAAATTAAATTTCTTGCATATGAGTTATTCTTTGATTCATGCACAATTGCCTTAAAAATACCCTTAAGTTATTTAATTTAAAATAATTATTTTATTGCTTACAATTCTACATGTGTAATAAATTACACAAACTACGGGCGTCTAACTTCCAAACCGAAAATAAATAGCCAATTATTCCTACCCTTATACTATTACAGATTTTTAGCTCCCCGCAATGCACTCTAATTAGTAGCTCTTTCAATTATACTTCTCCAAAAACATGCAAGTTCTAAATTATATAATAAATTCTTCGCTTTAACAACGTCTTTTGGAAAAGCAAACATTTAAAAATCCTTAGCAATAAATTGCAAAAATTTCCTCGACGTGAACGTATACTGCATTTAATTGCAAAAAAACAAGCAACTGAGAGAAAGAAAAAAGCAATTTGACACGTAAATAATTCTTAATTAAGGGAGACTTGGAAGAGAGCCCAAATGTTTTCGATCCTATTCCATCCCATGGGACAATCTCCAAAACTAACAAATACGTAGATAAGCATAAATACGAGCGAATTTGAAACTATTAATTAAAAGGCAGGAAGAATGACTGAATATACGGGAATATTTATGTACTCTAGCCGATTGGTTCTCTAATTCATTGTTGATTTATTTGGCCATATTATACTGGGAATTCGAATAACTTTACGTAAGTGAAAAAAAAAATCAGTTTTCAAAGAATCGAATAATAGTTAGAAACAATTTATCATATTTAATAATCGCACCTTTCATACATGACGTGTTTACAGTTCTTTTTTTTTTTTTTGCCAAATTTTTTTTATCACAAAGCAATTTTTTGCTTTTAAAAATGAGTAATATTTTTAATAATGTTTATTTTTTTTCATTGCTTTAAAGCAATATTTTTTTTAAAAAAATTGAAAATCTTAAAAAAGTCTGTGTTTGAGACATACTTATAAAATCAGTGAGATCTGAAGTTATGGACTTGGTTTTGGGGGTGAGACTCATCTCTTTCTCGGCCCAGCCTCAGTTAGGTCATGATCTTACTGAGGCTGCAATTGTAAAATGTTATAACCTGAGATATGCTCTGAAAAATTGGGAATTTTTAGTATATGCCTTCTGGGGGGGGGGGGCAACCACTACAAGACTGCATATCCGCTGTCCTTGTTTAGGACTAGGCCTACCAACATACACCATAATTACTCCTTTAGTCAAAAGACGGCAGTCAGTTGAATCAGTTTGTGCTCAGGTTTATCAGATTATAAATCACGTACATTTATTTGCAACAGTTTACCTACAGGTTTTACTAGTACGAGTATTAGACAACGTATGCAATAAAAGCACTCTCTACAGTGGCGTAAAGTACTCTCCCGCACCTCCCGCATTGTGGGGGTCCAAAGCCCATGTTATGTTATGGTTTATAAATCCTTTGTAAGATCCGGTTTGGCGACCAAAACTTGACTTTGCAGGTGGACCCTAATATTCTCCTTTACGCCACTGACTCCCCACTTATAAGGGTAGCAGGTAGGTACCTATTTTTACATAGGGACTCAAAGAGGCTTATGACAGTACGAAATCATTCATCATATTTTATGTTTGTCACTAGCTACTTTTGGGGGTCTGCGAAGGTCTCTAATTTAATGTTAAGATTTTCCCCTTTTACAGACTCAGAAAGGGCTCGAGAAAAAATTTAAAAATGTGCCATCCTAGACAAGATCACTAAATTGCCCCCAGTAAAAAAAAACTCTACTTGTAGATGTATTCCGATCAAGAATATTAATACCGTTTTCTGATTATTTGCAATTACAGCCATTACTACAACGTAATATATTCCAAACAATGTAGAAACGCATGTGTTAAGATTAAGAGCTGAATTCATAACACTTCAATACGATAATAATTGTAGTTGAATCACTTAGCCATGTGTTTTGAGTCAGGGAGAGGGGTGTTCAAAATCTTAGGGTTCAGTGATGTCAAGCTAATATATAAAATGAGGTCGCTGCGATCAAAAACTTAAGAACTGCTAGTGTGTAGAATAAATAACAATAATATTTCAAAGTTTGTGCCATTACAAGTACTTGACAGATACTCATATCATAATTGTGCTATTAGAAAACTCTATAATCACTAGTTAGTTCGGTTTTTATGTTTTCATGGAAGCATCATCCTATAGAAAGGTTTGAGAGATATATTTCCGATCTCAAAGTCATCAAGTTAGCGAGGATGTGGAAAATGAAGTACCAGATCTGGTACCAAGCGTTTTATCTGATGTGGTTCATATTTACGAGGCATTTTATAACTGAAGTTTTAATTCAGATAAAAGAGCTTACCACAGTGCTTCTCAAACTTTTAATATTTGCGACCCAATATTCAATCATGATTTTCATCGCTCCCCCCTCCATACAATAACAACGTATTGAATCCAATAATACTATATATTGACTATATTAAGTGCCACCGGCGTATATAAACGTCTCGCTCAGCCAAAGCATTAATTTTCTGGACGTATATATACGTCTTTCCGAAGTACGATCTTATCAATGCACTGCTATCCATAAAACTATTCCAATGGCTCTGGAATGCAATAAAAAGACCTTGACAGTGTTTGTGAAGGATTTATTTATTTCAGAGGATTTTCTTATTTTTATTCCTTTTCTTCCCCTCCCCCTGAAAAAAAATACATCACATACGCGCATCTACATGGAAAATGATGGCATTGGGAAACGAATCGCGTAACTTTTAATCAGCATCAGTTTAGGAATCAATTATAAACCGTACAAATTATCAAGATAAGTGTTAATACAAGCCCATGGGGTCACTGGTTATTATCAAACTGGTTGTTAACTTAGTATTGTTAAATTAATTATAAAATACATTGCGCAGTACTGATACATTTATAAGTGTATTATATCAGTGTAAATGTGCATTTTATTTTTATCATGTCAGAATGTATTTTGTTTGTTTACTTACAGTAAATTAATAATTTCTTTAAATAATTTTTTGTTTCTGACTTTTCAATATGCTCGCGCCCCCTCGTAGAGTTATCACGCCCCTTTAGGGGGGGGGCGCGCCCCACAGTTTGAAAAACGCTAGCTTACCAGAAAGTTTCTACAAACTAACCGTAGTATCTATTCTGTAGAATTTATTCTGAGTTATTTATGAATGTGGGGATTTTGTCACAGAAAATATTGTCATTTTTACTATCTGAGAACTCACGCTTGCCAACTAAGGCCAGGAGTATTCTCTTAAATATTGTGTTATATTCTTAAAGACAAACTTGCACATTAACCATCATTTACAACAACTATTATGGATTTATTCGATTTACATCTGATAAAGAAGGTTGTGCTTTCCCTAGTAAACATTTTCTTTTTCGTTTTAGATGCTTCATTGGAAAACTCGCGTTTGAACCTCAAAGAATGAAATTAAATAAAGAAAACTATATAAAAATGTACAAATTTAAAGTTAATGAGGAAGTCGTAAAAATACGAATATTTTTTTCCTTTACTCACACTTTACCTTTTACTCCCCCCCCCTACTTGCTTGGTTTTAAAAGCTTTTTGTAGATTTAAAGAAACAGCTTAATGAAGGTCTGTTTAATTAAACACGTCATATCTAATTAAGAATTTCTTTTTTTTAATTATTTTCTTGCTCAAAGATAAGAAAGTACTTTAATGAAGTAATAAAATACAGTGAGTGAATAAAAGCAATTAAATGAAAGGCATTAAATGAAAAAAAGCAATTGCTAATACCTCTCTTTCATAAAAAGATTTTAAAAAAAAAATAAGTATGTTTTAGTTTTTTGAAAAAAGTTCAAGATAATTGAACGGTGAGTGTAACTAAAAGCTAGTAGTATATTTATCTTTTAATAATGAGATATATTTTTATATTGCATTGAAATTCATAGATTAATCGTTAGTTAAATTTATTCTATTCAATATGAAGAAGAAAAATAATACCTGGTAAGAGAATAAGATAATCCGTAATTATAAACATTTTTGCCAAAAATGATTTTTTAAATTAAATATACTTTGTATAAAGAATTTATGGATACGCATCAAGCTTAGTTCTTATATTTAAAAAAAAATAACTGCTATGTATTGATGGGTCTTATTTTAATTAAATTTCAAGCTATAATTCTGTAACAAAATGTAAAAACAATACATTTTAAGCTTTAATTAATAAATCTCTTCAGCTTACTTTGATAAATATTTCTTAAAATTGCAATTTCTTTAATTTTATTTTGGAAAATTTCCAGATATTTTTTAAGCTTTGAGAATTGTTACATATCTAGCAGATATTTTCTACCAAAATAAATTTTAATATTTTATGAGTAAATTTATTATTTTTTTCCGTTAACTAATTCCTTTGATATTATTGAGATTTTAATACTTCGTTGCGTTACTTAGTGTTCATATATTTAAAATATATAGAAGAAAAGCAACATCTGCTATTTTAAACTATAAATTAAATTGATAACATCAAAACATACGTGTTATTAAAGAACATAATGAAAAGTATTATTAGAAAATATTAAGTTTCTTTGGTTTTATATGAAAAGCATTAAAAATAATACAAGCTAAACTTGGATTTTTTTATACTTAAAATAAAAATGGATGTTTTTAATAATACCAGATGGCAATATCGTATCTTTAAACAAGATTAAAGTAATTGGCCTGGTAATTAAAGTCATTATGGTATCTATCTGACTATGTTCGAGATTACAATAATACAATTAGAAAAAAATATTTAAATGCAATTTTAAAAAAAAATGAAGAACAAATTACACACTCTTAAAACATTCTACTTTTACGGAAAAGGCTTCTATAATATAAAAACTTTGCCTGTATATAGCTAAAACCTTTCCACATAACCTGGATTAGGGTATTTGAAATACATATATTAGAAGTGGATTAACGTATATTTATCCGAGTAGCAAAATTTTAGCAAAAAACACCATTTATTACTTCAACTCATATTAACTCATTAAGTAACGTGAATTTTTCAAAACTCTTAGTTCAAGCTCTATATAGAAGTCTTAGCTACACATAGCCAAAATATTATTAATATCGAAACATTTTCCATAAAACAGAAAATATTTTGAAAATGTGTTTTTTGATTTTCCTCCCCTTTCCCCTGAAAATGCATTTAAATAATTTATTACAGCGAGAATATTCTAAAGACAATTTTAAATATATGTTCTAATTTAGGTGACTCTAAACATCTCTCAAAACAATTATTCATTTATACGCTTATGAAAAATCATGGTTCCAAACGTAGTTAGATATATTTAAGTAATTAATGTCAAGGATAGAAAAAAAAATTGAGAAAATATAGATTAAATTTATACTAAAATTAATAAATATATAATGAAATTATCTTAACTGTATTTAACAAAAATAGCTCAAATTCGAATTATGGTGTAAGTTAGGTTTTGTCTTTTTGCATTTTTGATACAGATAATTGAAAATCATGTATGTTATTAATACAAATGAGTTATCTAATAAACCAAAAAGAGAAAACTGAAGAAATATAGTAAAGACAACACTCAGAAATTTTGACGGAAGTTATCTATATATATTAAATATTTTCGATGAATTTAATTACCGAGGAATGTATCACATGCAATTAATTTTTTAATTCGAATTTTATTGAAGTTTCTAATTTCATCAACTGGGAATTTGAATTTGTTTCTGAGATAAGAGCTACTAGTAGAATTTCTTACCATTTTTATCCACAACCATTTTTCATCGCAGAGTGTGATAATTTCCTGACAATTTTTTAAAAGTATTCCGAAAGGTAGCGTTCCTTTATGTAAAATTACCCCTTCTTTGCTCAATAACGCCACAAAAGTCAGACCGACGACTCATGCGACTTTGATAAAGATTCCTAAGGTGTAATTTATTTCAACCGAAAGGGATTAAGAATTTAATGGCATTAAAAGAGAAAGGTGACGTTCCAACCAGTACGGCATAAAAATGATAAATTGCAAAACTTTTACTTCCCTTCCTCAACTTGAATGGGGGGAGAGAGAGAGGGAAACCATGGGGAAAGAGTAGATGAAGCAAAAAGTACATTCTCCCTTCCCCAGAACGTCCTTGAGAAGAATTTTAAAGAGTAATACAACAGCTTTAACGACGACGACTCAACAAACAGTAACAAAAACGGTCCACTGAATTGCCAGATTACGTGTTCCTTACTCTAAGTTTAGCTGCATTAACAACAATAGTTTTCAGAGTGCGAGCGGTGAATACCACTATGACTTGGGCTATATTTCAAAAGGATGAAAGGGGGGATGGAAAACATATTCAACTCTCTCTACCCACCCACGCACAAAAGAATAAATTATGATAAAAGAATTTTTACCCTCACTCTGCATAACTCATTGTGGAAAAATATGACTTTATATCTTACCTCTGTTAAAAGTCATGGCTTCGCGAAAAATAAATAATAGGCTATGGCCTTAAAATTAATGGAGCAACTTTTAATTTTCCTCAAGCGAAACTAATGGACTAAAAGAAAAACGGCGACTAATATGAAAGTGTAATTGGTATCGCTTGACGTGGCGGTGATTATACTTTGCAGGAATAACAGTGGTATCTTCTACTCCCCCAGTGAGAGAGAAATATTCTCAAGAAAAAAATCCTTCCCTACAGTGTTGCTCCACACACGCTTTTTTTTAATTTTCTTGATGGAAGGACCCCGCGTTATTTAGAGATAGATAGTTGCAAGTAGTTTAACTACCTAATTTATTTTAAAGCTAGATCGTTACAGCAACTAATGCATGAATAGAAAAGCATTTTGAGTGACATCGGTGGCATATTTTATTATTGATGGGAGAATAAAACTATATTATTAATTGCGCATAATTATGCATGAATAATTGTTGTAAAAGAGCGAGGAAGTATGGATTTTTTCGATGCAAATTTAAATATTTTAAAATGGGTTGGATTGACATGGCAGTTCCAAACTTTTGTGATGTGGTGGTAAGAATAGAAAGGGAAGCATTTCATAAAAAAAAGTAGGATAATATTAGTATGACCATGCTACTTTCTTACAGATCAGGCTTGGGAATCTACATTCCATGAAAATGGACGCTGATCCAGTATAAGATTCTGGATGAGTTATATACGTACATATATATATATATATATATACTAGCAATTGTCCGCCAACTTTGCTGGGAATTTCTTGATTATGTATGTGACTATATATTGTTTTAAAGTTCTTGATATCTAATTCCTAGCATTACGTTTTTGATAGTTCACAAAAACATACTTTTAGATCTCGCTTCTTGAGCAAAAGAGGGAACTTGAATTTCTAAAACGAAACTTTTTTTTAATCTTTTACGCAATCGTAACATTTTGACGGATCTATCCGCGTCCTTCCTCTAATCCTCTTGGGAGATCTTTAGTCTATCAATTCGAATTTAATTGCAACGAACTCTCTGAAGAAGCAACCGTTATATGCAGATTACATCAGATATATATAGTCTAGGTTTTCAAGCTGGATAGGGTGAGATATAGAGAGCTTGACAAGGATGAGAGATTGCTACCGATTAGGTAATATTATGTTTTATAGCGCGTTTCAGATATTAGATAGTTAAAGGCATTAAAGTGACGATTGGTCACCATAACTAAATTATAACTCAGATATTTAGAGTAGTAGATTGATCCTAAAAAAAGTCGATCATATTTAAGAGCTCTTCTCATAATTCACGTCTCTCGTTGTCTAATATCCTATTACTCATATTAGGACCATCTCTTCTAGTTTTCTTCGGGTTTTTCTAATCTGTTGATGATGTGTGTGCTTAAATAGTTGAAAAGTAATACGGCGAGTCAACCTTCCCTTCCTCCCACAGCACTAGACAGGGTTGAGAGGAGATCTCAACTTTTATAACCTACTTCCACTGAGTAGATTTCTACAAAAACCATTTTTAATGGATCTCTACACAAGAAGAGAAACATGCTTACCAAATTTCAAGTGTTTAGGTTTTATCACTCAAAAACAGAGTTTTTTGGTTATCCATAATCACACACACACTACACAACCCCTTCCTCTTCCCTGAAACCCGTTTTTAGCGGATCTCTACTCAACAAAAGAGGAAGACTGGTTAAATTTCATACAGTTTCTAATCTTTCAAAATTATGGATTTTTTTTAACACTCCTTAAATCCTATGTGAGTAGATTTCCTCAAAACTGTTCGTAGCTGATTTTTACTCAACAAAACGAGCATGTCTCTCCAATTTCATGTCTGTAGGTCTAATAATTCCTGTGATTATATTATGAGTGAGAGAATATATTTTCTTCTATATATATGCGAAGATGGTCAATGGATTCTAAAAAAATTTCACTAAATTGGATTATGTTTAATTAACGCCATTATAACACATGTAACACATACAATCTCACATAACAGAATTAAGTTATAACAAGTAAAACAGAAAAAAAAAATTCAAGCCAATTCCTACTTTGAATGGATGAATGGAAAGAATTTTATTAAGGATTGAAAATTTAAGCAAGATACATATATACACACACATATATATATATAGGGAGAGAGTGAACTAATAGTAGAAATTGAAAAAAGTGCATAATTTGTTTGCATTGTTGTAACAATGCACACCCAGTTTGGCTGAAAAACCGGTTTTCGACACCAGCTTTTGTCATTGTTTTAAGAGTTACATTGTAACAGCATTATTACAATCTAATTTGGCGTCGAAATCCGGTAATTAATTTAAATAATGAACCGGTAATTAATAAATTAATATTTGAAAAACTACATCAACATCAAACACAACATCCACTACACGGTTAAAAAGAATTTTTTAACTTGATTGTTTGAACATATATACATATATATAGGGAGATAGTAAGCTAATAGTAGAGATTGAAAAACTCCTTTATTAAACTGATTTTGTAATTTAAGAGTAGAATGGATTTGGAGTATATCAATGAGGAATATTGCTTCAAAATGAAATATAACTGAAATAATAAATTTTACTGGTAATGATTTATTATACCTTAAATTATATTTGAATAATAATAATAATTTAGTTCATAGAATGTTTTACTTTTTTTAAAAACTGTAAGTAGAAACTAAAAGAAGAGGTTGTCGTGACATATAACCTCCCCTAAGATTATCATCTCCCCGTCTACCGTTACTTGTTTCTGGACGTGTAGGCGGATTAACGAATTCAAGAGACATCATTACAAATCACTATATTTATTGATACCTCTTAATTAAGGCAAGTTACACACACACGATTCAAATTTAAGAACAATAAAACACAGTGGAGTATGAGAGGGGTTACTATTAGCGGAACTACGGAATCAGAACTGAATCCACGAAAGATCAGCACGTACAATTACAGCTAACACACGTACACGTATTTACAATTTCTAAGTCACTAACCTGATTCTTATACTTAGGCAGGTCCGTCGTGGTGAAGGATGTATTCCGGGCTGGATCGGCTAATGGCTATGATCCGCACTCAACATTCCAATTTCAATCTTTAACTCTTCAGCTTAGCTCGTCGCGTCACTACTCACTAAATCAGTCAACAACTGCGTGTTGATTTACCGATGCTTTAATTCACTTTACTTCAAAAATCTAACTCTTCACTTTACTACTCTCTTTCTCTTTCACACCGTTAACTCGCACGAAACCCGAACTTATATAATATCTCTCATTTGCATAAATCACGCTTTGGCTCCCGGTGGAGATTGGTTGATATAAATAAAACTTTTAAGAAAAATAGAGACTGTTAGTTTAAGACCGTATAGATCCGTCACAAGGTTTCTCTTCCTGTTATGATCATGTACAAATAACGCTTCATCAATGGAACGTTCCGAAAGCCATTTTTCATAAATAGCCTTCAAGCAAAAAAATGTTACAAGAAAAATATTTTTCAACAAAAGACATTACATTCTCATCATTTGCGTATGTATGTCCCTCATAATTCAAAGTTTTCTACGATAATTAATTTAAGAATATAAGTTTATAATCCGATTAATAAATGTTTCATTTAAGTTGTAAAAAGAGGGAGTGAGTTTGTTTGTGTGTGTTTTTTTTCTCTCTTCAAATCTATACATATAAAGCAGAAAAGTGACTCATTCACTCATCGCACAGACCTACAGACTTGAAATTTAGGTGGCATATTCCTTTCAAGAAGTAGAGATCCGCTAAGAAAGGATTTTGTGAAATTCGAACCCCAAGAGGCGTTGCGACGGTTTAAGGAGCGTGATACATAAATGTTCTCGTTTTTGTACTATTAGAGCTACAGACTTGAAATTTGGCAAGAACATTCTTTTTAAATTATAGAGATCTCATACCAAAGAGGTTTTATGAAAATCGACGACCCCTAATGAATGTTGCAAAGGCTTAAAGAGCGTTATAGATAAGTAAAAATTTCCTTTTTTGAACTATTAGACCTGCATATTTAAAATTTGGTAGTCACGTTCCTTTCATAGAGTAGAATCCGCTACAAAAGAGGCTTTGCATAAATAGACCTCCAAGGAGTGTTGTGAGGGGTTAAAGAGGTCTTATAGATAAAGTTTCCTGTTTTTGGACCATTAGCAGACAATTCCTTTCATGGAGTAGAGATACATTAAGTAGGAGTTTTCGAAAATCGACCCCCAAACGGGTTTTATGAGGGCATTTTGTATTAAAGAATTCCCTTTTATACACTACTAACCCTACGGCCTTGAAATTTAGGAAACATTTTATTTCGTTGAGCAGAGATCGGCTAAGAAAGGGGTTTTCAAAAGTCAACCCGCAAGGGGGTTACATGGGCGTTACAGACAAAAAAAACCCATTTTTTCTCAACTGTTATGCCTACAGACTTAAAATTTGATAAATATGGTTTTTTGTTAAATTTGCAATTCACTTAAAATTAACTCATTAAAATTTCTTTATCCTTCAATCTCTATTGTTTTATATTTCAATTCACCCAAGCGAAGAACGAGTATAACAGCTACTCTTTTATATATTTAATAAAATTTAACACTGTTTTTAGTTCTCCAAAGAGGAAAAATATAATAAAGTTTAAATTGCTGGGAATAAAATCTTAGCAAAAATGTAAGCAAACTTTTATTACAAAAACAAGATTCTATATGTTTAAATGCTCATTTATTTTATCCAAATGGATTGAATTGGCAAGTAATGAAACTTAATTAAAATTAAACATAAAAATGTGCTTTACTAGCAAATACAAAACAAGCAAAGAAACTTTAAAACACTGAAGAGTATCGGTTTCATTTATTAGATTTGTTAAGCTTGTCTTTTTAATAAGATTTGCGCAATGAGCGTTTTATAAAGACATTTTTTCTATAACTTTCGAGCTTTCAATTTTTTCTTCTGTATTAGAACAGTGTTCAAAAACTTTTTTCATCCTACTATCCAAAATCGTTTCAAAACGGTTGATTTTATTTACCAAGAAAAAAGATAATTTTTTAAGTTTACGTTTCTAAGATTAAATACTTTTTCCCCCCAAAAATATATTTTAAAATTTTTCTACAATCTCTTATTTTAAAATAATTACGACGGTACAATCAAACTATTTTTTTTCAAACGAATTCTTACACAAGCTATGAATTGTTATTGAACATAGAAACACGTATGAATCATAAATTAAGGCATTAAGCTTCAAAGAGTAAGCTGAATGTCATTTTTTGTATCTTATTTGCGGATCTCTTCTTTATCTTTTTTTTGGAATGCTTAATAGGACAATAAATATATTATTTGTTTTTCTCTAATAAGAAAAAGTTCCCTGAAAATGAACAAATAGCTTTATATAAGTAATTTTGTCAATTATTTTTAGATATACATATATATATATAGCACTTGAGTCAAGTTGATATATATCGTACATCTATAAACTAATCCAATAAGTTAGAATATATGAAATGTAATGCATTTTTTCTCCCTGCAATCTTTTTCCAAGACACACCCACTTGAAAGAATTTATTTATGAAACTGGGACGAAATTTATGCTCCCTTTCAAATCTAAATTGAATTATAAAAATACCTCCATTCATTTTTTCTTTTTGTGTATAATGAGTAATGCTTCAAAATGAATGTCAGTTTCTTTTGACAAGAATATTTTTATCTGAAAACAGAAAAAAAGTCATATTAAATGTTAAATTTTACATTCGTATCCGTGCTGTGACAATTGCCAGTACAATCGTGTAAATTCGCTCCTTTTTACTTGAATAACAACTAATAATAAAATGTTTGTAAACCAGTACTTTCATGTCATTGATAAATCAGAAATATTCAATGACAAGTATAAACGCCTTATGACTATTTAAACTGTTTGGGCCAACATTTTCTTCCAGAACCTCTTCTTTCTAAGAATAGATGAAAAATAAGCCTATTTTGAATATAAATACAGTTCATAATTAATTAGTAAAGTAAAATAATGATTATACATTTAAAATAAATTAAAATTTATCGAAAATTTTAATCTTACTTAAAATTATACTTAAAACTAAAGTTTGTAAGTATTATAGCGAATAATGATCAATTAGACTAAAAGATAACAAATCTGGAAAATAATTTGTACACATATTGAACCAATGGCTTAATTATAGTAAAGGTATTAGACCAGATTACAAGTACACTATGTTAATTAAAGAAATCTAGCTCAAAATAAAATTTTTAAGTGTTAGATTTGTATAATAGAATGGATATCCAATGTTAAAAAAGTCGCTTAATTTGAATGCAGGAAATTTATTAGTGTACTAAATATCCAAAACCATACATAATTTCACATGAAGATAAAATATTCATAGCATTAAGAATCATCTGCATATTTTTTCTAGAATTCTTAAAGTAAGTAATAAAAATAACATTGAATTAAAAACAATTCTACTTAAGAGCTTGTTAATGCCAAATTACAAAATAAAACTATCGTAAAATTTGAAATGTGATAAAGTTTCTTCCGAGCAAATGAAAATCAATGGAAAACACGACAAACGAATCAAAAATCAAGATAATGGGGAAATACTGACCCCAACCCCGTTCCAACCAATGGAAAGCAATCGCTAATAGGAGTCGATACGTGACTACATCCAAATACGCCTTTACGATTATCTAAGCACATAATCGATTCTAAAGCTTCAATTTTAAACGTCATTAACACGACCTATTATAAAACCGCCCGAAAAGGAAAGCGCCGACAATGCGCTAGGCTTAGCACACTTCAAAGGCCACCGACTATGCAGGCAGTGCCTCGAAAAGTCTGCACAGTCATGCGATCCTAGTGTCCCAATTACTTAAATGGGGAACCGACAACTTTTAACCCTTTCTGGCTGAAAGACCAGCTTCAAAAGGCATTCTTCATTGGAATACCAACGTCTGCGTTTTACGGTACGTTGCCTGAAATTCAAGGCACGTGATAGTCGGGTATACCCCAAGCAGGAAAAGGGGTTGGCTGAGGACATTCCAGTGATTCTATAATTATACACAAATTAAAATTCTCTCATTAGTGATCGCTGTCTTCCGCTAGTCTTTTCGGGAAGGGGCCGCAGATTTGAAGTCCGGTCATAGCAGTATACAAAAACGAATGTAGGTTTTTGTGTAATTAAAATGATGTATGGATATTCAGAGGATTCACAATAACGCATTGGGGGTCAATTATTAATAGAATAAATGGAAGTTTTAATCGTGTGAATGCTATTGGTGGAATTGATAAGTTAAATTTAACTAAGTTTTTAAGTTCTTGGCTGTTTTAGGTATTGCTTGAGAAATGCTAAACAAGATTCGCTTAAAAAAACCCTATATTTTATTAGAAAAGTATTTTAAATATGTCACAGGGGTCGTCTGCAATCAATAATTATTGGACAGCTTCAGAATACTGTTTGTTCAAACAAGTCATTTTGCAATGTATTTCACATCTACAAATATCTTAACTTATAGTTAAATTATAATACTTTCCTTTCAGAATAGTGTAAATAATAGAAAATATGTTCTGAAAACAGTTTCATAAAAATAAAAAAAAGCAACGGGTATAGAAACTAGGTATAGAAACTATTACACACGTAGAAGCAATCATACTTTTATGTGTATAGTCTGCAATTTATTTTAAATAAAACAAAAATAGGCTACAGTTTTGAAATGACAGGAAAATAGTTTGAGTGGCAATAAGTTTTCAGGAAGCTGTGTGCATTTCTCTTTTTACAGGGAACTATACTTAGAATTCTATATTTCTCTTAAACATTTTCGAGTTATCTAAAATTACTCAACAGCTTAATTGCTGATATTTGCAATTATCAATCGAGTGTTGAACATAATTGGAAACTTAAGACATTATTTTATCTTTATACGAATATCAATTATCATAAAAAAGGCAGCTGTGTTGTAGCTTAGTGGTCATGGTCGCAGATTCGAGGCCGTTTGTCATGAGTTTTAGCCCTGGTGCAATTGAAGGCCTACTGTGTAAGAGGGGCTGTTGCACGTTAAGTCAGTCAAGGTGTCAAGGTCCGTCAAGGTCCGTTGGTGCAGTGTAGAAATTTAATGTGATGTGCCATCTCATGCATAGTCTTTATCATCTGACCATTGTTCTAAATTACGAGGTCCGTCACCAATAACCTTCGTGTTGTTTTATAGAACGACGTAAATAAATACTCTCTCAATCCATTAAAAAGGGGGGGGGGATCACTGCATTCCAGACATTTCCTTATGTCTCGCCCAGTTTATTATTGCACAAAACATATATTCCAGACAAAAACGCATTAATGTCCAACCCACTTCCGGAATTCTTTATTTACAAACAGCGGATTACGGGAACGCAACTATTTCAAAACTCCTTTCAAATAAAATATACATTCAAAATAAGACATTTCGCACTGGTTTCGTAATACATTCTCAGTCCCTTAACTACATCCAGCCAGAGTTTCTAAATTAACAGTAAGCCTGTTTACTCGCATAAGAATTCACACTTCCCCACTCAAGAGATTTACCGAGGGAAAACTCGGTGGCTTCCTGATGCCTATTATGCAAACTTCCCTTCTAACGTGGTAGCACGCCGGGTAGTCAAAATTAGAATAAGCTGAGCACTAATAACGCCCTAGCTTCGTGTCATTTAGGAGGAGTGTTTCAGTTACCCCTCTTGCAATGTAGGGTATTAATGTTTCCGGTTCGTAATGATTCAAAGCATCAACTGACGCTCCGCATGTTTGACGATTTTCGAATACCTTTAACTAGAGGACAGTGGATTTGATTTATTTCGTTTGGAGTGTAAAAGAGATATTCGAAATTGTTCAGTTTATGCTACGTTTGCATACCTTCACCTCCAATAGGATAAAAAAAAAAAGAAAAGTAAAAGGGATTTCGAGATTGTTCACATTGTTTTCTTATGCTAAGTAAATGCTATATTTTTTAAATAAATTACATCACTGAGCATTATTTCACACATTTAAACCATTTATCAAGTTACAGGATTTTTTGGGGGGGGGGAGGAAGGGAAATAAAACGGGAATAGAGAGAATTAATTATTTTCAAATACTTGTAATAAGGTAATACAGGATTTCATTTACATCATTTCCAATGTAAAAAAGATAGCAAAAATTTTGTATACTACGTATTACGCATATGTATTTGCAGCTTAGCTTTAAATATGATAAATAAAACAACTTCTACCAGTTCCTGCGCATTTTGCTTCATATTTATAAGTATTAGTTATAATAATCAAACAAATTATTTTGAATTGATTATACTTCGTGAATACAGCAAGAGATCAAATATTTGACGATTTCCTTAATTCATTTTAGAACCTGCTTGCAGGTTTTATTTATAATATAAGAGATTGGTTTTATAAATCTAGATGGTTGTAATATGTTCCCTACAATATAGATTTAAGTAAGATAGTAAGAATGCATATAGATTTACCAATATCCATACTGAATACCAATGCTAGATAAGTGTTTTTCTTAATATTTAATTGAAATTAAGCAAATAATTTTATGTTCAGTGTGACAAATATAGCAAAAAAAAAAAAAAAAAA
Source organism: Trichonephila clavata (assembly GCA_019973975.1). Taxonomy (NCBI): domain Eukaryota; kingdom Metazoa; phylum Arthropoda; class Arachnida; order Araneae; family Nephilidae; genus Trichonephila; species Trichonephila clavata. The sequence goes on along the minus strand of BMAO01038230.1, from coordinate 493,864 downwards.
AAAAAAAAAAAAACCCACTCGGGAATTATATTAGAACCAATAAAAGTCATTTTTGCTTAGTTCCAAATAAGCTAAATTTAATATGTATGTGCACTGGTGTTTAAAACGTAAGCAGAATTCCTGATTTTGCTAAAAAAATTCAACCCGGAAATATAAAATTCATTCTAAAGAAAAACAATGAAGAAAGCATAGTAGCAACAATGATTAATATGGCGTACGCAAACATAGTATGAAACGAAGGAGAAAAATGAATAAAAACCAGGCTTTATTCACAGGATGATACAAAACACTGCCTGCTGAAGATGGAGATCAAAAGACCAAAATAAGAAATATACTGTTGATTGCGCGGAACCATTTCTGTTTATGTTTACAATATCATTATACTACAGCTCTCGAGATAAGAGTTATCATTTCTCACAGAAAAATCATGTCAGTTATATTCTATCTTCCTGAGGATACCATCCAAGCACCAGTATTTCCTCATCGCCTCCCACAAAGACTCAATAAAGTTCAGATCAAAAGAACTTGCTAGTCTATCCATTCGTTGGATATCTACCCTTTCTGGAAGCTCCAGAAAAGCGAGAAAAAAATCATATCTGCTTAGGAATTTTAAAAACTTTTTAAAAGTCCTCAGGATAAACAATAAAAGACCTAAATAAACAATCAGATATATTCCTAATATTCTTGTAGACCAGTTTTTTTCCAACTGTGGGACGCCCCCCGAAGAGGGCGTGAAAATCCTTCGTGGGGGACACAAACATATCAAAAAGTCAAAAGAAAAATATTATTTAAAAAAATTCTTAATTTACTGACAGGAACTAAATCAAAGTATATTCTGAACAATAAAAAGTAACATAACATGTATCCTATCAATTAAAATATTTATTTCTTAAAAGTAATATATACAAAAATTAATACTTATATTGTGATAATTTATTATGGTTTATAATTAAGATCATATTGTAGCTTAAGCACGTTAAAATGTATTATTATTTCATTCAATACATTATTATCGTATGGGGGAGGAGGCGTGATGAAAATTGCGTTTTAAAATTAGGTTGCATATATTGAAAGTTTGAGAAGAACTGTTGTAGACTGAATTAATATTTAACATACATATGTCAATAAATCAGTTCTAAATATTATTATCGCTGTAGAAATTTAGCAGTTAATTTGTGTATCTAATTTGTAGAGATAAATCAACATACGTTAATATGAAATAATTCATGAAATTTCTCGTTATTCAAATAATCATTTCACTGAGGCTACAAGTTATCGTTCGAAATAAAACTCTACAACTATAATATGTTAAAATCGAAATATTGTTTCATGATATAAAAGTGTGTTTCCAAACCCAAAAAATTAATATTTATGAGTTTAAAAATACTCGTTTAATGATTCAAACCAATGTCAAAATTGCTAAAATGGTATCCAATATTTTCAAATAGTACGGAGGTTAAATTAAATCCATTGAATTATATTGTTTGATAATTTAATTATGCATTTATTTCATTTAAAGTATTAAGTTTACGGATCTAGATAATTATTACATATTGATAATATGTGTACATGAGTGCATAATTTTAATATCATAAGTAAACTTTAATTATTCTTTTAATTGGAAAACAGTTGCATCCAAATTTGAATGATTTAAAATTTTATAAAAATTTACTGTAAATGATATTTTTAAATTACTTACGTCTGCATTAAAATTAATACCCCTGCAACAATCATTAATAATCGTTCTTCTATTATTGTTTGAATTTCAAAATGAACATATTTTTAGTTTTAGTTTTTACTTCAAAAGCATTTAAATCTTTCTAAAGGTTAAAATAACTTCAAAATTGGAAGATTCTTCAATTTTATCTAACTCCAATGTATAAGGAGAGAACCTCTTGTGTAATGAAAACACCGTGTATTTTTCATAAGAATGAAAAATGAAGAGTTTACTCATATTGGTTTTGTAAGATGCTAAATAAATTATTTATTATGATAATTTTTAAATAAATATTACTAATTGCCTTTTGCCTTTTTCATGAAAAGAAATGTCTGTTACATGAACTTGCTTAAATTGTAAATACATCAACATAATATTTGCATTAATATTCGTTATTTATCATTCATTTTCATAAAAATAAAAAAACCAGTAAGAATAATAAGAAATCTTTACAAATCAACACGTAGACTATTTTATTATTATACATGTGTGTATCTGCGATATATTTGTATGTTAATCTATAAACATTATGCTTGAAGAAATTAAAAGTATTCCATTGATAACTAACAAAGGCTATATAAGACGGCGTGAATAAATTCAATCAAATCTTAAAATTTAACAGTTTAAAATACAATATATAGTTTATTTAATATTTTAAAACAAGGGTAATTTATTTTACATTGATTACGATAGTATACATGATGTCGAAAAATGTTAGCAATGTTTTGAGCATTATTTATCTCAGTTACTTGATTTTTGTCTTTGTAAAAGAAATAAATAAATGTTTGAATGCTTATAGATGATGCAACTCTGTTTTGTTTTAAATGATTCTAATGTTTTAATTCAAATTTCCATTTATGAAAATTATATTGGCATACGACAAAAAGTTAATTTTCAATGAATTTAATTCCTTTTTTCAAATTTTTTTTTTATTGGACTGAATTCAACACTTGAGCGAGAAAAGAATAATTCATGTGAAATTAATTCGTTAAAAGCAGGATTCGCAATCCTTTGACTTTAATTTTATATCCTGAACAATTTTGGTAGAAATTAAAGTTGATCGCTCAAAGGGAATTAAGTAACATTTCTATTAGACTTTCAGTTTTACTTGAAATTTTTTCTGTAAATAGTTGAGCACTACAAAAAAAGTAAGAATTGTTTTTTTTTAAAAATTTTTGAGATCCATTTGTGAAAAAAGAGATTTTAACTTTATTTTTAATTTTAAGAATCTACGATAAAATTTGTAACTTTTGCTTGCCTGTAAATTATCGAAAGAAAAAAAGATTCGGTGTAACTTTTTCTTTTCATACTGGTATAAATCCCTATCTGACCTGAAAAATACCTTTCCTAGAATGTAGTATTCCTTAAAAATATTTAAAAATAAATAATTGCATTTATCTCTCTTTTAACTGGATATTCGGTTTCATTCTCATGGATCAATTTAAGAATCATTAAACAGAATTCTCTTTCATAAAATTTTTAAAGAGGGTAACTCTTACAGTATTACTAACCAAACTAATTGTATTATTTTAACTAATATTTATTTCATAATCTTAAAACTAACTAATTTTATTTATTAATTAAATAAGTCTTTTAAAAGGAAAAAAAAAGATAAAATATTCTACAATAATTTTTGTTAAAACTGCCCAAATTTAAATATTTTTTTAATACATCAAAAGGTTAAAATGCATTATGCACTGCCAAAAGTCCAAATGCATTTGAAATTCAACTTAAGATAGCGCAGGCAATACATATGTTTATCTTCACATTTCCGAATCAATATTATATATTGGTTTAACACATTTTAAAAAGTTTCTTAAGAATTTTATCGAAAATATTTTTTTTTACCTCTTTTTAAAGAATGATCGATCTTCTTTGAGTAAAATATAAAAGAATCCTGTTACGTTTCGCACACGGATTTTCTATTATTTCTCCATTTCTTGAGCTCAAATTAATTTTTTTTTCCAATTTTTCTTATGTAAACAATTTCTTACGTTAAAAGTTTACCTTTCAAAAATAATATTATATTATATTTTCCATCAAAAGCTAAAGAAAAATATTACTTTGCAGAATATAATATATTTTGATAAATGTCTTATATAATAATCATATTTCATTGGAAAAACTTAGGTAAGATTGACAAAAATAATTCACCTGTTTTTTTAATATAAACATACAATGAAGCAATTAAATACTCAATATCAGAGTGCTAAGCGAAAAAAATAATTAGCACACAAGGAAAACTGAGCAATTTCGCCTTTAATATTTTTTGCTTAGCATCATAATTCAAAAATTAAACAAAACTACGTTTTAGTTCTACTATATAATTTGTTATTTTTATAAAATCATCCTGACGGATTACTTTCGGAAGCCTGATTTTGAAAAAATGTAAAACTTAATGATTTTTTGGATATTTTTATTGCACAAGTTCAATTAAAATATACATATAAAATTATCTTAAGTAAATTATTACAATAAAAAGCTAATAAATTACATATTTTCAAAACATTCTCCTCTTTTTACGGAAAATGCTTCTATAATTTTATAATATTTTGCCTACTCATGTACAGAGCCTGAAATGTATAATTTAGAATTGGATTAATTTTTATATTTTAACAAAGTACATTATCCGAGAAATTTTAACAAAAAACACCGATTTTACTTTAATTGATCCTAACTGTAAAAATAATGAGAATTTTTTCAAAAATCTAAATTCAAGCTCTGTATAAAAGCCTTTCTATATATAGGAAAACTATTATTTTTATTATAGAAGCATTTTTCATAAGAGGAGACTGTTTTAAATATATGTCCTTTTTCATTTTTTTTTTTAAAAAAATTGCATTTAAATAATTTTTTCTTGTAAAAATATTATTTAATCAATTATTTATATATTCTAATATATATAATATTCAACTGACACTAAATATCAAAACTTTAATCATTTATACACTTTTTCTAAAACTCGGTTTCAAACGCAGCCAATCATCTTTAACCATTATATTTTAAGAAACTGAAATTTTGACAATTTCTCTGCTATAATAATTGCAGTAACTTTAGCGAATTACTTATTTTTATGTACAGAATTTTCCGTATTTTTAAAAAGTAATTATAATATATTATTGACTTTACCTTTTTAGGCCCTGTTCTTTGACAAGCCGTCACTGGTTACGTCCTTCCCTAATAAAGTTACCGAGTTTGTGAACAAAACATTGTCAGAAACATCAAATATAAAATTTTCAGTTTTTACAAAATAGTAGATATCAAATATGTTTAACCAGCGAAAGAAAATTTCTTTTAATTAGTTAACGAGGAAATTTTTATTTTAATTTATTAATAATAAAAAAGCTATAATAAGAATCGTTTTCAAAAGCTACGCTAAGAAACTTGTAATCATCTTAAATAGCCCTAATATATCCCTTTTTTGTTTTCACACTTAGATTGTATATTTTTATAGAAAAAATTACATCTGTAATTAGATACTCAGCTCTGAAATGATGTTTTATTATTTAATTACATTTATCTATTTAATGGTATCAATAAATAATGTTGTTCGACAACGAAGTCTGGTATTAGCAAAGAGTTATACTCGTGAAAGACAGATAAATCGAAGAATAATTAGATCTAATATCAGTATCTTACATTCTGCCGGTACTCAATTATTGACAGAGAGGGACCGCAAACATCTCAGAATTATCTATTATTTAACCTTTCCATTCTGCTCTAGAAATGACGTAAGAGATCCTAGAAGCAGCAACAAGAAAAATAGAAGCAACGGGATAGAAGAATAATAAGAGAGAAAAAATCTCTCCCAAGGAAAAAAAACACCTTCTGAGATGGTTCGAGCACTAAAGGTAATTGCCGCTGTTAAATATTTCAGAAGCACCTTACCTGTATTCATGACATAAAGATGCGTTAGTTGCTTTTGCCACCTAAGGGAGAGATGCTGTATCCTGTTGTCTTTCTTTTTAAGCATTGGATGTTTGGATATTACACGAGTGTGGTATTTAAAGATAAAATATTTCAGTTTGTAATTGGATTTTGGATATATTTTTCACTAAAATTCTCTTTTTGCTAAACAAGTTCTATGCAAAACTTTTTTATAAATCATCATTGATTTGCTATCGTCCAACATATTAATTTATTAAAAATATGTGCTATAGCTTCTATATAATAATTAGAAATACAGAGAAGTACTGAAAATTCGTGTTCAATTATTTGGTCCATTTTGAGGAAATAATATATTTTTGTATATACTTAGCCCAGTGCTTCTCAAACCCAATATTCAATCACAATTTTCATCGCCCCCCTCCTCCATACAATAACGATGTATTGAATACAATAATGCTATACTTTGCCGCTCAAGCTACAATTCAACTTTAACCTCCTAAGTGCCACAGGCGTATATAAACGTCACACTCAGCCAAAGCTTTAACTGTCATGGACGTATATATACGTCTTTCCGAAGTAAGATATTTTCTGTTCGCAGCTATCCATAGAATTATTCCGATGGCTTTATAATGCACTAAAAAGACTTTACAGTTGTGTGTGAATGATGCACTTATTTCAGAGGATTTGCTTACTTGTCCCTCCCCCAATTGATCACATTTGCATGTCTAAGAGGAAAATGGCGGCATTTGGGAGCGAATCCCGTATCTTTTAATTGGAAGTTAATGGATGAATTATAAACCGTACAAATTATCAAGACAAATGTTAATTTTTGTATCTATTTTTATATATGACAAGCTCATGGGGTATTAAACTTGTTCTTAACTCAGCATTGCTAAATTAATTATAAAATACACTGTGCAGTACTGATACATTTATATGTGTATTATATCAGTGTAAATGTGTATTTATTTCTTATTATGTCAGAATGTATTTTGTTTGTCTGTTTCAGTTCCTTAATAATTTTTTATATAATCTTTTGTTTTCGACACTTTTAATATGCGCCCTCCTTGTCAAGTTATCATGCCCTTCAAGGGGTGCGCACCCTACAGTTTGAGAAATGCTGACTTAGCCATTTGCTTCAAAATTTTGTGCATTATAAAAGCTGATTTAACATGAAAAATATTTTTCCATGATTTGCGTAAAACCTGACGAAAGTTGAGCAAAAAATGAGATTAAAAATGCTGAAAATTTAAAATTGTAATATATTTCTTAATGTATAAGGTGATGGTTAATGAGGAAAAAATAAATCGTAGTAAATATAAACATCAAAATCCATGACGAAATATGAAATTTTTTTTAATAACGTCTTATTATGAAGATATAAATATTATTCCCCGAAACAAAAAGTTTCTTAAGAAATTAAATCCCTCAACGAATTTCACTCTCTCTCACTCTTTATCAATATATATGTATATGGCTGTATATATTTCCATTCTTATTTCAGCATATTAATATAAGATACAAAGGAGAATGTTAATGCCTTAAAACTAATATTAACCTTACAATTTCAGTCAGTCTCAGTAGTTCGTTATTGTCTTACCGTGCTATTCTACTTTGAACTGCACCTGTGTTTTTGTATTTAAATATTGTTTAGCCTCTTAATTTATAATAGCAATTTAGAATATATATATAATGCGCTAACATCAGAGTACTATAATAAAAAACTCTTAATCTTAAGATTTAAGGTTGTAGAGTTAAACATAGTTTTAAGGCCAGCCACATCCTCCTATATTTGCCTATATCCCTAGGCTAAGCTACAGAATTAAATAGTATTTTGAAGAATAAATTAATAGTGCAACAACATGTCATGATCCCCACTTATACATACACATATATACATACATATATATACACTCATGTCCATAAATTAAGGATAATTCAGAATCACACAGAAATTGAACTATAAAATAAAAATTTCAGCTGTAGAATTATCACACACATCTTGAAGAAGAATATACAAATTACAGGAAACCACCAGATGGCGCGGATAGTACGTCACGATGACGGGAGTGTAAGAGAGGGGTATATAAGGAATGGTGGCAAAGAAGTAAAATTGTTCACAAGCGCTTTAAAAGCCTTTTAGTGCAATAACCGCATAGTTATGGCACAAAGGAAGCATTTGGATGATTTTCTACGTGGTAGAATTATCGGACTACTGGAATGTGGACGAATTCAGCTGGAAGTATCCGAGGAACTTGGAATCGCCCAGAGTGTCATCTCCAGGCTTTGGCAACTGCCAAAAGAAACAGATGGATCCCAGCATCAGACCTATCTCTTCAGCTCTCTTCAGCTACCGGTACGACAGTTTCAAGGCAGACCGTGTACACACTCTTAGGGCACATTGGTCTATATGCTCGTAGGCATGTCACATGTGTTCCCCTTACCGCAACTCACAGTCGCCTGCGATTAACCTGGAGTAGAGAGCATACATTGGAGACACCGCAACAGTGGTCCTGTGTGATGGTTTCAGACGAGTCCAGGTTTAGTTTGCAGTCTGATTCTCGGCGGACTTTCATATGGAGAGCGCCAGGTACCCGTTACCACCAAGAGAACACCATTAAACGACACCGTTACGGTGGTGCAGGATGGCTCATTTGGGGAGGAATTATTCTTGGTTCCAGAACTGACCTGCATGTTCAGAGTGTAACGCTGACAGGTCACATCTATCGGGATGTCATTCTGGAACAACATGTACGCTTGTTTCGGGGTGCCATGGGTGCTGAATTTCTGTTTATGGATGACAACGCCCGTCCTCACCGTACAAACATTGTAGACGAATGCCTTAATTCGGAGGATATCACCCGTATGGATTGGCCAGCATACTCACCGGACTTGAATCCAATAGAGTATGTGTGGGATATGCTTGGCCGACGAATTGCAGCCCGTCATCCCCCTCCCATCTGTCTACCGGAACTTCGGAGGGTATTGCTTGATGAGTGGTGTAATATTCCCCAAGATCAGATTGATAATTTGATACTCGGCATGCGTAGACGTTGCAAGGCCTGTATTGCATCATCCGAGAGACATAGTCCGCATTAACCATCAAACTAACCCTGTTATACTGTTTTTTGTAAATAGGTTCTTTTTGAAATTGATCCAGGGATAACAAATCGCAAGTTTTATTAATTATGTCAAACATATAGCATCTTTTTTGCTCTTTACCTTTTGTTTAATAAATAGACTTTGCAAATAAGTCAAATTTGTTTTGCTTTTATCTCTTTCTTTGCCTGAACTTCATTAACCTTAATTTATGGACATGAGTGTGTATATATATGTATGTGGTGTGTGTACTCGCACACGTGCTTGTATTTAAATTACTGAATTTAGCTCATAAAATAGCATAAATATTTATCATGAATTTCAACAAACTAAAATTTTCAGCAATCTCTAGTTTTGAATGTTGTTTCTAGATTTTTGAACGTTTAGTATAGTAATTTTTACGAAAACATGAATAAACTGACAAGACATGAAATCAACAACTTACTCAATATTTCCTTTAAAAACGAAAATCAGGTACTGTCGATTCTCAAAACATTTTGAAGTTTGCTAGAAATTGAATATATATATATTCAATTTCTCTGTTTCATGCTATACATACGCTTAGTTAATTCTAGTACAGTATACTTTTCCATCATTTTTTATATTGTGTATTTTTTCATTTTATGATACTATATATATATATATATATATATATATATATATATATATATATATAATTCAATATTGCATCCCTCATTTTGAATATTCTGCACAATCCATGTTTACGAGATATGCTTTTAATTATAGTGGCATTTCGTATTTCAATTTCAAAAATAGCCAAGATTAATTTATGATCTGAAAGAATCAAGTTTCCGTTTCAATCACAGACTTGAAATTAAATTTGTTTGTAGACATAGTCTGAAATAAATGCAAATCAATAAGTAATTTTTCCTCTAAGAGAAAGGGTAGTCTCTGACGTTAAATGAAAACAAATTGAAATACTCTGAGAGAAAATAGAAATCCAGAGTCCCCGCAGTGAAATTTTTTAAAAAATCTTTTTTAATTTTTAAAAAAACTAGACAATGGAGAATCAAGTGACGAACCTAAATAAAGACATGGATAGAGCTGTATACTATACATTTTGTTTAAAATTTATTCTTCAGAAATACATTCCGTTAAGAGATAAACACAATTATTTAACATTACTTTACGCTTAACGAAATTTTTTAAAAAAACACCTTGGTAATTTGATGTTTGAAGCATAAAATAGTATTTTTTAATACTAAAATATGTACATGCGTATATGTGTGAATATTATACTTATCATATCAATGGAAAAAAATTGAGCGCCAAGAAAATTTAAGATATGAAATTGTAAAATAACAGAGTGTTTAATATGGGTTATGTTAATAGTACGGACCAATGTTTATCAGAATGGTTAAAATTTGTCCTTGCCTATGAAAACATGTTTAAAAATTTAAAAAACTCTCAATCCAAGTTCTAACACACTTATAAAAATACTATGAAAATAAATTTTTATATGCTCTTTTCTCGAAGTTAGTATATGTATGTATTTATAAGAGAGAATGTATTTTCTTTATAAAATATGGTGATCCTTATTTTATTAATTTTAAGCATCAATTTTGCATTTATAAAAATATATACAAAAATGTGGAACTATACACATTTTTAATATACAAATATTCCATGTAGAGAAGCAGGAATCAGAATTTTAAACTATTTATTTTAATGAAAGACATTGCAGTATAGATTATTTAGCAGATATAGAATGCTGAAGTACTCTTTTTTGTAGTATTATGTATAGAAAAATTATTACCAAAAAAATATTATGCATTTTCATGTATTATTAAGCAACGTATGAGCCATAAAGAACACTAAGAAATAAAACCATTTAAAAAACTTGCATTCGAGAAAAATGAATTTTTTTTTCTAATCGTATAGAATGAATGTAAATTTCAAAATATTACCTTACCTTCTTAAATTCATGGTAAGTACATCAGAATACACTTTTCGAAAAATTATCACGTTCGTACTTTTACAAATAAACCCGTAAATTAAAGTGAAAAAATCATGATTCTACAAAATAAGTGAAGTTTAGAAATATCACCTAGCATAAATTTCTTAAATATAATTAAAATGCGTTCTAAGCATTTCATTTTAAAGACTGACTTTCGGTTCAATTCTTAATATGTATGCTTAGTAAGATAGAGGTACGATATTATATATTTTCTATTTTTTTGTCATAGTATCTTGGATTATTAGGGTTGAAATTCTGAAACCTAACTTTCCCTTTATTGCCTGTCAACTTGTAATACCGGATGGTTCCTGCTTCCATCTGAAACCCCTTGTCTACCCGCAGACCCGGCTAGGTGCGTGGGAGAAACTGAATAATCACTAGACATGTTCCATTTTAATTAATTTATTGACACCAAAATATCAATCAGACACAATAACAATCTAATTAAGATAACTGATCAGATTGTAGAGCGCGGAGGTGAGATTCAATAGCACGGGGATAATAATATGGACACTCAACTGATTCCACGATAGCTTAAACACACTCAATATAAACTACGTCGTACACTAATAAGCTAACTTCTTATTAAACAAGGATCACGATAACTGTACTTTTATGAAGTTGATCCTACACTTGAATATTTGCAGGAGATCCTCGTCTGGATTTATAAACTGTCGATCGATCTCCTCTCCGTAATCTTTTTATGGATAAACTCCAAATTCTCTTAATAATTCCACGATCCTTCACTCTTCAACTAACAAACTAACTTCCCAACCCCCTTGCCAACTCCTTGCCAACTCTTCAAACTCACGAATACAGAATTTATATAATATACTTCATTTGCATAATCATGCTTCCTTACTCGGAGAAAGTTGATTGAAATAAATATTTTTCCCCAGAAGAATCCCCCAGGAATTAGTAGAGTCGCGTATAGATCCGTTACAAACTAATCACGGAAAAACTGAAATCCCAGCAAACTGTGATGCTTTCCAACTAATAAATACTTTATACTTACTTTTCTTTCAAAAAATGGGAAACAAACATTTCTTAATAATTTTAAGCCTGGAAAATGAAGCTCTCTTTTTGGAGAAAAATGTTCGTTCTCGGAGCAGATCAAAACCTCAGAATCCATTAGTGAAGAACTTAATTATTCAAAAATGAGCCCTAATGAACGTTTACACCATGCAGCTGTTGCCGCATAAGCAATGCAACAGACATCCCGTGCCCGAGGTTTGAAAATGCTCAGAGCACTCTTAATGCTCCTCGTCTTTGCGTAATTAAAGTTTTGCGGCTCTTTCTCGTGCCTTTCATTTAAAACATCAATTATTTGATCGATACGGTCTATTAGCGGGGTATTTTTTGGCATTTCTAATTGCGGCCGTTGCACCTTTGTTTTGATTTGTTCGAGCTGCCTTTATTAAAATATGAATGAGACTGGGTCCGGGATATGGCAGCATATGTGACGGAAGGCAAATGGTATATTCCGTGCAAAGTGAATTAAATTTGATGTCAGCGGAGCTTAATTGACACCGGAGGAGTGTCAAAATGTGGAGTGTTTTTAAATATTAAGCAATATTATGTGACTGACATAGAGTGAAATCAGCTCATGACTTTCATTTTTGTCCTCTACTTCCTTTCTATCATATTAAATTTATAAAAAAATTGATTTGTCCGTAATTGTTTGATAAAAGATACTTAATAATGCTAAAAGATTCTTTATTTATTGGGTAACACATAAAAAATTCTTATCAGTTGGCTGGAAATAAAAGGAGTTAAGTGAAGCAAGCCTATTGAACGATGGGAAAATTTAAAAATTAGCATGTATCGATTGTTTAAAAAAAGAACTAATACGCTTATTAAAATGAACTACAAATGTGCACTTGTCAATTTGCATTAATTAATATAAAAAATGTACTAAAATGAAGATATTTAACTTGAAGAAGTTAATTCTATAAAATCTAAATCATCTTTACTTTTAAAGAATTAAAAAAGCATAACATGATACTATATAAGATATACTGTACAAGAATAAAATCCGATTAAGGTTTTACCATATATTTATAAATTAGTTTTAAATAATCTATTTTTAGCGGACGCAAAGAAAGGCGACAGTCTTTCCTGAACTTTATAAAAGTATTATACAAATTAGATAAAACAGGTTTGAAAACACATAGAATAATTCTAATAAGTATCCATATTGAATGCACAACATACTTATATTTATAAAATATTATAAAAAAGAATAATGATTAAAGCTATTATTTTGCAAATAAATAAATAATAGCATAAATTTGATTTTAATTTAGAATCCCAAATGAAATCCATAATCAACGATTGCTCAGTTTAAACTAAAACGAACTGATGACTACAACCATAAAAGCATTTACAAGAACGTATTTCAAACATTATTTTTAAAGTTTTTACCCAATCTCTATATTTATTAGAAATATACATCATTCATAATATTTTTTACAGCAAATAACACATAGAAAAGTCATTTTGGAATATTATATTAGTCACTTTTATATCAATGAGCTTAGACTTAAAAATCCGAAGTTTTAAATCAGCAAGGAATGGTGTCAGAATTGAGACTCGAACGTTTTCTACTTTGAAAGAAAGTGCACGGCAAGTTTTCGAAATAGGTTCCACAGCTTTCACTTGAAAAATTATTCTACACGATCTTTAGAGTATGCTTTCGACTCATTTTAGATGCCCTTCGGTCATATATGTTCCTCAATAACTGCAAGAGTGTTTAGGCATTCACTCTCATATGCTTTTATCGTAAAAGTCATTCGGTATTCGCAATTTCAGGACCTCTTTCCTCAACTTCGCGCAATATATATGCCCCAGGAGAAGCGATTTCACAGAAATGAGATAAAAGTCAATACTTTTTCGAGTTTCTATAAAAACTGAAAATCGTCATGCCTAGATTTTCGACGTGATTATCTACTGCTTTAGGCACCGAACAGGAAATGAATTAAGGTTTCTATTTCTGACTAGATGAATTCTTTCAGAAAAAGAACATTTTTCAGTGGGTGGGCTTTCAAGTATTTACTATAAATAGTTCCTCGGATAATAACTCAAATTTTTGAAATTTAATTTTCTACAAATGCAATAGATGAGAGAAAGAGAGAGAGTGGGAGAGATAGTGCATTTTTAAAAAAATTTTTGTTGATTTATTTATAATCTTCCGAGAGTAATTTTATTCAGTTTTTGATGGAACTCTTACTTTTTGAATGCAATTAGTTTATTTCAAAAAAAAGTTAAGATTTCCCTTCAGTTTCTAACGAACTAACGTCATAACGAGAAAAAAAAATCAAATACATAGTTTTATTCTTATCAATAATTACTTAATGCTAATAATAGGACAAATAAATAAATTTAAGTTCTATTCTTTTAAGAAAAAAACATTCATGAGTATCAGCATAACAAATAATAATTAATTCAAAATAAATTACTTTATCTAAAATTAGTTATTTCTCTTATAGCCAATCGATTAGTGACAAATTTATATTTAATTTGTACACCTAATATTTTCATTCTTCGAAATAAAATACATAGTTCACATGAAATGAAAAAGGCATAGCATCATAGAAGAAAATCATTCTTTTCTTACAAGAAAGAAATTGAATAATAACTTTTCTTTATTCAAAAAATAAATTATTAATTAAAATTATTAAAATCGGATGCGTCTTAGAATGAAAGTGAAAAAATGGTAAAATAAATAAATTATTCACTTATCTTTGTTCCTATTTAAAATTTTTCCAAATTTCATAAATATCGAATATTGATAAACCATTTTACTCTATTCCTTATTCTTTTTTAACAAAGACGTGCTGAGAATTGTGATGTAGCATAGAATTGATGGTAATTTAGATTCGAATAAATACCAGTCTTAAAAATATGATTTAATATGAAAAAAAAATTACTTTTTTCGCATTGAAAAGAATACGAGCCGAATGTATTATCTTTCAGAATGAACCTTTTCATCCAACTTTACATATGAAGAGAAAACGAAATTCCCACTCAAAAACATCCTGATAAGGGTTATAAATATCGATTAGAAAGTCTTTGTTCGGCTTATCTCCTACTGCTTTTGAAACATGCTCTATGTTTTGAAAACGCGTGTTTGTGATTGTACCATCTCCTTTTTCAAGTGCCAAACACGAACTTTCTTTTATCTACCTCCCTCTCGAAATGCCTGAAGGCATAACGACTGCTCCATTCCTCATTCCAATACACAGAACATCCCCCTTCTAAACTTAGTCCCTCTCATCTCACGATAGGTTTGCGTTAAGGGGTGTTATGGGCAATTACATAATGCTATCTCCACGCTACCAGAGACCCAGTCTTTTGCCCTCCCACTCTTTATGAGCCTTACTCACATCAGGGGCCTATAAAGCAACGAGGGGGAAGAGGACAGTTTTCGGAAGTGGGGAAGAAGACAGGTAAAGCGATAGCTCTCTGCGACCATTAAGCACGTACGAGATCCAGGGAATAGGAACCAAAACATTACAGGATTCTAGACTTCGAGTGAATTGTCCAAAAAGGCAGTTAACAAAAGTTGTTCACCGTCGAGCTAGAAGTATGTGAATGATGAAAAATTTCATATCATAGGCAATATACGGGGAATGCTTCATGCCACAGGGGGTGGAGATTATTTCAAATATCCAACAGCGGAATGATTGAAAAGAGAGCTGTTATTGCTTCATTCGACTCTTTCTTATTATAACCAGAGGGGAGAGATAAAATTGGTCTTTTCAAAGGGGACTAGACATTTCAAATTCTTAAAAGATTATGTTTGAGATTTTATCTGGAGACAGTAATGCATTCTACATTTATATAAGACATTCAACGAAATGCTTGTGCTTAATTACTTCTCAAACTATGAAATAAGTTATGAGTTTTTGGATCATGATTCTTTAACAATTATCTTATTAGGGATTCTACTGTAGTTCAGTATTATTCAGTATGTGAGTAACTAAATAAAATACACCAATATATGTAGGACTACAGGGACTTTATCCAAAATCAGAATAAATTCAGAGGTTAAAAGAAAAGTATGAAGCCAATTCATTCTTTTAATCTAAATTGTGACGATACATTTTGGTAAACCTTTGAAGAAGTTAAGTATGAATGTAAACATTTATTCTGAAAGATCTTATTTATTCTAACAAATAAATACCTTCGTTTTAATTTTTGTAGGATCTTTAAAAATGAGATTTTTACTGCTACACTTTCTCTAAAATAAAAAAACTGTAAAAAAAAGCACCTTAAGTTTATTGAATTAAGTTTGTTACCATTATGGCTTCATTTTACAAAATAATTCGAGGAATATGAAGAAATAAATTGCATATTGTCTTTGTGATCAATTAGATAACAATTGACACATATATGAATTAACGAACATTCTAACGCCAAAATATTGATTGCCCTTAGAATAATTGTAAAGTGATGTTCTAAATACTTGCTCAATTCAATGTCTTATTCGTTAAGATTAAGAAGAGTCGGTATTCACTATATCGACAATCTTAAATTGAGCTTTTTTATGGACCTTTTTCTCAGAAACTGTTGTATATAAAAAAATCAAATTTTGTCTATATATTAATTATACTGTTATATTTATACTGAAATGAGATTTTCAAATATATTGTAGAGTTTTTTTTTCAAAAACATGCATCGTAAAAGTTTCACTATGGTTTTTTTTAAATGTCATTTTTTTGTTGTGATATCTGATTTCTAGCCAAATATTTTGGGAATATCTCATAAAGCTCACTTCGGTACGTATAGTTACATATCAGTAATATGCATTAAAATTGTAGGTGAATTCATATAGAAGAATCTGAGTAAAAGTACATGTAGTTTTAAAAGCAGCATTGTGAGAAAATTGCATTTGTAAAATAAAATATCATTTCATCACAAAACTATGAATTACATGTTTTTTCCCATTTTTTTAAACATTAGCTTTTTCTTAATTTATTTTAAGACTTTTTTGTTTCTTATTTTACTTAAACTGTCCAGAAACTACGTACACATCATTTTTCAATTTTTGTCTAAAGAGATATCTTGTAGCATTTACATTATGTTTCTCAAATTTTGTATCATTTTTTGAAGAGTGTTTAGCTTTGATGGATTACAAATATCAAAGTTGACCATAAAGCATCATAAACATAATGTAAAAATGTATCAATATGGTTCGGGTATAAATTTGTGATTGCATTTGGGAAAACATGATTATACGACATTTCGAAAGTTTTCATTAGGGCTTTGTATGTTCATATGCAAACACTCTTCTAAAAAAATATCAGAATTCAAAATTTTCTATAGACAGGACAAATGATTTCTAAAACAGCCAAAATAAAACTATTTTTGTTTTTGTTTTTAAACATGAAATTTACGCATTTTTATGTATGTAACAAGCTTCTCGCAACGGCAATAAACATCACATTTGATGCATCATCCCATACCTTTTTCTCAGAAACTATTAAATATAAAGTCTCAAGATTTTTACAGTATATTAGTTAGACATTTATGTTTATACTGAATTTAAATTTCTTAAATATATTAAGGGAACCAGGACATGCTCGGAAGTGTAAAATGCCAAAATTAAAACCCTTTGTTTATGAGACATATGTTTTTTAAAATTTCCAATACAGCTTAGATATATATTTTACGTTCTTAATAAAGATAATTTAATTATTCTGTAGAACTACAAAAATAACTTTTTAGTTCAAAAGGTTTTTTTCTACTTAATTTAAGTAATACATAATTTTTGAGAATTCATAATACATACTTATGTTTAGGTACCATTTTTTAAAAAAGTATCTTTTTTTATGCAAAATATTTTTTACACTTATATAAAACAATACACAAAAGTCAGTGAACCTATTTTTTTAGTGAAAATTTAGTATAGTTTCTTTAAAAAAAAACTATAAAACTTTGAAATTTGGAAAATTTCTATTTTTCTGCCTTTTCTTATGCATAAAACCATTTTTAAAAAGTTAGGCACTATTTTAATGGAAAAAAAATTAGGTTCAATATATGCATATACATCTTGGTATAGAAGTATAAGAAATCTGGAATCTTATAGTGCAATAGTTTTTTTTAAAAAATGTACCTAAATGCAAAAGAATATGCTTTTGAGAAAAAGGGAAAAAAACTAAGGGTCAAAAGTGGCGTGGTCATTTGTTTACATTTTTATTTTTCATATTTTAGGGTTATTTTTTCAACAAACATATAAATATTATAAATTTTTAGGTTCAGAAAAAAATATGCACTATTTTTTACAACTAAAATTGAAAAATCGATTATTTGAAAGTATATAATGTCCTGGTTCTCTTAATTAGTTTTTCCAAAGACTAACTTTTACCGAGCATCCTTATGAATTTGTTGAAAATTGTCATTTTTTGTTACGGTATATGCTTTCTAGCTAAATACTCTAAGAATATTTTTAAAATGTCCCTTCAGTGTACACAATTGCATTTAAGAAACTTAGAGTACATGCATACAATAAATTTACACAATTTTAAAAATATAAATTTTAGAAAATAGTAATTTTTATACAAAATCTTACCTTCTATAAAAAAACATTTGTGCCTTATAATTTATTATGCAAGGTAATGAAGTTTGAAAAATTCTTGGTTTCCCTTCAATTTCCATTGATATACTGGATGATATGAAATTTCTTTTACTATTGTTTTGTTGAAAGAACCAGGTTTTTATATTTTCAGTATTGCCGGCTGAGTGGCGTGGTTAGTTTGTCGCTGGCCTTCTACACCCAAGGTTACGGGTTCGACCCCGGCCCAAGTCGGTGAATTTTCTTGTTGCAGAAAATCGACAGCGGCCATGTCGTATGATTATATGGCATGTGAAAGTTCCTTAGAGTGTCTATTTGGCTTGAATGCTTGCGGCAAAATTAAAGTCCTAGTACTCAGTTTGCATCGTTAAGAGCTAAGGTACCCTCTGTGCAGCGCTCTAAAAAGTGGTACCAGCTCCTAGAAAATGTACTAGGTCTGCAAAGGTTTAAAATACCAATGCGTAGCCCCATTGAAAAAAAAATATTTTCAGCATTTTAACAACTAATACGGACTATCGTTCATTAACTTCATTTATCTTAAAGTCTAAGGGGTATGCTATATAGTTGAAAGATTAAGGTATCAATTTATGTGTAGCTTTTGGCACCTGACTGTGGTTCAATTATATAAAGTCTGCCTCCACAGTTAACCTTAAGAAATACCAAGATTTTCAGTCCAGTAACTCAAAATAAAAGAAAATAAAACGCTGAAATTTTTTTTTAAAAAAAGCTTACATTCAAATACATTTTAATAGTATTTTTTGGAACCATAATTATTATTCGAGGAATTCTTAGTTAAGTTTTGTTTGCAAAAACTATAATGCTTTTCTACCCTTTTTAAGACACAATTTCCACTTTCTCAATTATTTTTTTAAGAAACTATATATATAAATGAACTATCCCATTAGTAATAAGTTTATTTGTAAGAAGCTAAGATGCTTGTCTAATATTTTTAAAACACATTTTTTTTTACTTTCGCATTTATTTTTGTAGCAATCAGATGCAAATATTAAAAAGACATTACATAAATTGAAATTTTTAAAACATTTTAAGAATGAAATTGAGTAAAAAAATACTAATAAAAGTGAGATATTGAAATAAGTTATTTAAAAATAAAAGTGCCTCATTTAGAAATTTCCTTTAAAAAGTATTAAAGTATAAACTTGAATTTAAAAGAGCCTACGCTACATCTTATTTTTTTTAAAAATTTGCATAAAAAATACTTCCTGATAATATTATTACATCAGAAAAAATGTGTATGTAATTCCTACTTAAGGCACTAAGCTTAAAAAAAATACTAGTTAGACACCCCTTAGAACTTACAAGTACTCATTCATTTACAAGTATATATACATATATATATAACGTTCGAACAAAATAAGTTGGCACCCACAAAAACCCATCGAAACCCATTAGTGTTTTTACGGCATGAAGCCATGCATCACCACGCATGCTCCCCTTCTCTAATTTCGCTCGTATTTCTCCGTAATTTGTAGCTCTGGTAGAACACACTGAGAGAAAGGCGCGTTCGATAAGATTATATATCACCTCAGGGGGGTTTGAAATTACCCGAGGGGTCGCAAATGAAGGGGAATTAAGGGGACCCCTATACAGCCACCTACTTTGAAGCCCTCACCTATAAAGATATGAAATAACGGCAGGTGCTATTGCCATTTGGGGGTTCGAATCTTGTTAAGGATGTGGTGAGAAAGTGAGCTCTAATGGTGTATAATATTACAGATATTTAGCTCTAGAAGTGATTTCTCTTTTTCTTCGGTTTCCCTGTCTCTAGATTCCCCTTTCCTCTACAGTTAGAGTTGCACTTTAATGAGGTCGGGAAGTATTTGCAGGATATTTTACGTAGACCAATCTCAACTTGGATTTACGGCCAGGAACTGCTATAGGCAAGAACATTTGTGTTAGGAAATTGACTGGATTGAATTGTTTCAAAGATTGTTGGGTAGAAAATGTGTTTGCATTTGGTTAACACATCCACATTCGAAATCTATTCAATAAGGGTAACCCTATAGGAAAATTACAGAACTATTACAGAACTTTCAAAGATTATAAAAAATCGATTTTACTGTTATTAAGGCGTTAGATTTAAGCAATTAATTGAATGCTATGTAAAAAACTTTTAAGTAAAAATATACTGGTTTGAAGTCTAATTTTTATGTTGAATATCTAAAATTCACCTAATTTTATTTTAAATGTATAAATCTGAAAAAAAAGAGAAATATGTGAAAAATAGTTCATGTTTAAATGAATTTTTTAAAGGGTTTTTGAGTCTAATTAAGTACCAGATAGGATTACATTTATTTCTTGGTAAAAAGCATTAAAATTTTTTATTATGGTAGGTCCTTTAAACCATGAATAAAATCCACTATGAGAGAAATATATGAAAAATCAAATGCTTCTTAGCTTGGCCCTGGATTCCTTATTTGGCAGAGAAACATTTGTGATATAAATTCTTCTGGTTCTAGTAATGTTTTAAAACTCGAAACAAAACAAAAAATATATTTTTTTAAGAATACGCCAAAAATATTTGTTTGGTTAAATGATAAATATCTCTAACAACTATCAGAAAAAACATAGTAAAAAATTTAAAAATTCCTTTAAATTTAAATGTTTTCAATTGATTTAACGTTTAATACGGAATAAATATTATTCCTGAGCAAGCGAGAGGTAATTGCAAGAAAGAAATAGAGGTTGACACTGAAACATTTTTTGTTTTAAAACATAAGTCGCTTACAAGTTCATTAATTCCTTATTTTATGAAAATATGTATCCTTAATTGACGTTAATAATACGATTTTTCATTAGAGGGAAGTCTTTGGATAAGAAAGATTACCACGGAGAGAGATTACGTATTTTTCTTCTAAAATGAAAAAATGGCAATCACCGGGAATTATTTTGTTAATTTAGCATATTTTGTCGCTAAATTAAATATTCAATCTTAAGTTGTTATCAAAGTCAGCAAAAATATCGATAATTGCATTAATTACAGCAAAACTCATTTACCATAATAGGGAAACAAGTTATTGCTGTTAAAGTAATGAGCACTACACGATGTACATAAATTTATCTATTAAAAACCGCTTATGACGAAGATAAGCTTCAAAAGAAAGCAAGCACTCCACTTATGCCTTTAATTAAGTTAATTAATATTTAATCCAGACTACAGAAATTTATGATAAATACACTCTCCATTCTCCTTCTTTATTAAGAACTTTTAATTTTCATAATGCGCCGGTTATGTACACACTCCTTAAAACTGGAATAATTCCTCCGTTTAATACTCCAAAGTCATATATTCTCATCAATCTTTTCCTTGGAGGCATTAATGTAATTAATGCACAAAAACATTCACACCCTAAAATGTATTTGAATAAACGTTTTTTAATTACTTCAGACTTGGGAAAAGATAAGGAGGAGCAGGTTCTCCTGAAGTGACTTTCTCTCGCCCATCATTTGGATGCAAATGATCTATCAAATTCGTATGACTTGCTAAAGACGCATTGTCATTTTCTAAACTTCCCCTCATTGAAGCAACTGACATGGTCATTTTCCTTTAACAGCACAGGCATCCTCGACAAAATAGTCGAAATGAAGAAGAGTGAAAAAAAAAATTAAAAAGAGAAAAAAAATCTTCTATCTCTCTCTTTTGCTCTTGACTCTTTTCAAAGATGTTCCCTTCGCTTGAAATAATCCCAGTGAAGCGAATATGCTGTGAAGTTACGGCGCATCTTTTTTTCCTCTCTCTCTTCGTCTTGTCCTTACATGGTTTATTTCCTTCGAAGCACAAATGTCGCTGAATTTTCCAGGTTTTTAAGCTTTTAGCTGTCGAGGAATGCTTGTCTAGAAAATGTTCGTTGACTGAAGTCGAGAACAGACTTCCTTGCAACATGTGAAATAGAGAAAAAAAAATGATTTTATTTAGTTTCCTATGACATTTGGCAAAATATATGAAATTAGAACCAGATACTACGCTTTGGAAAAAGAAACAATGTGTTAAAATGATAGAGTGAGAAATATAATTACTTTAGTACAATTAAATATTTCAGAGACATTAAAATCTACCATTTAAATATTTCTCTCTGTATTTCGCTAGTTGTTTGTGTTCTAAAGAGGAAACCAATGTAAAAGTAGAAACATTGAGGAAACCAATGTAAATGTAGAAACATTGAGGAAACCAATGTAAAAGTAGGAACATTTCTCTGGAGTTAAAACAAAATATGAACATTGTCATATTTTCCCCGGTATATCAAATGGCCCTTCCATTATGAAATCTGGATTTAATTCGCAATATTTGCGTTCGAATCATTTCTCTATATTATCTAAACTTTTTGTGGATATCATACCAAAATCATTTGATATACTAAGAATAAAAGCAGTTCTTTCTTTATCGAATTTCAATCGAAAATTCTCACGAAGTCGTTTACAAAATTTTAAGAAGATGGATGTTGGTTTATAATTATCTTCAAAAAATAATATTTCAAAACTTCCCTCTTGCTCCTCCCCCCGCATAACTTCACAAAGTACCAAAGAAAAAAAGGAATTCCCTTCAACGTGTTTTGTACTTCTATAAGCAGCTTTCACAATGAGGTCCATTGAAAGTAATGAATTCAAATATGAATGTGTTTATCAAAATTGCAACTAAAAACGAAAGTCATCCGCATTCGATATGGTAATCTAATGCATTGCTGTATACAATTTAGTATTTTTTACTACTTAATGTTGTCGCTATTTGTTTTGAAATTTCGTAAAATATGAATGAAAATTTAGAGATGTTTAGAGATTAAATGCATTATTTATGAATGTTTGATGATAAATATTACCAAAGTTATTTTCAAAAACAGAATTTTTCGACGAAATTGAAAAATTATTTTGTCGCAATAGAATTGAATAGCATTACTTATTCAGGGCTATTTTTACAACATTTCTTGATTTCTAATTGTTAATTAGTTTAGCAAAGGTAAAATATGATATTATACATTTTTTTCTTTCTTTTGGGCAATATTATAATTTCAACATTTATGCTATATCCTTCCTTAAGACTATTTTAAAAGAAAAGGGAGAGAAAATATTTCATTTATTTACTGTTATTCTTTTTAAGATTAAAATCCAGTGCATCATTTATTCCGAATTATGGATAGAATAATAATAAACTGATTAATGTATAAACTATTTTGTATTCATCAAAAATTTGAACTGAATTTTAATTTAAAAATATTGAATACTATCATATTTAATAGAGATAATTATAGACCTGAAATATATTAGCTTTTATATAATTCCAACAAAAATCGATTATTTTGGAGCTAATGGTTTGTATGACTTTTTCTGCATGATAAACCGATATTTTTTAGCTTCTTACAGACATTTCGATTACGCATTTCTTGAGATTTAATTAATTTTAAACAAATCATTCATCTATTTTTTAAAAAATTCTATTTCTGTCTTTTAACTCTTACATTTTCTAATATTTTTAACGTATTAAACATTTTTTAAGAATTTATTTTAGAAGAAGGTAAAGTTCAAAATTCCTCTTCACGTCTTTTTCAAAACTTACTACAAAATAAACAATCTCGAAAATATTGTCCAAAACATCTTACTAAATCACACATACAAAAAAAGATATTTTCCTTCTGGATTTCTAAATGTATTGTTTGCTGGGTCTGTCGATATGCCATTGAGATTTTGAAACTTTTATCCTTTCCTGCAAAATGGGATTAAAATAAAACCTTACATGGTATCTCTCTTAATACGTTAATAGAATTCTCAGAAAATTTGAGCTTTTAAGGTTTTGTTTCCCTTCCGATATCCAGCTGAAAGTTTTGAGAAATGTTTTGTTTAATAAAACAGTTTCAGCTTTTAGCCATGTTGTGTATCCGAGTTGTTTTCTCAAATAATTTTCAACTTCTTAAAATAACGAATTTTTTCTCTCAAGCTAAAATCTCTGAACATATTTTCACATTTAAAAACGTAAGAACAATATTATCCTTGCTTGAATACTGTTTCACTCATTATTAATTCAAATGGGGTATTTTTACTCTGGGGTTTTAAAAATTCTTCCTTAATTCTATCTCATGACAAATAATATTTTATGTTGTCAATATGATTTTAATAATAATATTTATTTTCAATTCTTCAGGGGGCATCAAATTCACCTATACAAATGAGCAGCCTCTTGTGTATCTTTAACAATACTTTATCTTATTGTATCTTTAGTAATACTTTAATTTATCTTATTTTCAGAAATTTCGGAGTAAGATTTATATTGCTATCTCAATATTTTACATTACTATATAATGGTAAAAAAGTTACAATTTTTTAATTATTAGTAAATATATTATACTGAATATATTTGACATTGGAAAATAACTTTCCTCTAAACACCAATGAATAAAGGCTCAACTAGAGCATATTTGTATAATGTATAATTTGAGGTATAATTTCAAGCATAAAAAAACGCAAATCCTACAACACTGATTAAAAATTCAGTCAAAATCGGTTAACACAAAACTGAGGATATTAAACTTTATATATATCGATATATCGATGAGGATATATATCGCTTTAAAGGATATTAAAAAAAACATATGTTCCAAAAAATTAAGTTTATTAGAGCACATTTTATTTACATTGATAAGTATATATGCATGTATGTAATGAAAATCAAGAAAATAAAAACATTCTCTAAAATGTAATGAAATTTAATACAAAATTTTCAAGTTTTTTCTTAAACCATTTATTGAGTTTTTTCAAAATAATCTGATATTTTTCTTTAAATTGTCCCTTTTAGTATTGAATTGTCAACAAATTGTTTGATGTAGTCCATTTTGTTATTTATTTCGCCAATGGAATGTTCGTCTAAATAAGTGTGCGTACTTTTTTTCATGATGTTCCTCATTTTGGATGTTTTCGTGTGGCACTCGTAGGGGTAGAGAATAAAAGAAGCTTAGATTAAAAAAAATGGCTCGTGTCAGAGGTCATAGGAGCCAAGTTTGCTTCCTTTCTATTAAACATGTGAAAAGCACTCCTCTTTCATTTCATATCCCTTTTAAATATTCCCTGCATGGCTGGTGCTTTCCGTACTTTGTTCATTCCCAGAAGAAAGAACTTTTCGTGTTAAGCGATTTTTATTTCGAGTTGAGAGACAAAAAATGCATGAAAGTACATAGTAGTTTGTCGTGATCGTTTTATTATTTCATGTTAACCGATGTTTCGTCTTAAGCGCTTTGGTGTTAAACGCGCGCGAATTCCACTGTACTTAAAGAATAAGTAATGTATAAATTAAAGATCTCTGGTACACAGATCAGGGGATATTAAAAATTATATCAAATATGAGTAATTATACTTTTTTATTATCAGGGGATGATAAAAGAATTTATAGGCTGACTTTGTGTTTCAATTCTGATGATCTATTTTCTCGTTCTTTAGAAAAGTTATGGTTTTACAAGGAATTATGTAACATGAATGGGTATGTAAATTTAACATGTAGATGGTTGTAAAAATTGTAGACACTACACATAATTCTGCTCAGTCAGATGGGCGTATAAAACTTCTCTGTTTCTCATTTAGTTGCAATATTATGCATATTCCTTTTATATATTTAGCATCAGACGGGGACTTTAATTAAAATTAATTCAAGTGTCCAAATTTGGTAGCGAGAACTACCACTAGATGTTTCCGCTATCTTACTCTTGGGTACTGTTGTGTGTGCAAAGACTTAGTTGCCAATATGCAGTCCATTAAGAAAAAAAAATTTATTTATTTATTGTGACTGTGTATTCTTTGATTGTGGCTGTATATGTGCAGCTGCGATTAACTATTAAAGTGACTTTTAATAAATAATGCGTAATAACTATAAAATAAAACTCCTGAATGCTTCAAATGTTTATTGAAATAAAAAAAAATGTAATATCTTACTAAATGAGCCAATTTTTTCAAAACAGTTTTCATATATTTTAGAATAAAAATAATTCGCTTTTAACTAAGTGTTTTTCTAAAACTTTCGTAGCCTTATATTTCCCATCACTTGGCTGATGTAAGAAACAGAATAACAAGAAAAATTAAAACAAGTGCGAATGGTTAAACTAATAAATAAACTTGAATATGCCACAAACTGTTCATTTTCCATGAAATATTCTTCAGTGTGAAATGTTTCTAAAATAATAAATCCTAAATATATAGATTAAATTTTCATTTGCTTTAAGCTGTTATGAAAGCTGTATATTTTCTTTTGAAATATGGTATAATCCTGTAAATTGTATTTATAATAAAGTTTTATAGAGTTTATTAAGAATTTGTATTAAAAAACTTATCTATTTTTTAAATAATTTAATCATTATTTAGTTTTACATTAGTAATATAAAATACATTGAACTTTGTGTATGAACTATTATAGGATGACTTTAACAGTATTTTGAGAACAGCATAATATATATTGGACCTATTTTGTCTTCTTTGTTTTTTTATATATGTAAAACTAATTTTCTTAGTAAAAAAATATTTATTTTATTTTAGAATATGTGTGTGATAAAAACAATATTTTGAATATCAGATAAATAATTATTACTTCCATCTTTTAAAGTTTATTTTTTTTATTTCTTAATTTTATATTTCATATAAATTTATTGTTTTCTCATAGAAATCCGATCAATTTGTTCCCTTACTTAGAAAGAGAAATAATTAAAAGATTTTTAAGAGTATTTCAGTAGTATGATTCTTTTTTTCGTATATATTTAGTATGAGAATTATAAGTTTTGGGGTGACATGTATTATTCATATGACTTTTTAAATATCTTGAGAGATTGCTCACTAATATCCATTAAATTTTACTAATACCCAAAAATATGCAATAATATTTCAGAAATATTTTAAAATATCACCCATGTTGAAATAATAAATATTACTTAAATTTTATTCCGTTTATACTACAACTAACTCTACTTCAATAAAAAGGTGTTTACTTTTTTGTACAGTCAAAACTTTTTATTAATAGATCTTAAATTTACAAACATGTTTTCATTGAGTATTCACTACATTATACTTAAGTATAAAATAATTATGAAAATATGAAACAAAGTTCTTATAAAACTTTTTTGCTGTCCCTTTTTCTTCCAAAGGAGAAATAAGAAATGCTTAAAAATAAATTTCTTCAACCCACGTCATATAAACAAGGATTCTGGTAACCCCTCCAAACAATAATTACAAGTTAAAAACTTTTTTCTTTGAACAACAATTTACCGACTTCGAGTATTTCTCCTCTTTAGAGAAAATCAAATGCCTAAACTCAGGTAAACGAGACGGTTTAAAGAAAGTGATAACCTTTTACTAAAAACTAGGGGGCAGGATAAGTTCTCTTTTCTACTTCTTTGAACTTCCATTCTTTTCAATGTCCAGTGGGATAAGCCAGGTATAAATTCTATTCGCAAATAAACGGAAAGACAGTCACAAAGGAAACAGTTTTTTATTTTTAAACGAGGAGGCACAATACAAAATAATAGTCATTTATCTTTCAGACATTTTAGTTTTTCTATGGTTGGGTACGAAATAAAATGTCTTTTTGATTTGTCTTTACACTGAAAGTTAATATAAATCATATATACATATATGAAACGAATTTGAAATAAATCAAAATTAACATAATATTTATGTAAGCGTAATTTTATTGTAAATGATTTCGTAAAAGTATAAATATGTTTTTATTGCACGCATTTGTTTCACATGATACATTGTAAATGCTCCTTAAACAATAATTAAACCTCCCGATGAAAAATTAATAAACTATGTAATAACATTCGAGTTATTATTTTTTCCATCTTATGTAGTGAGTATAGTTTAAGCAACAAATATATTGTTCAGCACGCAAACACAAAAATGAAAAAAAAATAACATTTCACGATCACAACACAGTGAATTTTTACTCAATAAAAAAAGCGATGCATATATGCAAAAATCAAGAGCATGGCGTCAGAAATGCTTTCTTTCTTCAAAATGAGTAGCAGGAAAAGGCTAGCACTTTCAGTGCTAGGTAATTTTAAACAAGTAATATAAAAGAAAAATTTAAGTCAATTCCTAATTAGATCAACAAAATTTTTATTTTAGTTACTTATTATTATATTGTTACGATTAATATAAATATGCATATATATGACAGAATCACATTAAGTGGCAATGAATTTTTATTAATTATCTTTAATGTATCGTATGGTTTTCCAAAACAATCGTGTACATACAATTTCAGTTCAACTGAATGCTTTGAAACGTGAAGGGAAAAAAATCTTTTAAAGTTTTGACCCAAGTCGCCAAAAGGGTCGCTAAGTCACTGTAAATGATGTCAACGTTGTTGTATTTGTAATTCTTTGAATAATTAATCAATTAATATTTATTAATTATAATTAAAGCAATGTATTGTGATCCAAAATAATCGTATATATTAAATCTCAGCTCAATTGAGTGCTTTAAAATGCATTTTATTAACGATTGAAAATTTGAACAAGATATATATATATATATATATATATAAATAAATATAGAGACAGAGTGAAATAATATTAGGAATTGAAAAAAACCGAGAATAGATGCATTCCCAGTCTTTTGAAAGCAAGATTGTACAAGCATCATGGATACAAGAAACAACCAGAACACCTTTACATATACACTGCTGGTCACCGTAAATGCAACACCCTGAAGGAAGCACGCAAATAACATAAAATTTACAACATGCATTAGCGGAGGTGAGATATGCAAATGATTAGAATTTCAGCTCAGACACACATCACGCACGCCTGTGGCGCCACCTCAAAGCGCTATTTAAGGCTTGGAGATTTCGACGATTTCAAGTTCGGCAATTGTGTTTTTCATGTGCTTTTTTTCAAAATACCATCAGTTATGTCCGGTAGAAAACAGCGATCAGCTTTTGATCAAGTATCCGAGTTAGACGGAGGAAAGGTAGTGGCCTACCGAGATTGTGGATTATCTTTCAGGGAAATCGGTAGTCGTGTTGTACGAAACCAAACAACTGTAATGCGGATATGTGACCATTGGATGCAGGAGGGTACGACGGACCGACGTGGTCGATCGCATCCATCTCAGTGCACCACTTCACGTGAGAACAGGCAAATTGTGCGCATGGCAGTGACGGATCGCTCAGTCACATCACGAACCATAGGACAGCACATCGAGTCTGTAA
Organism: Trichonephila clavata; assembly: GCA_019973975.1. Taxonomy (NCBI): domain Eukaryota; kingdom Metazoa; phylum Arthropoda; class Arachnida; order Araneae; family Nephilidae; genus Trichonephila; species Trichonephila clavata. The sequence continues at coordinate 464,409 of BMAO01038230.1, read as the reverse complement.
CGCATCATTCAGTGTCTGCACGTAACATTCGACGCCGTTTACAGCAAAGTGGTCTGTGCACAAGACGTCCATTGCTTGGTCTACCCTTGACGCAGAACCTCAGACGTCTCCACCACCAATGGTGTGATGAAAGAAGGATGTGGGTGGCAGAATGGAATGAAGTTGTCTTTACTGACGAGTCACGTATCTGTCTGCAACACCACGATGGTCGGATTCGAGTCTGGAGACACCGTGGTGAGAGGATGCTGAACAGCTGCGTTATGCACCGCCACACTGGTCCTGCACCGGGTATTATGGTATGGGGCGGTATTGGATATCACTCTCGCACTCCTCTAGTACGCATTGCCGGTACTTTAAACAACCAGCGCTACATCTCCGAGGTGTTGGAGCCAGTTGTCCTTCCTTACATTCAGGGCTTGGCAACAGCCATATTTCAACAGGATAATGCGCGACCACACGTGGCACGCTTTGTCCAAAGGTTCTTCGTCAATCACCAGATTCAATTGCTTCCCTGGCCGGCTTGCTCTTCGGATCTTTCGCCGATAGAAAACATGTGGTCTATGGTTGCTCAACAATTGACACAGATTACACCCCCAGCTGCCACACCAGATCAACTTTGGCAACGCGGGGAAGCTTCTTGGTCTGCTGTACCCCAAGAACACATGCAAAGTCTCTTTGAATCAATGCCGAGGCGTGAGGCAGCGGTGATCTCCAACAATGGCGGCTTCTCTGGCTGCTGATTCTGGCAGGAACCACACTTCTCACAGAAGTCTATAAATTTAATCATTTGATACTTGGTCAACATGTTACCTACAAAATAAATTTTGTTGTACTATCTCTTGTCTTTCTTGGTGTTGCATTTACGATGGCCAGCAGTGTAGTAAAGTGATCAGAAAGCGAGGAAAGGGGCATAAATTGCCCAGTTTCGCCCAATAATTTGAAAGTGACAAAAATATTGTACAGTGAGCGTTAAAAATGTTCTAAAAGACTGGGGCAACAGAATAAAAAAAAGCTAGTGTTGGTTTGCGAAATGAAACAATGGTAAACAATGTCTGATATCTTCGTGTAAGAGGGGTACTGAGACTGAAACTAGACAGCGAGCAACAATACTCAGTGGATGTGTACTGCGGCAACCAAACGGCAAATATTTCGACTTACAGTGACCAGACACCTTTATTAAGGTGGCCTATTTACCTGCTCTATTCAACTCTACATACCATTCACATAAGCCCGTTATTTCATTACAAGTAATACGAGATAACGAGATATATAACGAGAAATACCTAAAAAAAGTAAGAATATATATATATATATATATATATATATATATACTTTTTATCTATTACTATTTCAGTTGCAAAGGCATAACGATATAGTGCATTTGTTTCCTTTAACTCTAATTAAATTATTTGAAAAGTGATGTTTCCTATTTAATAATACATATAAAGCATCATATGTATTAATGAAAACTATGATAAATGTACAAGTATATTGGTGAGACAAAAAAGTAGAAATTACATTTTAAAAGATATATTTTTTTAAAGGGCTAATTATATACTTAATTTCCTTTTCATAGTACGTGAACTTGGCATTAATTTTGTTAAGCGCTCACGAGCATATTGTTTCAGATTCATTTACCAAAGAAATACAGGCCTGTTGAATTATATGAAGAAAAAGAATCAAAAATCAATTTTGCTTTACTGCTAAACTACATAATTGTTCCCGAACACAAATTTTGCTCAAATGTTTTTCATATATTTTTTAAAATAGTAAAAACTTGTTTTATTGACCTTATAGGGGATTTCACTTAAGTTTTAAATAAGAATTTTATCTTTTAAAGGACTTTATACTCATAAAGGAAAATATGTTCAATTAAAACATTAACAAATCAAAATCAGGAATGACATGCTGAAGCTGCTGTAAGAGATTCGCATACGTTACCTAGCTCAAAATGGAATATCTTAATAAACAGGAATTTTGAAAAGCGGATTATTTGGCATCTGAAACTACAAATTATGGTTAAGGAGATTTAAATTTATATCACCTTCAAGGTATCCGACTACGCTTGGAACTATGGTTTTAAAAAAGCGTATATATAAATGAAACCTTTTTTTTATATTCACTATCACCTGAATTGGAATATATATAAAAAATTACTCGAAGAATATTATTAGAAGAAAAACTTATATAAATGCAATTTTTTAGCAAAAAAAAAGAAGAGACAGATTTACATATATCCAAACATTCTCCTTTTATGAAACTTTTTTATAATAATAATATTTTGCCTATAATAGCTAGAGTTTTCATACAGGGGCTAAATTAAGATTTTTAAAAAATCACATTATTTTAAGAGTTAGGATTAATTGAAATAATAACGGATGGGGGTATTTCTATATAAATTTGTCTACTCTGATTTATTAAAAAATGAATAAATCCACTTATATATATTACATATTTCAATAATCCTAGTTCAGTCTCTGTATAGAAGTCATAGCTATACTATATAAAAGTCTCTATATATAGTTCTAGCTTCTATAATATTAATATATAGCTATAGATATATATTAATATTATAGAAGCATCTTCCATAAAGAGAGTAGAATGTTTGGAAAATATATCATTTCTTTATATATAGCCAAAAAATTGCATTTAAATATTTTTTTTTGTAATAATATTCTTACAAAACGTTTTTATATGTATATTCGAATTCTGGTGATTCCAATATAAAAAAAAAATTTATATGCATTTGCAAAGTCACGTTTCGAAAGTCGTCGGATATCTTAAAGGCAAAAATGCTTTGAATATATAACGTAAATTGCTTACAAAATTAATTTTTAATTAGATGGAAATGAATTAATATAAACGACTAAGATCAGGAATAACATTTTATTTTATTTAGTAAGAGCTCCTACTTAATCCTATTTTATATGATTTATTGTAGAAAATTTATATATTTGAATATTTTTTTTAAAAAAATGGAGAAATGGAGATTTATTTGCTACATTTTAAGAAAAATATGTTAAAATCAAAAAGATAAAGAGAAACTATTATTACTAAAATGGGGAAAAAATTAGTAAAAATTTGCAAACAAATACATAAACGAGGCCCATTTTGTACAAATGGTTTATTAACAAATTTTCACCAACTTAATGTATTGTTTTGCTATTCATTGTTGAAATTACTTTCAGGATAAGAGATATTTTAATTTTTACAAAAAAAAAAACAAACTAGAACACTTTACATATTAAATAAAAATGCTTAAAAAAACAGTGGTTATATTCAAATAAGGGACTGTAAATGTTGTGATGGATACATCTGAAGGTTCAAACATTTCCACGATTATACAGAAAATACACAAACAATTTCAGTTAATTATTTTCAAAACTTTTTTAGCAATCGCTGTCTCCGTTTGAACATTTTCAATAAAAACACATTTCGAGTAAGTATGTTTCGAGTTTTAAGATCTTGCTAAGAAATCCGACTACCCTAAAATTGTAAATTTTGCCAAAAACTCACACTTTTTTATGATTTTATTTTATGAGCCATCTTATCAGCTTTATAAAAATACCTCGTTCATCATTTTCTGTTCACTAGAACAAAAAGTACAAGTGTTTTAGTAAAAGCAGATGCCATTACTTGAACCAAAATGTCATACTTTAAAACGCGTTTTACTCGAAATGTGATTTTTTGAAAATAATCAAACGGGGTCAGCGATTGCTAAAACATTTTGAACATAATTAACTGAAACTTTTTCTGTAAGTTCTGTATAATAGTAGAATTGTTTTAACTTTCAGATTTATCAATCACTGTTTTATTAAAAAATTTACAGTCCCTTATGTGAATATAATCAGTTTTTTTTAAGCAATTTCATATAATAACTGAGATATAGTGCTCTAGTTTTTGTAAAAAAGAAAATATCTCTTATCCTGAAAGTCATTTCAAAATCGAATAATATAGCAACACATTAGATTGAAAAAATTGAAAATTTGTTCATAAACCTTTGGTACAGAATGGACCGCGTTTATGCCATTTTTTGTCAACTTTTACCTATTTTTTCCCAATTTAGTAATAATAATTTCTTTTTCTCTTCTTAATTTTAGCACATTTAGCTTAAAATGTACTAAAGAAATCTAAAAATAACAAAAAAATTCCCATATCTCTTTTTTAAAAATAAAAAAAAAGTTGTCGCAACCAGTCGGATAACTTAAAGTAGTGGCATCTACTTTTACTAAAACACTTGTAGTTTTTGTTCTAGTGAATGGAAAATAACACACTTGGTATTTTTAAAAAGCTAATAAGATGGCCTGTAAAATAAAACCATAAAAAATTGTCAATATTTTGCAAAATTCACAATTTTAGGGTAATTGGCTACTTCAATGTGAAATTCTTATTTATTTGAAATATATAAGAAAATTGCAACACTCGGTTAGTTCCCTCAGCCTGTTACCACATTTAAAAACACTTATAGTCTTTTAACTTTTTATTTAGAATAAAACTCCCAGAAGTACACTTCATTTTACTAACAGACTTTTATTTCCTTCTAAGTCCTTATTAAGCTGAGTAGCGAAAAAGAGCAAAGACTTACAACCACCTAATGTGAATTGTCTCATAAATCTAAGCAGTACAGAAAATAACTACACGCAAAATCAGAAATAACTAAAAACTTTTTTAAAAAATGAATTTCGTGCAAAAGATTATACTCAAAGATTCATCTCTAGATTTATTCAGTCCATTATGTATTAAAGATAAAGCAATTTTCTTTAAAGAGGTAGTACATATACAAAAAACAAATACATCCTAACCAAAATCCCAGACGTGGAAGCGAAAGGGGATGAATATCTCATTTTCTCATCAAAACGATTGCCGAAACTCGAGCGCATATTTACATACGCTAAATTCGTAACTATTGCAACCGACTTTCCATGATTATCTTCTTCACCTAATCCTGCGCTATTACGCTATTATCAATGATCCCCCCAGGCTCTGTCTAGTCTTTTTAAAACGAGTCTTTATTACTTTGCCTGGACTTTTTTTTCTTTCGAGTATATCCCGAAATCCACTTTGCTGGGATTTCGATTGGAAAGAAAAAGTTCCCTGTCGAATTTTAGAGTTATTAAGGATCAGTTTTAAGCTGTGCCCTATTGTTCTTAATAGCGAAGTGGGTTTAAAATCACTTCAGGTTTGAAGGAAACACTGGGAACTTAAATTTTATTGCTGGGATTAAAGGTTCAATAAGACTTGAGGTAAAATGTTGTTCATCAGTCTTGGGGGGTCGGTAAGATTTAGTTGTCTCCTTATTTGAATCTAAATAAATTATAGAAGGTTCTTTGCATTATACCAATAATGATTTAATTTTTTTTCTTTAAATCAAAAGCTGTTGTTAAGTTCCAAAAAAAAAAAAGAATTTAGCTGTCTCAGGACACCTTTATTAAATTGATAATATGCTTTCCAACCAGGATCCATTAATTCAAGAGACATACAATTTATCAGCTTATTATTTTAGTTATTTTATTGCATTTTAAACTCGTATCTCTTATTATTATTTAAGGGTTACTGGAATTTTTTAAAATTCTTCAGAGAAATATTTAATGCTTTTCTTGATATATATATTGATATACATGATTTCATGCAATATTTTCAATTTTTTAAAACATTTTAAATACTTTATTTCTTATTTATTTTTCTTGAATTTTGATTCCACGTTTCAAATTGCTTTACAAATTGTTAGATTTCTATTTTAGCTTATTTCTACAAAAATTGATATTTCTACTTTGATAAATTTTTTCTGCATTTATTATCAAATAAATTTTCATATAAATACAAAATATATACCAAATACTAAAGTAATTAGCAGCCTAAATTATAAAAAAAAGAAAAAAAATGTGGTTACTCACCAAAAATACAAAATCTATTATTATAAAATCTTACAACTAACTTAATATAATTTGGTCACTTCAAAAATTAATTTTTATGCATACAATAGGTGTGAAAATAAGATAAAGTTTGTCATTATTATCTTATTCAAGATGTTGATCATTACTCTCATTAACTGTATTTATGAAAATCACATTAAAATCAGCGCTATAATATGTATTACATATATAGACGCACAAACGAGATATACAGTAGAACGTCGTTTATCCGAATCAATTGGGACCAAATACCTTTCGGATATGCGATTGTTCGGATAACCGAAAACAAAATGCGATCCATGCAGTATATGATACCGGACACTATACAAATATTGAAAATCATCGCAGGTGGGAAACGTGCTTGAAGAAAAAGAAAAAAAAGGTGCAAAATGTCGCAATTTTACCTTGATTGTGGAAAATAATCAGTTATTTTTCGCTGTACCAATGTACACCATCGTTTTTTCAATGCAAGATCTCTGATTCCCTTCAGCAGCAGTAGTTGAAGTAGGACAGCACTCTGATTGTTGTTTGTACCACTCCATAGCTGTCTCTAACGCAAAAAAGAGTCAGCATTTGCTACTTTCGTTGTTGTTGTCCACGTCTTCATCCGTTTCATCGTCGACAGGGTCGGATTCTTCTTGCACGGAAGTCACAATCTCGTCATCATTTAGCATTTGAAATCCACAGTCTTCTGCATCACATGCTATCCAGGTTTCTACAACAACAAAACTCAACAAAACTATACACTCCTTCACTTGGAAATAAACTGACCTAATATTCTGCGCAGATGTTTACCAAATCACACAACTGAAATTTCCCAAATATCCTTCCCCTTGAGTTTTCCCGTCACTTTTGGTCTCACATGAAACAAGTGTTGAGCTTTGCACCGTTCGAAAGCGTATCCGGACTTTGTTTCGGATATTTGACGCTCGGGATAACAAACGTTCAGATAAACGACGTTCTACTGTAATAGTAGTTTGGGTACTTGCAACCTGTTGGCGAAATTATATAAAACGAAACACATAATTGTCAATCTATCGCATACGACACATGCGAAATTGGGATTGCCAACTTGGCGAGTTGTCTTGAACGTTGGCGATTGTTGCGATGATACGTAAGTACCATAGGTTGTATGGAAGTTGATAAGCCAATAGGTTCCATTTTCAAATTTCAGTGTATTGCAAGAAAATGAACAGAATGGTGAATCAAATTGAAATTTATTTTGGTGAAAGTATATTTCATAGAACAGCAATACTTCACAAAAATATCTCACACAGCAAGCATTTAACTCGAGATTATCTCACAAGCACGTATTTACATTCCGAAATAAGGATAAACAATGAGTGTTGCGTGAAGCCTTCTATCTAAAAGTAGTTCATTGCAACAACGTTCACTACTTATTGAGTTTTTAAGATTCAACAACATAATTTTATTTTTTGTCTCTCTTTTGTAATACTCATTAGCATAAATTTTTGCTGAATTAAAAACTGTTTGATAATGCATAATTTTTATTAATTCATAAAATTTTACAAATAACAATACTGTAGGTTTTTTTAAAGTTCTTTAGCAAATTTAACAAGTTGCATTAACAGTTTTAAGGCCTCATTAATAACTCATTAAATAATGCAGAAAAACTATTTTTAACTATTTGAGTCAAAGAAAAGTAAATTTTTCCTAAATTCACAGTATAAAAATAAATCTTTGTAAGATGGTGTAATAAAATCATGTAACCAAATCAATAGGAAATGGAAATAATTTTTGTGAAAAAAAACATATCTGTCTAAAATTTTACAAAAATTTTATTTCCAAGAATGTTTTCTTAAGACTAGGAAACGAATGATCATCAGTTGGTTGCTCTGACTTTTCCTTCTCCTTCATCCACATTATGTGAAATCACAGATATCTGAAAGAAAACTGTGAAGAAAAAAAATATGTGCTACGAGATTTTTGTCAGATCTGGTCGTGATTGATGACATAGAGATGCCATTGGACTGAAAATCCGAAATGACTGCGATTTTCGGCGTTATTTTAAGGAAGACATTCTCGTGATCTTTCGGGAAAAGAGGTACCTCAATATAGATTTTCTCTATTTTATTGAAGTGATTTTATAAATGGCATGATCGGAAAAGAATTGTATTTGATGAAGGATAAGACCATACATCAGAAAAATTGCATAAAAATATAATGGGGAATGATAAGTGAGATCCTTACACAAGGATATTGGCTACAATATCTGATGCAGAGTGACGTAGACAGTATCAAGCATGAAAGAGACAATTCTTACTCACAAAAATGTTAACATTATTTTTATGTGATATGAAAGAGTTACAAAGACGCTTAGAATTTCTTGCGTGGGTATAAAAAAACCACACTGTACTTCATGTAATAATATATCAAGTATATAATAATAATCTACAATATTTATGCGATTTAATGATATATATTTATAATATTTATTGATAAACTACTTCAGAAAGGCAGTTATTAACGATTAACAGAATAAGATGTAAGAGAGGGTCAGCAATATATCCAATACTAAATTTATTATCTATTTTAAAGAATTCTATAATTGTTGATAACATTGTCACCCATTTTTTTTTTTTTTTTGAAAAAAAATTTCAAAAAAAAAATTATTATTTTTTTAAAAAATATTATTTTCCAAAATGGAAAAACATGAATTACTTCAATTTTAGATTAAATTTGTTTTTCTAAGCATTGTTTTGCAGTTGAAAACTACAAATTTATTTTTGCATATTTTAGTGAGTGTAGAGTTACAATATGTTTTAATTAATTAAATTAAAGGAAAAAATTTTGTAAAGCATAATAAATCAATTATGAAACTTTTTTTGAACTTTTGGGAAGTAAACATTTACATTTTCATAAGGGCAGAATTATAATTTTGGACCCTGTAAAGCAAGCTTAACCCTATTCCATTGTCTTAAATCGGTGACAGCTCAAGAAAACATAATATTTTTCCATTTGAGGCAATTGATTTTATTATATGTATATTAATGATTTGGTTTGTTATTCTTGGTTATCAAATCCATTATTTATCAATTTTTGTTCCATGTGATATTCACTATGCTTGTATTTATTTTATTATAGTATATATGTATATACATATATATATATATATATATATATATATATATTACAAAAATATGCATAAGATACTTATAATCCTAAGATAACTATAGTCATGATAGAATAAAGTCTTAGCCACAGTAAACCTCCCATCTGTAATTTAGTTTTGATCATTTCGTAAATTAATTTTAATACATTACACAAAGTGTGAAAATAAAAAAAAGTTTATTTACTATTATAAAGCTACATATAATAAGGAGGGTATTATGTACATCATAACTTTACATTTTATAATTTATATTATTTCCCCCTCCATATACTTTTCTACGAAAATAAGATTTAAAAAAATTTCTTTGTGAACAATTTCGTTTATCTCTTATCTTCTTTTATTTTAAAGTACCTTCTTTGCTTCAGAGAAACTCCTTTAATAATTTATTGAATTTGTCAAAAATTAAATGTACAAGCAACTTTATCGACATCAAAATTACTATTAAAGGGTTTTAAGGCTACCATCAACATTAGCATTCTTTCTAGAGTGTATGTAACTAATATTGAATATAATCAAAATAGTTCTTTAAACACACCTAACTTATCAACAAAAATAGTTTATGAACTATATCACATATATTGTTAAAATTCGTTTTTTGAAGTGTGTTATTTAGAAAATAAAATTATACTTATTGATAATATCTACTTTACATGTACTACAAGTTCTGTTCTTATGTTTTAACTATTTTTTTACTATTTTTAATTTCTATTTTCAGTCAACAGTTCGAAAATCTGTATTCGATATACATTTATTTCTAAAAATAACTTTTATTTTTAAGTGCGATTTAAAAGAAGATATAGCATTGTGAATAGAGTATATAAATCTTTAAAAGTCGGTTCTTTTCAGTGAAATAAACTTGTAATGAGCAATATTTCTGCTCAGTTGTTTCAGGAATGAAATATTAAAAAAAGGAGCATGCATCCTAACGCACATATGACGTCATTGAAACACGTAGAGATAGGCACAATAAGCATACTGTGAATAACCATTAAAAGCATATCCTTCCTACTTTAGTTACGTATGAGAGCCAGAAATAAGGGGACCGAAACGCATTTTAAACCACAGATAAGGAAATTAAAGGCTGTTTTTCTATTCGAGACATGGAGGATATTCTTAGAACGCAGGTAGCGCCTCTTATCAAAGTACCAATCTAATGGTTTTTCACTCAAGCTAGATGTCTTGGCACGCGTATGGAATGATAAAAGCATAACTATTGGAAAATTCCTTATCAGTTACGAAAACCTTAAAGCGTTTTTGAGTAGTTGTTAGCTTTTTTTTTGTTTTATCTGCTGATATCGAATACACGAGTTATGAGTTTAAAGTGTAAAGATTTTTCCCCTCTAGCTTAGAGAGAGAGAGAAAAAAGTTTTGCAAAAAAATATATAAATGCGGTTTTTTTTAAGAAAAAATAAGATAAGACTTTTGTGCCGTGAAAAAAGTATCCATTAAAATATTAACGTCTACTATATATTAAGTGAAACGTAAAAAAAGGACACCTTCCAAGATATCTTCTTTTTCATTTAATGACAGATATGGAAAAGGTTGAGATGCCTAGAATATCTTAACATTTGAGGTAGTTAGTCAGATTAAGTCAGGTGTAGTTAAAAGAAATGCTGATAATAAAAAGAATACTGATAAAAATAAGGTATCGTGATAAGTATTCAGAATAAAAGAACATGTTTTAGTTCTAAATGTGTTTTATTGTGTAAAAGGAATTCTACTTTAATTATTTTTTATTTTGAAATAAGTTTTTTTATCGTGTTTTCAACACTTATGGTATTTTTGGAAAGCACTGGCTCAATGCTCAAATAGAAAAATCAACGATTAACAAAAATTTGATGTAAGATGTTAAACATGTGTGTGCATAAAAATTATGAAATTAATTTCAAATGGCTGGTATCCGTCTAGCTTTTTTCGTATCAATAATACAAGATTTCTATTTACTTTTAAGAATTAATTTTGCCAATATTGTAAGAACTTAAAATTTAAATTCGATTTTAAAAAAAATGAAAAATTATGACTTTTAAAAATCAAATAATGGTTTAAAATTCCAATACAAGTTTATTATCATTTAATTTACTCCATCAAATATTTAATTTATTTATCAAATAATTGGGACTATTTGGTAAAAATTTAATTATTATTTGGCGTGTTAAATGGAAGAAATTTATCAAATTTGATTCTTTAAGTGATTTTAAACTTTGAAATGTTAAGGATTAATAGAAAATGCACAGTTGAAAGAAAATTATTTTTAAAGGAACTTTTTAATTAAAAAGCAGGAAGATTTTTCTTAATTTTCAACTGCATTTATGTTTAGCATGTAATTTCCTTGAAGTTCTAAATAATATATATTTTTCGGTTGTACACAAAACGGGATTTAACATATCTTAATTCTTATATCATAGAAGACACAGTTAAAAAATAAAATAAAATATCGGGATTACTTTTTAAAAAGTTAATGCATAAATTTTACAATTTACAGCCTTTTTATTTATTTCTCTTTTTTAGTTTACAAGCTCTTGTCCTATAGTTGCAGGTTTTGATGATTTTCTAGAATGCTAAAATTTAATTGAAACACGTCTGTTTTTAAAAAGATTGGCAATGTTTGCTTGCGATTAGCATTTTGCTTTTGTCCTTACATAATATTTAGTGGCTCTTGTCATATTTTTAAGGAGTGCCCATGATCAGATTCGAAAATTGTTTTAGAAATAAGAGCATCGCGCTCTGTTTGAAAATGTAAATTTGTTTTTTCGTTCTTGTACTCTACATAATGCTAAGCAAAGACTCATTTGCATTTTGTGCTCAAGATTCAACACACCATTCTAAGAGTATTTCACTATCCACTCTATAATATATTGGAAAAATATATGGAAATAGAGTTTATCTAGCTAGAGAGATTTTGCTTATTTCTCTAACTTTTGCCATACTTATTATGAGCTGCAGGTTTTCACTCATTACTCATTTTATACTTGATAAAAACTTCAGGATCCTTTAGGATAGATGTTGGCTCTCTGTGAAAACGGCTGTGGCTTTTCAGACAATATGTATTATTAATAAAAAATATGCTTATTAAAATTATAGTTTCTTTCTTATTGAATTATCTTTTTAACTTTATAATTATTTATTTTAAAACTAACCTTCATTTTCTAGCATTTAAACGTTTAATTGACTGAAGACGCTTTGTATTGAAATCTTTTACATTCACAAACTTTACTGAGAATAATTGAAGACACTAGAACTAGTTCTAATGCAGTTAAAGTCAAATGTATTGTTAAGAATACCGCCATGAGAGTACACTCTTCAAAGAGATTTATAAGAGCGATTTTTTATTATTACACATGAGTTCGGGAACCCACATTAGTGGTAAGAAAAACACACACTAAAATCCCCATTCTGTATTTTATGATACATGAAAAAAATAGCTGAAATGACATTAAAAAACAAGAACAACTAAATTTAACTTTAATTATTAGTACAGTCACGAGATTCCAGCATAAATTACTTACGATGTGAAAATTGTTACGCAAAGTTTGAATTTTTAACTCCTAGTACTATGATATTTTGATATGGTTGTCATTTCACTGAGTTAAAGGAATAAAAGTAGCTTCCATGGTTCTTAGTTTTTAGAAGGATGAAAAAATATTTTACGTTTTGTGTAAAACTTTATTTTAATGTTATAATTTTTTACAAGATAATGGGGGGAGGGGGTACTCCCCTCTTACGCATGCGTAGTATAAACAGTTTTTTAACCTTAGTTATTTTGTTTCACTTACAACTTGGTTCTACTCTCATGAAATGTTGTTTCTTCCTTTTTAGGACATTTGGAGTGTAGTGACTTAAAATCTTAAGATGTGCCATTAAAAAGCATCTTGCGTGACGAGGTATTTTTCTTCTCTTAGGCATTTAATTTGTATTTGAATACGTCATGTTGTATAAGCAAACATTTAAAATGAAAAAAAAGGGATAATTGCAAGATTTTAAGAATATATGTAAAATAATGAAGGAATAGTTTGTTAGCAATTCCTTTACGACTTACTTAATGAAGGAATACAACGACGTTATTCACGGTATACGAAACAAATTAAAATTTTCGGAGAACCCGTGCACAGTAACTTAAGACGTCATGTCACGATTCAGAATTATTTACCATAAAATCTGGCGTATAAAACGCGCACTTTTAAATCAAAGCATAAGATCAAACTTAAGGGTGCGCGTTATACGCCGGGTATAAAAATTATAGCTTTAAAAATAACAAAAGAGATGAGCATAAAAAAAATTACTTCTACACATATTAAAATAATGTTTATTTAAAAGAAATGACATGCCTTTTATGAACTAAAAGAGCTGTTGTTTTAGAAGTATACTATTTTTTCAAAAGTCTTAGAAAAACCTCGAACAAATGACTTTTAAACATAAGAACATTGTATACTAATAATTCAAATTTCTTTGTAAGGAAGGGAATGCGTGTTATATACAGCGAATATATCTTAAAATAAAAATTGCAGCTTTAAAGTTTAGGTGCGCTTTATACGCCTGATTTTACGGTATATTATTTCTGATTGAATTTTGGTTTATCATATTTAAGTTCCATTACAGTTACATGTTTAATTATAAAAATAAGATGAGTTAATTCCTAGAATTTTTTAACCTCACTTAATAATAATATTGAAAAAAAAAGGAAGAAATGGTATATTATTTTCGATAATAAATAATTTACTACTCTTCTCTGTTATTAACAATGCAGTACTAGATAAACATATTGTTACAAATTTTCTGTAATTAATGCCCAATTTTATCTTAAAATAGAGTAAATATTTTAAATCAGTATGTTTAATAAGTTAATATTACTTTCTGTTGCACTTATTTTATGATAAAAATTGTAATATTCACAAACAAGACCGTCCCTTACATGATAATAGCGTTTCATTGAGGATTTGGTAAAATATTGTAGATACAGCTAGGTTGGTGTCATTTTTGGCGACCATATTGGCGACTTGGTGATCCCATGGATGCTTCTTGAAATTATTGGAGAGATAGATCTTTTACGTTATGACTTGTGACGTGAGGGGATTTTTCCAGAAAGCACTGGAAGGTAGTGAGTTACACAATCTATGAAGAGCAATCGCCTGCTAAAACTGAGTTAGTATCACTTCAATTGGTGAAGATTTCACATGCCTACGGCCGAGTGATTGCTTGCGGGTATCTTTATCATTAAGTCGTTGTACTTTTGGACACTGTTAGTTGCGAATGGGTGCTGGAAAAGGTGTAAGACCCTTCTAGATCTTATTGGGCGAATTTTGCTGCTGTATATTGTATTATTTTATTGTTAGCATAAAATCCTCAAGCCACGATCTAGCCAACAATATGTTTAGTAATACATCAACCTTGTAAAATAAAATCCTTGAAAAAGCTAGTAGTAAAATATGTTTGTCTCAGAAAATGCATCATACATATTATATTGAAGACTAGAATTTTTGAAATATTATTATATCCTTAGAAGAAATGCACTTTATAAGAAAAGTTCAAATTTCCTCAAAAATGATATTCTGAAAATTCGAAGGTTTTAAAAAATCGCTGCAGCAGTCTGAAGATTTTGGCCTTAAAATTTTACCCGATTCTCTAAGACGAAGGACCATTGATTGAATATATATGGTCCTATAACAACCTCATTCAAAATATTACTGAGTTATCCATCGGCATTAGAATTAGTACTGTTATAAAAAAGTTCGGTTTCTCTCAAAAAGAACTCAATGACCCTTTTCTAATTCATTTCTGTTCAAAGAATCATAAACATTGCTGCACTTTAACTCATTGCATCCTATTTTTTGGCAACTAAAAGGATAATTTCGTTTACTATGGTCCAAAGACGTCTTTTGAAAGAAGGCTTGCATGTTAGAAGACTGATTAAAAATTTCTCATTAAAACGAGTACAAAGAAGTACCTGAATACAAAGAAAATAAATAAGGTTAGAGAACATATCAATTAAACGAAGGATGAATTGCAGTCCCTGCTTTTTCAACTCTTCTATTTATTAGCACACCCTCTCTCTCTCCCTATATATATATATATATATATATATATATATATATATATATATATATATATATATATTCTTAAAATTTTCAATCGTTAATAAAATACTTTCTATCCATCCAATCAAGTTCAAATATTTTTTTAAAACTTATAGTGAATGACAATTGATGTTAATATAGTTTTTTCAAATATTAAAACCTAAAAAATGGTTAATTAATTTAATTAAATTAACTACCGGTTTTCAACGCCAACTTAGATTCGTCTCCATTGTTGTAACAATGTAACTGTCAAAACAATGACAAAAGTTGGCTCGAAAACCGGTTTTTTAGCTAAACTAGCCAAACCGGGTGTGCATTGTTACAACAATGCAGACAAATCATGCCCTGTTTTCAATTTCTACTATTAGTTCTCTCTCTCTTTCTTTATATATATATATATATATATATATATATCGTTAATAAAATACTTTCTATCCATCCTTCCAAAGTAGGAATTAACTTACAAATTTTTTTATATTGTTTCTTGTTTCAGATAAGTTTACGTTCACTTTTGAAAGACATTTTTGTCGCACTCTAATCTGGAATTAACGAAGTACTAATTACTAAAAATCCAACATTCCTAAAAGACATGCTAGCAGTTGATGTGGAAACATTATGTGGCCCATGATCACTGCAGAAAGTCACAAATGCTGGTATGTGTTTTTCGGATGTCTTAAAATGATTAAGGTAGGAGACCTTATGCTGCGTAATGGTAAATAATTTTACTCTGGTAGATGATACCACTCATCCACAGCCAGATATGCTTTCAACCAAAATATCTCCTTAATAATGTGTAGCCATCTAATTCATCTGATTTAAATTCAATAAAACACGTTTAGGGCAATCTTAGAAGAGTCATAACACTAAACTATTTTTCCAACATCATGAGTTAGATTTAACAAGTTAATTTTATCACTGGAAAATCGAGGTTAATAGTACATTATGGCTAGAGGTAGATATATTTATTATAAAATTTAAAATTTAAGAAAAAATCATTGTTTTGCTTAAAATATTTTCGAAAGAATTGTCTTTCCTTAAAAATTATTTTATGTACAAATCATTAATTGAAATCTTTAAATTTTATATATTCTACATAAATATATTTAAAAAAATGTGATTTAATAATGTTGAATTTAATTACATTATTTCAAAAGTTAGCTCAAAAATAAATTGTTTTTTTACTACTTGGAGGCCTTTTTAATATAGTAGCAAACACAAGTAACATGATAGCTTTTGCAGATATGGGACAAATTTCAAAATAAAAATTCGTAGATATTGCTTGAACAATTATAATGTGACCTTACAATTTATCTCATGAAAATAGATAAACGCAATACATTATTACAGATTTCCAAAAAGTTCATTCATTAAAAGTACACGAAAGGAAGCATTATAAGACATTTTAAAAGAACAAAAAATAATCTGAGACTTGACTAAGAAAATAAAACAATCAAATTATGAAACTCTGAGATTTAAACAACATAACTAAAAACAAATTTAAAAAATTGAATAAAATTAAGGAGATTTTCTTAGAAATGTCAACATTCTTAGAAAAGCAATTTAAAAATATATAAATATTAAAAAACGAATTAATATCGACAAATTTCTAATCTAGGAAGTAAGAGAAAATAAAACAATTATATTTTTCACATATTTAGAAATACAAACACACAAGGGTCTTACAATATTACATTCAAGCCCTCTCGAAGAGGTGATGAACATGTAATTGCTCATAAGTGCTATTACAGAAAATATGCTATCATAAATATAAATCAAAATATATTTTACTCTCTCTGCGATAATGAAAAATACTCTTGCCAAAAGGATTTAAGCCATATGCCTTCCTTACTATCAATTACTATTATGAAGTACCTCAATAGTTTCCTTAAGTCTGAGAGAAGATTTTGAAACTGAACAGAGACAAGCGGCATTGATGCGTGAAATATGGAATAAAACTGCCTTAGAAATTGGCGGACAATATTTTATAGGAACTTCAAACTGACATGTAATTAATTTTGATTCAAAATACATGCGAACAATATTTGGTAGTTGAATCTATAAGGTAAACTAAAACATTAACTTTAATATTCAGAAAAATACTGATTATTTCATAAACTTAGAAAAAATCTGATATTTTTAAAATTTAACTGAAAGTTTAATTAAAAAATATGGACAAATTATATAGTAGAGGGATTTTGATATACAATGCATCCTATTACACACATACGTTACAATATTAATAAATTGATATATATTTTTTAAATGTTTAAATGCCGTACTATTTTTACAATAGCTGTAATAAATGAAGTTTTTTACATAAATCTCGGGTTTTTACATATCAAATTTTATTCATACTGGTTTTAATTTAAGATAAAAATAAATATTTGGGATGGGCTTATAATTTTTTCAGAACACGTAACAAGCAACACATTTAGTAAATGTAAATCCAAGCCTCAAATTAGTCAGACAGAACTGTGAAGTATATTTGTTGAAACTCACGTCACTGGTTCTACAGTAAGAATTATTGCTCATACCGATGTAAAGAAATGTTGCTAAAATCCACTAATAAAGACATACAGAAAACATAATTCATGGCCTTTCTTTTCAAATTCGGACCATTATATATGCGAAACAGAAAGTGGGGCTGGAGTTCGATTGTAACGCAAAAAAAGAATGTTGCTTACGAAAACGAAATGCCTATATTAAATAAATTAAATGCATTTGAATTGGCAGATTTCTTTCCAGATATTATGTTTTTCTTATACCATATTGATTTCTCCCTTGTGTTTAGTTTTACATGCAAATATGAATGAAGATATGTCTGGTTTGATGTTGAAGGAATATTTTGTTTACCAAAATGAGCTTTTACATATTATGTGTATCATAACGGATTCTATAAGTATTGTGAGTTTAAAAAGAAAGTTAATGATCATATTGAATCAAAATGAAATTTTTTTTAGTTTGGTGTAGAAAGGGAAGTTTCACTGAAGCTCTAATGCCTTCTAAGTCTTTTAGCTACTCATTATTGTGAAATTGAAAATTATTGACACATCGTTTTAGAATTAGGGAATCGATCCTTATGAAATCAAATCAAATACATATCATTTACTAAATAAACAAATAATTCATTCGGAATGATAATTTGAGCCGCTGAAAGAAAGGAAAACAATTCAAATTACGAATGCAAATTCTTTTCTTTTTAAATAGATGACAATAAGCTCTACTTTTTTAAAGTAATTCCAACAGAAAATAAACCTGTAAAAATCAATTTTCAAAAATGTATAAGGTTGCTTCTTATTTAAAATTAAGAATTTCTTTAATTCTATAACTTTTAATAACTTATAATGTATATACACAATATTGAGTTACTTATATACAAATATATTGACAAAATCAGTATTGTGTGTTATAATTAGAAAAAAAGTAATAAAATTCTCATTTTTGATTCATCTTACATTAAAACATTTCATTATCATATGGTTATGCTAGATTAAAAAAATATGTAATTCTACGTGTTTGAAATTCTATATTATTCCTCTATAAGCATTTTTAACTGCTACACCTTAATACAATATCATAAAATATTTGAAATATTGATATCAACAAAAGAGTACTATCGTGTTACTCGATTTTATTGGATAAACATTTTTCCCTCGAATAAGTACCAAAATCCCGCTATCAAAATTAATATAAATTATTAAGAAATGTTGGGTGACGCTTTGACATTTTATACGAGAAGAGAAAAAAAAGCAATGTGTAATACTTTTATTTTTTGCTCTCTTCAAGATGTCTAGCTCAGCAGTTCTTTCAAACGCTCGACGAAAATTGTCGAGCGGTTGATCCCTTTCAATATGAAATCTTCAATATTTAAGAAACCTTGCAGGATCTTAAGTGATGTAGCTATAAAAAGTGACATTCATGGGATAGCATATTTATTCATAAAGTATAAAATAAGTTTTTAATTAGTTTATTAATCGAAAAACAAAGTAGAAAATAAAGTAACTGCTATCTTTACTTTTTAGAAATATATGTGCGTTCGGGAGTATTTAAATGCATGTGTATTTTTGCATGTGTGTTAATATATATGTATATTACAAATGGGTTAATAAATGAAACGATAAAAAGTGATTTTTATGAGAAATAATTGCACTATGAATGAATTTACTGGTAATAAGCTAAAATTTTTGTTAGTAAAGTAATTTTTTTTTGTTTCAAATAATATGTATTAATATAAATTGAATTCTATAAAATTGCAATGCGTATGAAAAAATAAAAATAATTTTTCCCCTATTCCCAAGCGACCTGATTGCATTTTATTTTCAATTGCCAATTATACTGTCGCAACATTATATATTTTTTTTTATCCAAGCTCATTATAAGCGTATTTTTATGAATATAACATAGCAATGCTTTATGGATTAATTGAGATTGCTATTCAATTGTTAAAATTATTTAAAGTACCAAATGAAAATAAATCAAATAAATTATTTCACTGCTTACTTCCTCAGGCATAGATAAGCATTAACTAATTAGATTGTTTTGTAAATTTTGTTTGAATAAATGTTTATTTAAATGTAAGATAAAGTGATTGAGAGATCATTGATTTTACTAAATATTCTAGTGAAGAGATTAAAGTTCTGCTGGAAGTTTTACGTAAAGATATTACACAATATTTCTTTATAAATAATTTACAACACGCTATGTATTATTTTCTTGCCTTATATAAAACAAGCATTTTACAATAATTTATCCTTTTTCTCTCCCAAATTATAGTTTTTGTAGGAAAAAATTTGAAACGGTAGTTTTTGGGGTTATAATTTATTTTTAATAATATACAGCTTTTTTTACGTTTCTAAACATTTATTTTTAAGGAGGTCAAAACTTGTCAAGTATTATCTTTCGAAAATTAATAATATTACAAAACTCTTAAAAATAATATATTAATTTCAAAATTTAATATATTATTTTCCCTATAGCATCACATTAAAGGGTTAGAAATGAAAAAAAGGAATAAAATTTCATTAGCCAAGTCTTTCAATCGTTTACTCATATATTAATTATTTCTTGTGAAAAAAATATGAAGTTATATGTAAAACTAAAAAGAAGTAATGTTAACAAACATGTTTAAAATAAATACTAAATTGAATATATTTTTTAAAATTTCTTTCTTTTTTTTTCTACATTATTATACTTTATATTTTGTTTTATTTTATTATATGCTTCATTTTTCTTAAATATTTCGAGGGGGAAAAATCTAAAGGATTGAGATTCTTTTTGTAATTCCGTGCTCTGAAAAAGTGCATAACTTTTTTAACAGTCAATATGATATGTATGAAAACTCCAATTTATACAGGTATTTATTCTCCGCTTCAAATGCCACACATACATTTGTTCTACCATTTATTCATGTTCCATAAATATATTGAATTCATAATGTGTACAGAAAAATAAGCTATAATCCATAACTTTTACATGCATTTTCTCTAAATATTATAAAGAAAAGAAAACATCGGTACAACAGAATTTTCTTTCCTTTCAATGTGAATAAAAAGGCAACTTTTAACACTGAGTACGTTTACAGAAATTTTCTTACATTTTCCAAACTTAAATTTTTTTTCCGATTATTACTTTTTTTTATTAAATCAATGAACATACGCCGTTGAGATAACGAAAAAGAGTTTTCTTAATGTTCCTTTCTGAGAACGAGAATCATTTGCTGCGATAGGCGTCTTCACAATTTCGATTTTTTTTTATTATTTATTCTTTCATTTGGTTACCTCCTTTGTGCCAGGCTTTTGTTCTAATCTTTCGCACTCTATCACCCCCAATCTGTCTTTTTATTTGTTTTTGTTACATTAAGTACGTGTCTTTGTTCGAATTTCAGTGCACCAAACGATTTCTGAATTTTGTATTTATTATTTTTTTGTGCGTGGTTATACCCTCAACCCCCTCCCCTCTTCTATTTCTTGAAGGTGATATTTATTCTTCTGAGTTTACCATTGAGAATCTTTTTGTAAAAAGAGCTGCAGCTCTCAGGTAATTATATTTCACCGTTTTCATGGGTCCTTTGATATTTAAAAATCGATTACATTTTCCCTTTTAAATATACCTCATGCCCTCGAGGCTCGATCACATGGAGCAAGTGTGTGTTCTTTTATGCGCTTATCAAAGACTGTTATCCGTTTAAGTGCATAATTAAAATTCCACTCAGTAAAAAGTAAAAGTTCTATTTAATGTGCACTGCATAAATAATCTTTTGTATTTGTGATTTCAGAATAGGATTTTTTTTTTCATTACAGAGGAAAGTTTTAGCATTAAAGAGCCTAGAGAAGCCCTAAAACTTATTTCTGACATGAAATAAAAACACCTGATTGTATGCATTAATTGAATTCAAATAAACAGTAAAGTTTAAAAGCAAATCTTTTAGTAAGCTATGACTAAAATAACTGATAAAATCTTTTTAACTAAATATAACCCATCATTGCATACAACATTATTGGTTTCATTAACTATAGAAAATAGTTGTTAGTTAGTTTCTATAATTTTAGAATGAAATTATTTCTTCCGTTATAAAACTCGCTAATTGAAAAAAATAAGAATATCATCAAGATTATTCTCAAAAATAAATATCATTCATATAATAATAATGTGTTGTATAATCATGCTTTTTTTGTTTAGTCGGAACATTTTCGTGCAATACTACCTTAATTTTTTGTTATTTTGGGATTAATAAATAATTTAATTTTAAGCTTATGTCTTTGTAAAGCAATGAAGAGAGAAGAAACATTTTAGTAACTGGATAGTCGTTACTAAACATCGGAAGTGAAATATAGTTTTAAGTTTGTTTGAATGTTAGTTTTTGTTAGGATATTTATTTACTTACAAAACTATTTATCAGCATGTGCAGTAAAACTTAGACTTTTACTACATAAGAAAATAAATCATTATAAGTGCATAAGTTAGTGGTTGAAAAGTTCTTGTTAGCATTTATTTAAAATTTATAATGAATTACTTCACCAAAAAATATTAGTTTAAAATCGCTTAGTTATAGAACAACTGAAAAAAAGCTGTTTTAATATTAATAAGTACGGTGATAGATAAACTAGAATAAAGTGTCTTATGTTTTCATTACAGATATATTTTTTAAAAATTATTTTAATTTATAAATATTTTATAAATTCAAACTGAATTACAATTTTTACGAAAATCTTAATTTAAATCAAATGAATTATTCCTACGTATATATTTGATGAATAATACTTGAAATAAATAAATTTTTCTCAAAAAACTCTGTCAAGTTAAATTTTAATGTTAAGTACATTTCCACAAAATATTCGAAAATATATGGAGAATTTAAAAAATTTCTCAACTCATGATTAGTTATTCTGAATAATATTTAATTTCTTTTTTACAGATTTGTTAAATAATAAACCTAGAATATCACGATCTGTTGATTTGGTTGAAATATCTAAGACTACAATTTAAATTTTTTAAATAAATATTTTCCAAGTTATCAAAGGAAAGAACTTGCCACAAGATGATGGTGGTGGTTGTTTTATAGGCAGAATAGGACCCGGATTGGAATGTTTTTCCAGACATAAAAGTACTCTAATATTACTATTATATTCTAACTTTTCTATCCAATAGAGAGTCACTTATTTTATCATATTACTCCATTGATTCGAGTTAATATAATTTTTCTTGTATGAAATATGTTTCGCATTTTTTCCCAAACAGTAATGCTTAATGTGATATCCCTTTGCATGTTAAAAGGAAAAGTTATATTTTTAATACATTGGAATCTTAAAAATGCTATATTAAAAATAAATGAATGAATTACAAGGTTACATAATTTTTGTGAAAATAGAGGCATTTTCTGTCCAAAAATGTGTTCCACGTTTAGATCAAGCTATCGTACGTTTGGCAAAAAAAAGCTTTAATGAAATCAAAATGTCAAAACTTATTTTAATACTTAGAGAAGTTTATAAAGTAACATTATATTCATGTCATATTATTATATAAATGTGCAATTAAAAATATTCAAAAGAACTAATCAATAGAGTTTCAAAAGTACTGCAAATATAAAATGCAAAGACTTTTCTGTTTGCACAGACTTTAATTTTTATGTTTCCAGCTGTAGAAAAATGTATTATTATAGCAAAATACACAAGTAATAAAGTAACTTCTTTGCACAATAAGTAATTATTTTGTGCATTGATGTATCAAACTTGTAAAGCAGACAACTGTGAACGCTTTTGACGTAGAAGTATATAATAGAAACATGAGAAACTTAAAAACTTTAACTTAAAAGATAAATCAAATATTATCTGATTACTTAAAATATAAAATAATGATTAGCTAAGGAATATGAAGCAAATTTCTTTAAAAAATGCCAAAATCTCAACTTGACGTCAGGGAAAGACACCACTGAAATGTCTAAGAACAAAAAGTCGCCAAAAGCTAGGAACTCTAAACCTTTAAATTCTAATTTTTATAAAAAGGGCTAATCCTAAACTATTTCTGATTCAATAAAGTTTTCTTAAAGGTCATTAAATAAGCCAATCGAAAAATATTTCATGATTATGTAGAGAAAAGAGTACAAAAACGAAGAGCGAACCAAAAAAGATTCTTTTTTTTTAAAAACATTTTCTCCCTACACGAAAACTCTCAAACATCCGCCATATTGAATCAAGGGTCACATATATCTGTCCAACTTTTTTCCCCATCTTCTTTCGAGGATATGTGACCGGCAAAGCCATGCTACTAGGTATCCTTGCTCAAAGAGTGACAAGAGTTTTCAATTGAGGGAATAGGATAATGTGATAATCGAAAATCCACTTATCCTGGGACCTCTCTTCTCTTCTAAATGGATATAAAGGAATTGCGAAACTTTTGCGAAGTATAAAAAATACGACTGGAAATAGAGAAGATGGCAGTGGAAAAAAAAGCAGAAGAGGACTTAATCACGTGGCGTTATAAGTGAAGGAGGCTTTTTGTCGCCAAGTATCTAGTTTGGCCAAAAATAAAAAATGACAAGAGAATGTCACTGCTTTCCTTTCTGCGCATGAGAGATAGTATTGTAACTGAATGCACTGCAGATTTAAGGCTTAAACGGTGTAAAGGAACTTTTTGGCGAAAAGAAAACTTTTATGGTCTAGTTTCAATAAAAATATAAAGAATTTAGAATGAATCGTTATCCAATAACATTATTCAATTATAAAACAAAAATAAATCAGCTGAAAATTATTCAGTAATTCAATAGGATAAAAAGTTTTAAATCCAGATAATTTTGAGATAGATGATAAATATATAAATAAATGAATTTCGAGAATAATCTGAAAATTGTTATTATTAACGTTTCAGTTTTCTCGCATAAAAATTATTTTTAATAATTCTCCATTTAAATTTTCTATGTATGGAATTTCTTTAATTTTTGATAGTCTTGAACCCTCTAAGACATCGTGTGGTATTTAATTATTTTAGTTTACCCACCGAAAGAGAAATACCATTTTAACCACAACTTTATCTCCTCAAGAACTGACACGTTGACGCATTTCAAAGTGAGGTGATGCAATATTACATCAGCCATGAAATCTGACCAATCAACGCATTAACTACCGTAAAATAGTGATTATTAAATGCACTAGAAGCTTCCGGAGAGAAATTTATAAAAGCTGAGAACTCTGGAATGAGAGGAAAAAAAAAGAACGCTTTGGGGTTCCTTGTCATTACTCTGTGTGTTGTGTGTGTTTATGTTGCAGCTTTTTGCTTTGTGTTATAAAATCAGATATTTAAAAATAAAGATGTTTCTAAACTGCAACCAGATAAATATGTCCTCGTACAACGGTTTATGTTTGGTTCCAGTAGAAAACACACGCATATTTATACGAATGCGCGTTCTTCTCAGCTGTATTATATACATGCATACATATATAGTATATTTGCACTGCCACAAATTAAAAAAATATAATATAAGTAACTATCACATAAATTCTATGAATGTTATTAGATTCATAAATAACATTGTCATAAAACTGGTTTTAAAGCTATCACTGTATTTTCATATCTATGTATGGTACTCTAATAATTCATCATCATTTAATAGAGGGATCATTGTGTTCATTCTTATCATTATTTATTTCAAATAATTAAATTTTTCATTGTGTATTTTATACAACACTTACAAAAAGTAATTTAAAATTTTAGAATTGCATACTTTATGGAATACTACAGAAAACGTTAACTCCAAAATGATGAATAAAACATTAGTAAATGGTTCAAGATATCCGTAGCCATAAAATTGTTATTAAAACTTAACACAAAAAATTATAGTATAATAATATTTTGATAATTTTTACAACTTTTTAAGTAATTATTCTATTTGCAGAAACATGAATCTGCTTAAGGTCTAATTTCTTAGAATATGTTTCAGCTTTAGATTTTATTTTTTAATTATTTTTATTACTGTTCCTTTAATATTTTATGTTGTATAATTTTATGAAACAAACCAGAAATTATTTTTCATAACTTGGTTCTAAAGTTAAAAAGGAACTTTCATTCAAATGTACTTAAAGACTAGTTAGAAACTAGATATATATATAAAATTTTTTCTAACCAAATCTAATCTTTGCTATAATATTTTTAATTATGATACTTCAATTACTCCTTTCTCATTCAATATTTATTTTTTGGAATGATGCCATCATATTAAAATAATTCTAGTAATGTGCTTCCAAATACTATAAAAATCATACTTTAGTATTTGTAAAAAAAAAAACAAATTTTTTAAAAAGATTTTACAATTTTTGAACCCTTTTAAAATTACTTTTTTCTTTTCTATTTTTTTCCTAAAATTGCATTAGGAAAGGAACTTTTACGCTGAAATTAACAGCTTTCGTGGTTTTTTCGTTTTATGGAGAAAAATATTTGTATTTTTATTTATTCTATTCATGGCTGACTAAGCAACAACACAAAAAACCTCAATATTTCTATCTATAAAACTAAAAACTAGCGTAATGAAACATTGTTTTGTTGGTAATCGTATTTTTGACACAAACTAGCAAAGTTTTTATTTAGTCAAAATAAAATTTTATATGATATGAATTTTTTGTGGAAGCATTTTATTTAACTCCTGTTATTAATTTCACTAATGAAGTTTCGCTGCTAATTTGGGTGTTAATTTGTGTTTAATAAAATACTGGGAAAGATAAATTGATATAAAAAATAAAAAACGATAAAAAAATTTAGTTTTATGTTATTAATGTGCTTCTCAGTGCAAACGAAGCAAGCATTGGATCTAGTTTTCAAGTTATATTTATTTTTCAAGCATAATAATTTATATTTACTCAAATAGAGCAATTCGTGTTCTGAAGCTTAATCATAAAGCTCATTACAGCTCGCATTACTGAAGGAAGTAATCCATCTAATGTTGCAAGCTTTGATTTCTGACAATTAATTTAACTGTGGTATCATTCTAAGGGTGAGAGCTTCGATATAACCTTGCAAACAATGTAACTGATGGTTGCTGAAACCTTATCTACTCTCACGCTTCTTAGTATTTACATAGTACATCCATTGATTAATTGGCAGTGGCGTAACGAATACCCCCCGAAACCCCCACATCGCGGGGGACACAGGATTCTTAAGATCCCAATCTTTACAATCCTCTGTAAGATCTGACTTGAGGTCCGAAACCTGACTTTGCAGGGGGCCCTAATATTTACTGTTACGCCGATGTTCATTTGCATGTTACGGCAGCCAGTTTCGTACCGTTTGAAGATTCAAATCTTTTTTTTTAGCAAGGTGTAACATTCTTAATCATGGAGTGTCCTATGTTTCCTTTCTTGAATTGTAAAAATCTCTCTTTCTTTTTGAACTCGACTTTTCTGAGACTTAATATGCTACTTTTATATGTAAGTGCTAATCGCTCGTCACGACATAGAACATATGGATTATCAAAAATTCTAATCATTTACAGCCAGTTCCTGTGTTATCCAAGGGATATTTCTGTATTTAATCTGATCATTCGGCAATATCTGGCATACCTTTGCTTGGAAATCTCAATTAAGTCTTACTTTGAGGTTAAGATTTGTATTGCGAAAATCTGAATAATTAGGCTAGGGTTAGTTTTCCTACTAAGTCTTATTTTCTAAGAAACGCAGTTTTAACGAATTGGTTTTATTTCAGGTAATTTTTCAGTCATCCAATGAATTAATTCTGTATAAGCATATTAAAAGAGGCAGTATATTTTAATGGCATTAGTTTTATTCGAATCATTTGTTTCCAAGGGAAATTAATTGCTTTCAAAATGCTGCACGGGATACTCATATAGATTTCACTTGAAAGCAACTCTACAAACTGCTTCTTTATTACAAAAAAAAGGGATATTTATGGTTGTTTGAATAGTTTATGATAAAATTTAAAACTTCATATTTAAAGAAATATACAAAATGTATTTCCAGAAAGATTTTAAACTAAATCTTCACTCTATATACATAAATTATTCAAATTGGAAACCTAGATTGCTTTTTTATGTTCGAAATGTGAGGTGAGAGACCATACAAATATACTGTTTTAGATTATAGAAAATAAACACAATATAAGAAATATCAGTTACAAAATGTGTAAGTAAAAAAAACTAGTTAGTAATATTTTCCCAAAGAAATAGGCGTGGAACATTAATACAGCTGAAAATTAGTCCCACTGAAATTTACGAACTCACTCAAGTTAAATACATAAATATAAACAAGACATAAACAAATATATTTCCCGGAAACAGTTTTCATAATAACATGTTTACACCAATATCAATTATCATTTATTATAGACTCTTATTTTTTTCAGGGCCCTCTTGAATAAAAACATTATTAATTCCTATAAAAATATTTCATATCTTTTCATGTATTAAATTTCTCGTCTCGCTCTTTTTGACTTCATTTCAGAGACATAAAAGTTAATTACGATCTTGTTAACTTTCAAATTCCGTCCAAAAGACTGAATTGTATCCTTATGTTTTTTTTAACAGTTTTTGAATACAGAGTCAATTTTATTCATTTGCATGGTCTAGACACTCATTTGTTTTACTTAGACTGTCTATAGCTCTAATTTCATATATTCATTTAATCTTTTGATGGCATGGAACTTGCTAAATAAAAAAGTTACGAAAATATTTACAACTCTTAATTGACTTTCCTCCCTATCACGTATTAATGAAATAGATAGATATCATATGTAGTCTTGATATAGAGTTTTTAAATTTATTATTTTAGATTTTAATGCATACAAGACATGAAATAGGCTGCACTCTTGTAAAAGGTCTAAATAAGTTATTTTCCCATTTCTTTATAGAAATAACAGCATTTAAATTTCAAAATTAAGTAACACTGTTTAAGAAAAATTAGTGACATGTATGGAAACAACTTTGGCATAAAATAAGTTTCAATTAAGTTAATATTCTATAATTTTTAAAAAAAGAATCAATGTCTTAAAACTCAGAATGGTAGCACACACACACATATCTTACATACATTATTCATACTAAACATCTGATACATATATAAGTATGTATGGAGTAATTCTTTTAACCTAATCTGTTGCATTATCTAACTTATTTACAGCATTACCTAAAACATCACTAGGAGAGGAGTCTGACTACTAATATACACTGAAATACACCCGAAAGTTCAAGTGAATTTAAGAACTCCGTGGGATATGAAATACTTTGTTCTTTATCCATGATTGCATTCATTGATAAATATTTCTTCATGGCCCCCTCCCCCGCATGTTGTTAAAATTTTCAATGCTGATTTTACGAACAATGTCATTGTTAGGCGCCAATGTTGATCTTGCTCGCAACCACTGATCCCAATTTAAATTTTGTTGCAGGCCCTGGTAAATTTGAGCAATAAGATTTACATTATTTTCTTCTACATTACAAAATTCTCTGGAAGTAAAATATAACCTCCAGCATTTGCGTCCAAACATCCATAACCGATTTTCAATTGCGTCTGTGCATAATGTTCCGAATCTACGTCATTATGACGATACACTCTCATATTCGTTTTCAGACTGAATTGTTCAACATTTGCCCATAAGCTTGAATTCACCAGCCAATATATAATAAAGCTACTATTCCTCCTATAATATCTGTACTATCTCGTAAATCCTGAAGAGTCCGATTAAACGCTTCTATAGCTTTCTTGTGAGACATCGTACTTTCATCCCACACTAAAAGCTTACATTGTGGAAGCATCCTGCCTTTAGAGCTATTACCAAGTTAAAGAAATTTACACACAGAAAAAATTCACAGCACTTAAAAGCATTGTATTGTCAGTGAAATTCACCAGTTCAAAAGACATTGCCAAATGCTGTTTGAACGTGCATCAAAATATTTTTCTCTGAAATTTCAGATGAGTGAACTTCAAATGCAAGATTAAGCGATAATTTTAAAACTGAATGTGCAGCACGACCGTTGGTCAGTAAAATCGCGGCTATACCAGAAGAAGTCATAGCAACTTCTATCTTCTGGGTTTTTCTGATAGTCATTAATAATAAGTTTAGCTAAACCTTTTTCCGGTTCCTCCAGGGGCGTCGAGAAAAAAGAGTGCACCACTGCCGGATTCTATTTTACGTAACACTTGTTGGGGAAAACGTGACTTTGTTCTGGAGTTAATTGGGGGATAAATTCTGTTACTGATGTTGCAATACTATAAAATCGTAGTTTAATTCTCAAGCAATTTCATTATCAAAGCTATTTCTGTCGACACGTCTAGGACTAATCATTCCAAAATCATGTAGCTTCTTCCCAACCATTCTGAAAACCTTTATTGCGTTTCTTTGTAGATGTGTTCATATTTGGTATAAAAAAATCTTCTTTGGTAAAATATCTTCCGCCATGTAGTCTTTGTACTTATTCCAAAAATTCTAAGAAATAAATACTTTCAAAACTATTTAAACTAATCAAAACTACTAAAGTAATCAAAACTTTTTATGAAACTGTCAATTAATATTACCATAGAATTTTCAATATCACGCGCGCGCAATTCGCTAAAACTTTATTTCGTTTCCCTCTTTAAAAAGTGGGAGAAAGTTTGCATTAAAATATCTGGGATTGTCGGAATAGAGAACTTCTTAGCCAACTTGGCGATATTTCTCAAAGTTTGAGTTTGACAATTAACAAACGTAACATAATACACGTTAGACGTTTAACAAAAAACCATTTAAAAAATTGCTTTTTGTAAACATGCTAAACTACACTATGTTTCAGTTATTTGTTACAAATGTGTGTGGGAAAATTTTTATTAAAATTTCCATAATTGAACAAATGCATAATTCTGCGCCAACTTGGCGGGGAGTAAGTAACGTCAACGTTTTACCCGCATAGCTCCCGTTCTCGTAGAAATATGGAGATAAAATATATTTTATGTTACTTCCTGATAATGTAGCTTTCCATTGGTGAAAGAATTTTTAAAATCGAACCAGAAGTTCCCGAGATTAGCCGGAACTAACAGGCAGACAGACAAAAATTTTAAAAATTGATTTTTTGATATAAGTACCGTATATACCTTTAAATTCATTTAGTAAAAAGCTGATAATTTGAAATTACAAACATACACTTCAATTTTATTTATTTGTATAGATGCATTGTTGTGAAAGCTTTTAAGAAACAAATATTATCTTTCCTATATATCAATTTAAAAGGGGATCAATAATTATTAAACAAGAATAAAAACTTGAATTCGTCAACAACTTTGTATTATATACAATTTCATAAGAACATTTATATAAAATTTCAATTTTCTCAAAATTAAGTGATATTCCGTTACTAGTTCCACCTAACAGGTAAAATAAATTTCTTATAATCTGATAAAAGAAATGTATGAAATAATAATTATATATCAAATTATTTAAATACACTAGAAGTTGTCAAATGATATTGTGAAAGCCTTACATATCAGAAAATAGTTCATATTCAACGTGCACCCCTAAAAGAACATCAAATTGATATTTTCACTACTGCACTGAAATTTTTAATTCATGTTTTAAAACCTTTATTTTTTTATTATAGTACCGATTTCAAGATGTCAGAAAAACATGACTTCATCATAATTAAACAGCATTCAATTGGCATATGAAAATGCTGTGATTATTAAATATGTGTATGTGTGGCTAACTAAAAAAATAAACTTCAAACTATTCATACCTGGAAATATCTTTTAAAAAGCTAAGTTAAATGGCACGAAAGGCAATATCTAACACCATACTTTTCTGAGACAAACATAATTAAATAAGACAAAGTCTTAGCATATATTTTTTAATAACGCGTTCCCTCCTGAATTTCGAGTTAGAAATCTCTTTGAGCTTACACAACCATCCGACGCTTAACTGTTTCCCTATATTCTCTTTTTCGCAATAAAAAAGAAAAACAGCAGCTCTTTTGTGTAATTCTCTGAAATGAGTTTAGGCTGAGCTAAGCATTTTCGAATTTTAGAGAGCAGGGTAAATTTAGCCGCTTCCATTAAGAACTATTCTCTTGTAATGATTTCCGACCCCTCAACTGGCTCTGCATTTCCCATTAAGGAAAATAATAGTTCGTTAGAACGATTAGTTTCTCAGACCTCAGATGTTACATTTTGTTGGATGTTCGTCGTTTTTATTCTCCTCACAAGGTTTCTGCTCTTTGGAAAGCACTTAGGCCTATCTCTTGAAGATGGTTCGAATAATTCTAGGATATTAATGTCAGTTTTCGAAGGTTAAACACGATATTCTTAATTCTAGAATCCTGTTATATATCACCAATTAAATGAGAGGTTTATGGATTTCCATTTCCTGTGAAATTAACACTTTTTTATTTGTTGCTAGAGAATAAATGAGGAAGTGACATATATTATCTCGCTCTTACTCGCTCTCTCTTCATTTTTTTGCTCTTGCTCTGCCTTTCTATAGATAAAGTGTCTATATACTGTTAAGGTATATTTATTTCCCTCCATTTGTTTAATGATAAGAATATTTACAAATAGTATGTCTTTACAAATAGTATAGTACTTAAGTATGTCATATAAATATTGTGATTAAATTATGTACGCGAATAAAGCAAGAAAATTGACTATGTTTAATTATAATCCTGTCACTTCCCTTAATTTTAAACTTAATAATTTGTCCCCTAAAAAGGCAATGAATGGATTTTTTAAATTAAAAAGTTAAAAATTTAAAATAATACTTAAATAAAATTAATTTTTATTAATGCCTGCATTAGTTCTGCTTTTATTATACACATAATTTATGCATTCTTTAGAAATTAATTGTGTTTGATCATAATCTTGACTTCTCCTAATTTTAAGTTTTGTAATTTGTTCTCTAAAAAATATCATGAACCTATTTTTTAAATAATAATTAAAAAATAAACAATATTTTTTATCTGATTAAAATGCATTTTTTATTAATGCAAAATTTATCGAATTATATTATTATTTAATATTTTGGTTGAAATGTGATATGTTTTCTAAAACAGAATCAACAAATTTTTATGCACTATTCCTTGTATCAAATATATTATGTATCATATTTTTGAATGGTATTTTATTTGTATTTTAATGGGCATGGATTATAATAATATGCATTTATATATTTTGATCGAAATTTATCATGGTCCTTTATAAATTTTAAACAGTTATATTTTTATTAATTGACACTATTTTATGAAAAATTATTTTCCATATTAAGTTTTAAACCCAAAAAACTAATCATATTTGAAACAAGCTTTTTTCTTCCTAGTGAACTTTGCATATTATTAAATAACTGCTTTGAAGACAAATATTTTCCCAATTCATGACTATCACGCCAATATGTACATAATATAAGTACTATTATCCTAAATATAATTATATTTTTGAAGCCTCTTTAGTTCCCTGGACTCTTATAGCTTCTTAAAACAAGATTGATTGCTTTTTAAATGGGATCAAACTTCCAGGAAAGAAGCACTAATAATATACAAAGTCCGAGAAATCTTTTCCACTAGATATTTATTATCAAAGTTTAACAAATGGAACCAAACTCTTTCAAAACTTTATTCTTTAAGCATTCGTTAGAAAAAATTGATGTAAAGTACAAGGTTGAAAAAACTGGGACTTTTCGCTGCACAAATAAATTCAAGAAAATAAATTAAATGAAGAGAAGATCAAACACACATTCTTGATAAAAATGACCCATAAATTGCAGCTTCATTTGTAAGACTGGACTCAGAATCGTGGCGTCAAAAATTGGCGCCAGAGTCAACGCCATAATAAAAACAAGCTAACGACTTTGGTCTGTATTTGAAAGCTAAGCCGAATTTATCCACGGATACGGGTTGTATTCAGTGAATAGGACTATAATGAGAATAAGAGCTGCATATGATTCATAAGTAATAAATAATAAGGACATTATTTTCTGTTTTGCGTAGAACTAATAATAATCGTCCCAATAGGTAACATACAATGATATATAACATCAAAATAAAACATATTTATGGCTATATTCAAATCATTAGTAAATGAGTTGAAAGAAAATAAGATGCACATAATAGTAACTTTTTTACTAAAGATATTTTTGGTTTTGATGGATTTATTCCTCCTTATTTTATTTAACAATAAATAAATACGTTATTCTTTTATGAAAAATGCTTCTATAATGATAATACTTTGGTTATATATATAGCTCGGAATTCTGTACGGAGCACGAACTTTGATTTTTGAAATATATATAATTTAGAAGTAAATTTTTCATATTTTAATAAATCAGAGTAAAGACATTTTAACGAAAA
Source organism: Trichonephila clavata (assembly GCA_019973975.1). Lineage (NCBI taxonomy): Eukaryota > Metazoa > Arthropoda > Arachnida > Araneae > Nephilidae > Trichonephila > Trichonephila clavata. Next base: position 430,494 of record BMAO01038230.1, on the reverse strand, counting down.
ACACCGACTAATATTTCAATTGATCAGAACTCAATAAATAATGTGAATTTTTCAAAAATTCTATATCGGGCTCTTTAGAGAAGTTTAAGCTGTACATAGGAAAAATATTATTATTATAGAAGTATTTTCTAACGAAAAGGAGAGTTATTTGAAAGTATGCGATTTTTCTTCATTATTTGTCAAAAAATTCCAGTTAAATAATTTTTATTGTATTAACATTCTTGAAACAGTTTTATATTTACGATCTAATGCAAGTGATACTAAATATAAAAAATATTATTAATTCACACGGTTTTGCAAAGTCAAGGTTCCGGACTTAATCGGATACCAGCTTCCTTCATAAAAGTATTATCTAAAATATTTTAACTATTTAAGAGGAAATATAGGTAAAACATACAAAAAAAATGTAGCGTTTTTTAAAAATTTTGTTCATCTCTTCTCCGTTTGTACGATTAGTATAGCTATTTACGGTTAAGTATTCTCGTTATTACGTCCTTTTATTTAGTGTTTTTTACGAGAGAAACTACCGTTAGCTGCATTATTTCTCTCGCATCCAAGCAAACACATCTTCAAATGCGTTCTTTACCCAGTCAATAAAATTCAATTATGATTTTAAATTATCACTAATATTACGAATTAGCCAGTATATAAAATGATATTGAATTAACTTAATTTATACGTAGTTCCTTGCCGATATATTTAACATGTCAAGTTTATCGGAAATATATACTGCTAGAGAAAAAAACTTAAAAATAACAATAAGATTTCTTTAATGTTTTTTAAGAAGTTTTCTATTTGTACCTTCAAGAAAAAATATAGTAACCCCTTAATCATAAAAAACTGCATAACAAAGGGTTACTTACAAAGGAATATTGTGTTTCGCGTACAAAACACAGCGAGAGTTACAACTCTCTAAATCTTTAAAGAAAATTTAATTCATACTATACAAATCAAACTAAAATTAATTTATCAGAAAATCTTAAAAGAAAACATTCTACCTCATCCGGGTTTGAACATATGAGGTAGTTAAGTTACCGAATACATATCTCCTAGATATTCCTTAAACTAAGTATGAAATTTCTCGTAAACCCCGAGTTAGCATGTAAATAATTTTTTTCTTAGTTTGTTAGGGAAAAAATAAATAATATCTTTCTTATTTTTGTAAGAATAAGTTATTTTACAAGAATAAATTTAATGTTTTACTACTATTATTATAAACATTTTGACTGGCATATTTCAATGTTTGATAATGAATTAATATTTATTATGATAATCCTCAAAATCAGCCCATTAAAAATTATGAAGCGGATAACTTATAGAAATTATAAAATAAATAATGGCTTTCATTATAATTTAAACTTATAGAATATGATGTTAAGAGGTATGTGTGATAATTAGGTTTCAAAAGTTTTGAATAATACAATAAAAAAAATTTAAGTTTTGAAAAATATATTTTAAAGAAAAAAATACGTTTTTAACACATTTATAAGATCACGTTATGAATAGAAAATTATGTTAACTATTCTGATATTGGTCGTTTATTTTTCCTGATAACCTCAAACGCACTTTTTTCAATTAAATGACCAGGGATTATATTCAAATCAAGAAATTTTACGTCATTGCCTCACAATAGCACCCTAGTTCTAGCTCATTGACAAAGGAAAACTGCTTATTGTTAGCATAAAATTTGCGGCACATATGTATAAAGATTTTACATTACATTAAAGGTGTTCGACCACCGTAAAATTGTGGATTTTGTCAAAAATTGACAATTTTCTTTACGATATTATTTTATAGACCATCTTCTTTTAGCTTTATAAAACTACCAATTTGATTATTTTCCGTTCTATGCAACAAAAACTACAAGTGTTTTGGTAAAAGTAAATGCCATTACTTTAAATAAGATGTCATATACTTTGAAACGCATTTTACTCGAAATGTGTTTTTTTGAAAATGCTCAAACGGGGACAGCGATTGCTAAAACAATTTTGAAAATAAATAGATGAAATATTTTTGCGTATGTTCTGCATAATAGTAGAAGTGTTTTAATAATCATATTTATCAATTACATTTTATTAAAAAATTTACAGTCCCTTATGTTAATTTTATATCTATTATTTTAAGCAATTTCATATAATAACTAAGATAAAGTGCTCTAGTTTCTGTAAAAATTAAGATATCTCTTATCCTAAAAGTCATTTCAAAAATGAATAACATAGAATCATATTAGAATTGAAAAATAGAAAATTTGTTCATAAACTTTTGGTACAAAATGGGCCCCGTTTATGTTATTTTTTGTAAATTTTTACCCATTTTTTCTCATTTTAGTAACAATAATTTATTTTTCTTTTCTTAGTTTTAGCATATTTTTCTTAAAATGTAATAAACAAAACTAAAAACTGCAAAAAAAAAAAATCCCCATATCTCAATTTTTTTTTAAAAAAGTTGTTGCATGTAATCGGATGCTATAAGTTCAGTAAAATATGAACTTTTTTTAAGGTATTCCTGCATGAATTTGGATGTATGACAAGAAACAATGCACAGCTGAAATATCCACGCATTAACTAACATCTCCAGTTCTTTATAGAGGTTCAGAGGATATCAGATAATCATACAGCATAACCTGATATTGAGAAGAACCCATACAACCTGAAATTTGCCGTAAATTTCTCAAATAGTCATGACTGAAGAATCCTTACAGTGAACTCTTCTTTCCCTTCTTTTCAATATTTGCTTATTTTCTCATGTATTGCCAAAGCTAAACTTTTTTTTCAGTGTAAAATATGAAATGCTTTCCTTTACCGTTTCATAATACGGTGTTTTTAACTCATTTCAATCTTTCTTTTCGATGAGATTTTAATAGTTTTAGTCTTGCATTCATTTTGAAAAAGTGGGTGCTAGTATTTGATTTAAGGCCTTTCTTGACTGTCATGTGAAAAGTTTTTATGTTGAAACGATTCAAAATTTCCCGAGTCAAAAGATATTTTTAGTTGATAGATAAAAAATCTGTGAATCTCATCCCATGCTGACAAATTCTTTTTTTTTCAGATCATTTGGTTTTAATGGGATAATTTTTTCTAATTAGTACGTTGATATTGGTGGTTTTTCATTAAGAATGTCATTTCTCCTTAAAGTTTATCAACCCTACCATAAAATCCGGCGTATAATGCGTACTTTTAACATAAAAAATAACATCGACATCTACGGGTGTGCGTTGTACGCGAGGTATAAAAACGAGAGCTTTAAATATAAAAAAAATATGAGCATAGGAAAAAAATTAGACTTCTACATATATCATAATATAGTTTATTTAAAAGAAATGGAAATCCTTATGAACTTAAGGGGTTGTAGTTCTAGAAATATACTACTTTTTCTAAAGCTTGGAATAATATCTCGAATAGATGAGCTCAACATGAGATCATTGTGTACATACATTTAAAGATTCTTCGTAAAAGGGGGTGTGCGTTAAACGCCGAATTTTACGTTAATTAATTTTTTTCCAAAATATTTTATCCTATTGCATTTATATAGCTTATTTCATTGAGGAAGTGTTAGATAAATCGTGGGAAGGAAAACCTACGCTTTTGCTTCGCAAGTAATGCTTCCGTAAAATGCTAACGTTTTTCAAAGAAATGTATGCATTTTTAGTGTTTCTGATGTAACGTATATTATGCTAAAATTTTATAAAATGCCCTTAGAATTAATTTCTAATTAGGGTTTTAAAAAATAAGAAGATTTTAATCCAATGTAAGTTAGTTTTTGCGTTTGCAAAAAATACAGGAAATATTTCACAATCATTTTCAATATATGCATTAAAGGTTTGCCTATTGTTTTTTCCCAAAATGCATCAATTCGTAAGTGTTCTTAAATTTCTTTCTATATTGTAAATTACCTGAAAATAGTTTTGACATTCAAAAGTTCGAAATTAAATTTAAAGCAGCAAAAAAAAAAAAAAAAAAACTTACGAATATTTTGCAACATTTATTGTAGCGTCTCATTCATAATAAATAATTAATTTGCTAGACCTTTTGCGTGCAACTAATATTAGCACTAGATTTGCGTGTGAGACATGAATTCCTTAGCCTGCGTGTTAATTACGATTTCCCTCTCATGATAAACCATTATCTACCAGTAACTGAGCGATCTTCTGTCATCTTGGATATCAGCAACCACCGCTGCTAATCAAGTTATAGTATTGGTTCAATTAAAGCAAAGCACAGAGTGGATTATTAATAGCAATTCCTTGAGGTTGAATGTATGTGCAGAATTAATTAAAATATATGTGAAAGAAAATTATTATTCCCAATTAAAAAAATTCCCAATTCCCAAATTACCACTTCGATAGTTAAAATTAAAATCCAATCAAATATATTTCAGTAATAGTTTATAGTAAGCAAAATTAAACATGTTATGAATGAAGAAAAATTTACGGTATTTTATGAAAAACCGTGTATTATACATACAAAACAAACTGAGACTTATCGTAAAACCTAAAGTATAATGCACACTTAAGGCGATATGGTACCATCGTCACAATTTTTTTTAATTTTTAATATTTGATATTTGGTTTTAATTGTATTTCATAAAAGTTAATATTTAATAATAATTCCAAACAAGGATTTTATAATTTGTTGCAAAATGTTTGTAAAATTTAAAAATTGTTAGCTTTTTTAAGCATTTTTTAAATCTCTAAGGGTTTTTAAATATGTTTCTTTTCTTTCAAAAATTTTTTCCAAGTACCTTATAATATACTACATAAAACTGTGCATGCGTTTTTTTTAAAAAAATTTTTATTAATTTTTTCATAGTTAAACTTCCAAAAATTCCCAAAAAAAAAACATTAATTTTGATTTTGAAATTTTTTAGAAAAAGTACTAAATATGTTAGAGCTAATTCCATGCACAGTTTTACAAAACATATATTTCAGAACATGTATAAAAAATTTCAAACCCATGCTTCAATTATCAAAAAAACCTTAGGGTTTTGAATAACAGTATATGTACAAAACTTCAACATGGAGAAATATGAGTTTGAAGTTTTCATTCCATGAATAGCATGATATAATATTCATCGAATAGTCTGAAACTTTTATGAAATGTTAATTAGCTTATTTAAAACTACTTACCATAAAAAATTGCACAAATGTAGAACAATTAAACAGTATACTGCTATAATGAATACATAGAAAAAAACGAATGAAAGATCAAAATATTTCATAAAAGCTTATCTTAATAATTATAAAAAAATAAATACACACACTTAAGAGCTAATTCCATGCTCAGAGCTAATGCACAACATGTACAAAAAATGTTTATGCCTTTATTTTTTATTTCCATGATTTTAAAAGCCTTCGCATGTTAAATATTGTACACGAATAAAAGCAAAATCAAGTAACAATTTATAGGTAAAATACATCAAAATCTAAGAACTGTATATGCGCATTTGTTTAAATAAATATCTTAAAATATTTTAATAACAAAAGTGTTGTATCTCGCACACATGGGATATATATATATCACCAAAAACAAATATATAAAAAGGGGAGAGTTTTTCTATTCTTGCGAATTAGATTTTTAATTATCTAAGATATCAAAATGAGATTTAGTATTTGTGCTTTGGGAGAATCCGTTTTGAAGTTTTAATTTCATTCATAATAATATCATAAAAAGCATGCACACCTTTTAAATCTTGACCAAATCCATTTGATCTTCAGTAAATAATTCACGAACTAGAATTTTTGCATGAATTGCACAATTCTTTCTTAAAATGATTTATTACTGCATGTATAATGATGCGCATTAAAAAAATAATTAATTCATTTTTATCAGGCTCTTTTCTAGCAGATAATCTGAAATGTAGGCGTGGTACTTGCTGTTTAGCATCAAACATTGCTCCATCACTTAATGAAAAATGCTGGTAAAGCTTTGAAATTTTGCAGGCATATTTATTAAGATTCGGGGTATCAAATAAGACAATAAAATATTTTCGACAGTTTAATGATTTTTAGGGTACCATATGACCTTAAACTTTCAAGCTGAAATTTTTAATATTCAGATATATTCGCCGTATAAGGCGCACCCTCCTTCTTACGAAGAAAATTAACATGTAAGTTCGCAACGTTCTTATGCTTTGAAGTCATTTATTCCAGGTATTACTACAAGCCTTAGAAAAAAAATAGTGTAGTTTTAGAACTACTACCCTTTAAGTTCATAACGAAAGACATTTTTTAAAGAAATAACAGTGTTTCGATACATGCAGCAGTCTAATTTGTTTTATTCTTATATTTTTATACCTGACATATAGTGCGCCCCTTTAAATTTCGATCTTATTTTTTTTTGTGTGGAAAGTGCACGTTATACGCCGTATTTTATGGTAGTTTCTGACATAAATACAAGATCTTAGATCTCGTTTTTTAGTTCCTCTAGTTTTGTCTGCTGAACATCGAATTATTTCTAAATTCTAATATACTAATTCAATCATAAAGTTTATCAATTTCCTTTTGAATAAAGTGACATACTAGAAAAATGTTATTTGTTTTGAAAATGAATTTTATTAAGTATCTCTTCATCTTAAAGTAAAGTAATTAGTTAGAAAATCATTGTAAACTATCAAAATTCTGTTGAATTCATTCTAAAGGATTTTAAAATTTATATTATAACTACATATTGTTCTAATTCAAGAATATTGAGCTAAAATAAATATTTAAGAGTCCTACACAAGCCTAGAATTGAAATCCTAATTCAACACAAATTTCGAAATTAACGAAGGATTCTACATTACACAAAATTTTTGTATGAAAAGTTCACATATATAAATGAGGTAAAAATTGATGAAAAGGTTAAAAAAAAAAAGATGAAAAAAATTTATACAACCTCAAATTAAACAAGTCTGTTAAGAATTCTGCTAATAAAATTATTTCCGCAATAGTTTTAAGAAACAATTAACACAATTTAGCGGAATTTTACATTAGCTACAACATGAATATCGCTCACGGGAAGCTTACTTATCATTTCCATCTCATAAAAGAGTCTGGTGTTCATCTAATCCTTGGAAAGAATACCTATTATCCTAAACTCTGAAGACGCATCAAAGCAAGGTATAAATCATTGTAAACTAATTAAGACTGTCTGATCATTTTCTTCATTAGTAAGGGGATCTTAGGAATAAACGTAATTGCTCACTGATCCTAATTAAGAAACATGCAGAGATGTGAACCCAATTTACTAGACTCTGGCAACACAATGGATAGCCTTTTTCTTTAAGGTCTGTTTTTATGAAAAAAGGAAGGACAATTTTGATGAAATTGTTTAGTATGTCCATGGTAATAGATTGAAATATTTCCGGACTAGGACTATTTTTTATTAAACCTGGTTCTGAAAAAATATATTTTGTATAATACGCTACCAATTTTGTACATTTATTGTAATTAGTTGAATTATAATATTAATAATGAATAGATATTTATGTTTTTATTTTTCAGGACATATTTATTAAGTGTAATTATAGTATTTTTTATCAAAACATTTAAATAGTATATTTTACTAAGGGGACACACACAGTTAAGATTCAACTGACAAAAATCGGTCAAAGACTTAAATAAAGTATTTTTATATATAGCCTAAATTATTCTTTTTATATTTTTTTATAATCTCACAGACTTTAAAAGCTCTGTTAAAAAAACAGAGTTATGATATATTTTATGTTCGTTTTTTATTCTCATCTCAATGGCATGTAAAAACTTTAAACTGATTTATCTCAGAAAAAAAATAACTAATTTATTTTCATTTAAAATGATAATACTTATTTTTCTATCGCACCAAATGCTTTGTTACCCCCCCCCCCTATTTATTGCTATTAATAAATATAACAAACTTTGGTATGCATTTTTAATCAAAGCAATACATATTTTTTAACAATAGTTGAAATGAAATTTTTATACATTTTTCAAGAAATTCATAAAAAAAGAGTATTTTAGAAATATCAATCATGTTTTCACAAAACTCACGCCAATTTCTTATACGTAGTTGGACATATTTGTAAATCAAGTCTCATGTACATCAATTATTGCAGGATGAGTAGCTTTTTAAAATCACTTCAAGAAATTTTATTCCATAAAAAATTAAATGGTTACCGTTTTTGATATTTTGGGAAGAAAAACTGCTTTATACATAATACATAAACATGGATACGACTTTTAACTTTTAGAACCATTAAATCCGTGATTTTTGTTTTATAAATTGCCCTGTCCTCTTAAATTGAAATAGTATTTATAGAACTATCTTACATTCTATTTTTTTCTTACTTTATTCTATTAAATACTTATTAAAATGTGCAGAAAATATTAATTTTCTGCATTATTAATTAATATCTAAATTAATTTCTGCATTTGTGCAGAAAATATTAATGCTCAAGAAAATGTATTGAAGGATAGTAAGAATTTAAATATTATTTAATGAAGTGTATATTCATTGTGCAAATAAACAAATTAGAAATATTTGAAGGGATTTTGCAATATGTAACACCCAAAGATTTGATTAAGTAAAGTTGTAATTGGAAATGTTGTGAAAAATTCAAGGATCAAATTTTAACTTCAATATCACAATTGTAACTTATATACTTAAATATAAATCAACTATTATTTATAATTATGAAGTCAATTTTATTGAAATATCATTTAATGTATTACAAATAATAACGCTGACTAGAAAATTGATTTAGTTGAAGCCTTACTTAATTACGATCAGAATCAAAATATTCAAAGGAGAAAATAAATTCTTCAAAAGAGCACAAAATTTCAATCGAAAACTTGAAGAGAAATTTTAGTGTATAATGTTCACATTTAAGTATGAATATCTTCACTAAAGCTCAATGAGGCATAAGTTTATGAATAAATATATCGCTTTTTATTCAGAAATAAAAAGATATATAATAAGTACATTTCAGTTACATTTTTTATGTCGAAGAAGTTATCCCATATATTTGAAAAACATTGTAATGAATAAGAGAATCTTTATTGAAAATGTATCATGAATGTCGCTCTCATACATTGAAAAATAAAAGATAAATCATTCAGGTCCCATTGGAGATAAAATAACGATAAAATAAGTCACTTTTTAAGATTGATGCCGAAATAGGCACTATACTTTCCAATAACTTCATATAAATAATGATCCTACAAGCAGAAGAAATTCTATTCCCTTACTATATTGATTCCAGACTTCCATTCTCAGAAATTGGGGGGAAGTATTGCATGTTATAAAAAAAACAGGAAATCTTCCCTTGAAATGTTGGCAGAAAGTCGAATATATTGAAACTAAGTAAGCTGTAGAAAAGCATCTGGGGGATATTTATATTATTCCTATATGTATGATGAAACATCTCAATCTTTTCTAAAACCTAGGATTAATTTTTTCTGCTTTTTACATTTTTAAATAGCTATTTAGTGTAATTAATATGCCATGGTTTATTTTCGTTCGTTAAAAAATCTGTTTTTAAGCTTTATTCTTAAGTAATAATATAACATTGTAGCCCGGTTAATTCAAATGTTTATAGACTGAAAGAAAGAATATCAAATGTATACAAAGAAATGAAAATATTGATTATATATTTCCTTCTATTTATACATTCATTTTCTGTATTTAATTAATCATAATTGCTAAGATTTTTTATTCTAAAAATATTTTAATGTGTATTGGGCTATTTTTTTTCAAGCTATTCATATGTTTTGTACTTTTCAAATTTCTTAAAACAAGTAAAATTAAAATGAACTATCAACATTATTTAATCCTTTTGACATTCAAAGTCTAAAGTTTTTTCAAAATTCAAAGTATTTTCCTAGAATTTTGTATTAATTTTCCAAGTTTAAAGCAACCAAAATATTTACATAATTTAAAACTCATTTTAAATGTTTATAGGAATAATATGATTTTTTTCAGTTTTTTTAAGCAAATTATTATAATGTCGACATTTACATCTCTAAATATCTATAACATTTACTAAAAAAGTATAATGTTAGTTATTAATAATTATCTATTAAAATAAATACATTGCATGATTTCCATAAAAAATTTGCAATAACAATTGAAAACACATCGGAAAAAATAGCGAAATTTTTTAAGCAGCATATTTAAACTATGACATTCTTCGGTAAAAAAAAATATGTTTCCTTTCAGATGTAAGATAAACAAACATGAAATGCGTCAAAATTACACAAGGTAAAATAGAAATTAATGTTCTCAAAACATGTTTACGTGTTTTCTTCTGATACAATTTAGATGTAAAACATCTTGTAACAGTAATGAAAAATTAAAAATAATTGTTAACTAGATTAAAGATACTAATGTAAAACTAAGATGTATCAATCTAGGTATTCAATAGAATTATAAGGTATATGTCTATATATAATTAAATCTTTAAGAAAAATAAGAATTTATTTCTTAATTTCAAAAAAGAAATTTTACGTGCCAATTTTACTAGGTAATTTTAGAAAGCTTCCTAAATTCATGTAATTCTGCTTTAAATTCAAAAGATATTTCCTTTTTCTCTGTATTGATAAAATCTGAATAATATAAATAGGTTTAGTGCTCAATTTTTTTCATCTCATGTTAGCGAAATTGCTAAATAAAAGAGATGTGAAAATAGTTAAAACTTGTTTTTAGAAATAGTTCGATAACACAAAAACAGTTTAAATCCATTACATATTAAGAAGAACTAACGCACATGCTAATAAGTAAAGTCAATTATGACTGATTTTTTTTAACAAAAATGGAAAGAGTGATTTTTAGGTTTTTGAAAGTTGTAGATCATCATCTTTGATAAATACATACTTTATTTTTTCATCGTGATTTACCCTCAGTATTTTTCCCCTTATTCTGAAAATTTAAGAGTCTTCACAACTTAATAACTTTTTCCTTAACTAGTGATTTTATTTTACGGGCATTTAAATATATTTGTATAATGGACATCAAATAAAATTTGACTAAACCTTGATTTAAAAAACCATTAGCAAGATTAAAAACAAAGAAGCCCTTAATAAAAAGCCATTTTCAATATATTTCTTTAAAAAATGGGGCTGTGTATTAAATTCATTCCTTGGAAGTAAAGATAAAGTTAGAATAAAAGTATTTAATTTTTAGTGGATTTTTCAAAAGTTAGGCAAATTATATTTAAAATCTCAAAAATAAATAATAAGCACAAACATAAGTATATATTTTTTTAATTATTTAAAATTTTTGACGCCCTGCATGATAGTATGATGCATATGATGGCATGATTTCAAGTATTTTAGTTAATTTATTATAATTAAAGCCAAATCAAGGTAGCCTAATAATATTTAGTCATAAAGATGAAATTATAACTTTATCCAAGCTTGAAGCAAATTTTGTTCACACCCTTCTATCTGAGCAATTTAAGCCCCAGTAATTTTCTCTAATTATTTTTTAGAGTCATATTGGTTATATATGTCCAGTTTAGAGACAAATCAGAATGCAAGAAATTAGATTATCTTCTGTGATTGTTCAAAATGCAAAGTTAGAATTTGAAATTTTTTCATAGACAAGAAAAGTTCTAATAAGCTTGCGTGATTGCAGTAAATAAACTCCATATACTCGTTTAATGTACGAAAAGAAATTTTTTACTGTGGATTAAGAATTTAAAGTTCTATTCATGTTTTACTTTCTGTATTCTGTCTTCAAAATATAAGATAGGAAATGTAGGGCACAGTTTCCTTTTAGATTGACTCTCACAGAATTTATTATAATAAACAAATATGACGATTTCTGTATGCCAGTGATGTGAAAATATGATATTAATTCTAAGAGATACTGTAAAAAAACACGCCGCGTGAGCTTCAGTTCTTTTCTTAAAACAGTATTTTTAAATTAAGCTTATTTAATCCTTTTTAAATACAAAAGGTTTAAATATTTGGAATTTGTCAGAAAACGTTTCCTACTGTCTACAAATTTCGTTGAGTTTTTTTATATTTGAAACATGTTTAAATTAGACTCATATAACAATAACTTTAAAGACAATATGCATTTCTTAAAATGATGCAATAGTCTCAAAACATCAAGTAACTTTAGAGGAATTTATTATACTTCACGATATAACTCAAGATTAACACTTATCTATTTTCTATAGCGAGTTGAAACTTGCTTCTTACGAATGAAAAACTATAATATTGTTAATATACTTTACAGAATAGATAGAAACAGAAAAGAAATGAAAAAAAATAATAATATAAAATAAATAATCTAATATATCAGTTATATTGGACTGAAAATAATAAAAAAAAACTACAACACATTTAAAAAATAAATTTCTAGTAAATGCCTTGCAAGTAATTTCAAGGAAATATATTTTTATTGGATTACATTAAAAACATTATTTTTTCTAAGTAAAACAGATTCGTCAATTTTTACTTCCAACTTAAATAAAATTAAATTAAGAATCAAATATACTTTTTAAAATTTATTTTTATCAGAAAATTTTGGATTTAAAACATGGTTGTAGAAAATGCATTTGCTAGAATGACACATATTATAACAAAACATTTTATTCAGATGTTTAACTTTGATGCACTTTTACTTAGAACCTCCAAATTGAATACCATAATTGTAAAATATCTTTATTTTCTTTCCAATGTTTACACTCTTTTTTCACTGCTCTCACTTTTTAGTATGGCACCATTCAGGTGAATACCAATATAGCTTCACTGTAATTTTGAAGCTCCGTTTCCTCCTCAGAGGGAGGCACCTGAATTCTGACAATGCGAAATTGTACTAGGGATTTAATTTTATCGAGAGTACCCAAGCCAAACAGGCATTCTAGGGTATCTTTAACACGCCGTATACTCATACGACATGAACACTATCGATTTTTTGCGTTTTGAAAATCCACCGACTAGAGACGTAATCGAACCCGCGCGCTTAGGTGTACAAGCAGGAACGTCTAGAAGCAAGGACCAACTGGGCCTAGGCCCAGAGACTAGGTCACAATGGGACCTCGTCTCGTTCTCAACTCAGTCTTAATAAGATCATATTTCGAATAATTTCTACGGTCAAATATTACTTCCGGTTGCATTCTCTGAAAAGCTGGGAATATCAGACGATATGCCAAACGGCTACACTTGATGACCGTTATCCATGTATTGGCTTAGGCCCTAATACCATACACCATTATTACTTATTCAGCCAAAAGGCAGAAGTCAGTCGATCCGGTTTGCGCTATTGTAAATCATGAACATTTAATTGTTTCGGATTATTGTTTGTACAAAGTATGTTATTGACAACGGTGGCTATGTACTGTCTACTTTTAGACGGGGCTACATTTGTGTAGGGTCCCAAGGCAAGAAGTCCTAAGAACTTCCTGCGCATATATATATATATTGCTTATTTCATTGTTATAAATTTAAATGATAAGTTATATTTTTCAGATAAAATCATTTAAAAGAGAAAATTCTATAACCTATTTAACATCAATTACTAAATGGTACATAAAGGTATTTATGAAATAATAATTATAGTAATAGGCTTAAGAGATTAACTTTTTTACAAATCCACACTAATATTTGAAATGCCCTACACAGTAATTACAGTTTTATATAAATATTAATTATCATTACTTTTAAGTTTGAATTGAGTTGAGTTTGAAATATTTATGAAAATGTTGCAAAATTGTTTACAATACATTTACTATAAAATTAAGAAAAATTAACAGTCATTGAATTGAAATCTTACTGAAAATCTCTAAATACCTTAAGCTTGCAAAAAGTCAGGTTTAATTTCAAAATACTTTATATTAATTTGATAATCATATTGCAGTATATTTTAGCAAAAAATAGTTATTAACTAATTTGGTAAACTGAAAAAATACAGTATGATTCGTAACTCATCTCAATTGAATCTCAGTTTTTGATTTAATATATTGTTCACAGAACAATTATTTTCTCTATAAGAATTCTATAATTTTAGATTTTGAAATATTTATTCGAAAAACATTAAGGCTCAAATGAAATTCAAATTAATGGAAGGTTATATATAATTATGAAAAAAAAGAATTTTATCTAAGCATCTTTTGATTTGAAATATTTAAAGCTTTGAAGATTAACTAAAATATACAAAATTTAGCGCAAATACTTTTTTCCAATAATTCAGTTACTAAATCAAGTATTAAAACAGGAAACAAAACATAATTTAAAAAAAAATAGTTTATTCATTTAGTAAAATACAAAATAGAAAAGAAGGAAGCTTTAATAGCAAAATTTTAGTTTGTAATCTGTAATAGAATTCCATTATTTGAGTTATAAATTGAAAACTCATTTTCAAAAGTGTTCTAACAAAAGGGCAGCTTTAAGTTAATTTCAAAACAAAAGCTCTCAAATTCATTTTAAAAAAAGTAACCGAACACACAAAACGTTCATTTTTACGTGGTTTGTTAAAATGGCTAGATTAAATTTGAACGTCACCGATCTATTCTAAGAATCGTTTTTTAAGTAAATATTTTAGAAGTCAGCATTGTTTTATGTAATTTAGTGCTATTAAGATTACTTATTTGCACCTGAGACCGTTTACAATCAACCTTTCAAACTTTATGTTATTTACCTTTCGAACGAGACTGTGGATTCAGCTTTATGAATAGGAGAGAAAGAAATTACATTACCAAAATGAATAGAAATGTGGAATTTTTACCAAGGCAATTTTTCAAAAAAAAAAATGCTGTTTAGCTTGACATTGTGAAGAAGCTATGTTGGATTTAATCAAATATGAATAAAGGATTGCAAAAATTGGAAAGTTGCTCTGAAGAGAATTTTTGCTTTTCTTTTTCATTTTGTCTCTCTTACGATGAATGTTTTCATTAAAACGTAAATTATATTTTTAAAAGAAATGATTTCATTTATGTGATAAGAGGATGAGATGACTATTATCAGAAGATCATATATGTGTAAAAACTTTTCATATGCAATTTTAATTAAAACCGTTTTATATTTCTTTCAGATCAAGCGAAGCGCTCTTTTATTGTATTTAATTCAAATAATAATGAATTTCCTAGTTCTTGTTTTAAATTTAATTCATTCGGCTTTCCTATCTAAAAAGTAACAAAAGGTTTCAATAAATATTTTTTTAAAAAATTACTCTCTTAAAATTGATTCTTTAATTTAAAAGGTATCTCAGCAAGAAAAATAAAATAAAAAATGTATTTTAAAACAATTGGAACTCTTTAAAAGAGTTTATGTACCCTGTGCATAGTATATGTTTTTGAACCTTCATTTCTTTATTTTTTATGTGAATATAGTAATTAAATTTGTCTTTTTAAGTTCCTGCAAAAAAAATTTTTGAATGTGTATTATTTAAATATATTACAATATTTTCTTTTATTATCTTAATTAATTTATCACATTTTTAAAATTATTTAAGTAAAATAAATGAACTTTACAAAAAGAAAGGTCAAGGTTAGCTATACTTCATTATGCTTAACGATTTAAAATTCAGTTGAAAAAATTACTCGTATTTCCCAATTTGATAAATGCATTCAAATGATAGAAATTCGATATTAATCAAAAACTGTATTACCTATTAGTTTTCTGCACACCCTTTAAGAGCCAATTAATTTTCACAGCCATTTTATTATTTAGTATATTAATGAGTGATTTCAGAACAGCATGATACGATATATGTCGATACAAATACCTTTTAAATATTGATTGATTTCCTTTTAGGAGAATTATTCTGAGAATTTGTCATTAAATTCAAAAGGAAAGCTCTAAAAAAGCATTTTACAATTTGTAAATTTGTAAGAAATCCAACAAGAATGAATGGGATCCACATCTCCATTGTTCTTCACAGACATTTTTATTTTGTAAATCTTGAAGGAATCCAAAACAATGAAGAATATGCGGTATTTTATATACGTGTTTATATACTAAATAAATTCAACGATTTGTATGTAAATGAGACGAATATCGTAATCTTTTGATGAACAGGTATATATTTATTTAATTTTTTCGCCACAATGCTAGTTTGATGAAAAAATTATTCGAAAGAATTTGGCGGTTCTGAGTAGTTGTTTAATGATACGAAAGGCGACTTAAAGGACATGGTACGATTTACACAAACATTTTAATTAAATGATTTTCATAATTTTTTGGCAGCATCCTGTGTGTATGTTGACGTAAAACAGATTTTGTACTCAAATTTCATAAAAAGCAAAACCATTTAGTTTTTTTAAGGAAAAATTTGAAAATTATTAAGTGATTTATAATGCTACTTCTCCTGCAATAAATAAACGTACATATATGGAATTTTGATTTACAAGTACGTCAAACTATGCATAATAAAAGAGTAGGATTGGTTTTTATGGTCGATAAAAAAAATTGACATTTTACTCAAAGTTAATAAAATTTAATTAAAAAAAAAAAAGTAATTTCTGATAAATGATCAATTGTTTAGTAATACTTTTACTAGTATAAGTTTATTACTTTTTCTCTAATTGCTCTGAAGTTTTTCAAAAGTATTGCTAAAGTTTCTCTTATAATTGTGACTTTTGTAAAATTTAGATAATTTATTTTAAATATTGTTAGTTAAAGATGAGTATTTATTGATATTGACTCCTAAAAAAGCATTTATAATGTTTAAATATGCTCCTTTGTTGAAAAGTACTCCCAACGTGTTCGAATACCTAGAGGAATCCACACAGTTCTAATATTCTCAGTAATAATGATTGATTTCCGACACACAGAGACATATTGACAAATATTTTAAATTGTTGTGTTCCTAGGAGAATTATTCTGAAAATTTGTCATTAAATTCAAAAGGAAAGCTCTAAAAAAGCATTTTACAATTTGTAAATTTTGTAAGAAATCCAACAAGAATGAATGGGATCCACATCTCCCATTGTTCTTCACAGACATTTTTATTTTGTAAATCTTGGAAGGAATCCAAAACAATGAAGAATATGCGGGATTTTATATACGTGTTTATATACTAAATAAATTCAACGATTTGTATGTAAATGAGACGAATATCGTAATCTTTTGATGAACAGGTATATATTTATTTAATTTTTTTGCCACAATGCTAGTTTGATGAAAAAAATTATTCGAAAAGAATTTGGCGGTTCTGAGTAGTTGTTTAATGATACGAAATGGCGACTTAAAGGGACATGGTACGATTTACACAAAACATTTTAATTAAATGATTTTCATAATTTTTTGGCAGCATCCTGTGTGTATGTATGACGTAAAACAGATTTTGTACTCAAAATTTCATAAAAAGCACAAACCATTTAGTTTTTTT
Organism: Trichonephila clavata; assembly: GCA_019973975.1. NCBI lineage: Eukaryota > Metazoa > Arthropoda > Arachnida > Araneae > Nephilidae > Trichonephila > Trichonephila clavata. The sequence continues at coordinate 413,203 of BMAO01038230.1, read as the reverse complement.
AAGGGAAAAATTTGAAAATTATTAAGTGATTTTATAATGCTACTTCTCCTGCAATAAATAACGTACATATATGGAATTTGATTTACAAGTACGTCAAACTATGCATAATAAAAGATGGTATGGGTTTTGCGATAACATGAACATTGATAACGATAACATTTGTAATATTTTATGATGCTTATTGAAAACTCCTTAAAAAAGTTTGTAAGTTCTAAATTTAATTATTTAAAAAAAAAAAGTATTGCTTTGATTAAAAAATGTATACCAATTTTTATTTCATGTACTATAGCAACAAGTGAAAAAATTTCCAAGTATTAGGCCCAATAGAAAAAAATCCTTAGCATTTTAAATGAAGACAAACTAATTATTTTATCTTTCCGAGATAACTCAGTTTACAGTTTCGTTTTGCCACTGAAATATGAATAAAAATAAACGTAAAAGTTATCACAACTCTGCGTTTTTTAAACTTAGAGCTTTCAAATTTTTCGAGTTTGTAGAAAAGTATATAAAAATAATTTAGGCTAAAAAATTAGTTTTGATTTTTTGACCGATTTTCGTCAATTGAATCGTATTGTGTCCCCTTAACTAATATTACATTATTTAAACTTCAACACCATGTCGTTTGATAACTTTGAAGTAACACTACGTTCGGAACCATCATTTTCAAAAAGTGAATAAAGGAATTATTTTTTTATATATTTATTATCAGTTGAATTAGATTGTACATACAAAAATTTTTAAGAATATCATGAAAAGAAAAAATTATTTAAATGCAGCTATTTAGCAAAAAATTTTAAAAAGTATACATAATTTTAAGACATCTTTTTACGCAAAATGTTTTTATAATAGTTTTCCGCCGATATATAATTAGGACTTCTAAGACGGAGTTCAACTAAAATATTTGAAATATATAAATAAGGGGATTTATTCATATTTTGTTACGTATCAGAGAAGTTAAATTTTAATAATAACATTCTATGATCAATTTCAATGGATCAAATTCTGAAAATTATGTGAAATTTAAAAAAAAAAATTAGATCAACCCAAGTATCGAAATGATATCTACCTGTAGACTAAAGGATATTAATATAGAAGAGTTTTTCATAAAAAGAGAATGTTTTCAATGTCATTCTTTCTACATTTTTTTGCCGAAAATTTGCAGTTCAATACTTTTTTTGTAATATTATTATTTGAAAAATTTTGAGCATAAATTGTAATTCAATTGACACTAAACATCAAAAATATATTCATTTATACACTTTCAACATTTATGGTTCCGAATGAGTCCCTTTAAATATACTTCAAATTTTCTCAGATAATACTTACTATTATTTAATTAGATATTTTTCTCTATGAACAAAATTGCAGGTAACTGAGTTACTTAATCTTAATACTGAGAACCTAATAATTATTTTGTTAACCGAGGAAAAGTTATGTATTACTATTTTATAAGCTTAAACTAATATTTAAGAAGGATTTTCAGAAATAAATTCCATACTCAACAGGCAATAGATAATAAACTTCGGAATTTCAAATTACATAATACATTACCATTTTCCCATTTCGAGTTTCTAATTAAGAAATCCGCTAACATGTGCAGAATTTTTAAAATGCTAAATGTGTCCCAAATTTTATTTTTGGAAATACTTAGTGAACCACTGTCAATAAAGCATTTTTTTTTCATAGTAGGAAGAATGAGAAACGAGAAGGAAAAAAATGACTTTAAGATAAGAAAGGAAAAAATTCACTTTTTTTAGTTTAACTTTATTTCTGAACACATAAATCGGCTTTCCAATACATACAAGATCAATAGTACCTTTCCTAAAGGCATATATCAGTAACTTTTTCTGCAAAAAAAAGCTGTTTGCTCACATTTTTTTCTGGAGTTTTTACAGAACTTTCCTAGGACTAAAAGAGTAAAACGATGTTGGTGTAACGATCTACCAATCAATATATCGACAACAATATTATGAGACAGGACTTTTTTTTACTACAGAATGATTTGAAGATGCCTCTAAACATCAAATTTAATTATATTTTACATTTAATTTTAAATTTGTTTCAATTTATATCAATTAGTATAGCAACACGAATTTTGGAATATATTCAACATACAATGATTATACGTATATTTCGGACTTCATCGTGTTTTCAGTTCCTTTTTTCTACTTAGTACGAAACAAATTATACCATCACTTCTTTTATTACAATAGTTACGAAAAAAAACATACTTTTAATTTCTTTTCCTGATTAGGAATTCCTTCATGTATTTCAACTCTCATTATATTTACCAACTTAATTTATTTTTAACTTTTAGCATTATGAGAACATTGATTGTTTTTAGATTTGAAATCAAATAATTATAAATTTATTCACAAACTCCATGCGAAAAATTGATACTAAAAAATTGCAATCAATTTTTTTTGTTTGTAAGTCTTCATTCTTGCAGTTCATGAGATAGTCAAAATTGCTAAGTTAATATGTAAAAAGAATACCATTCGCTAAACAAAATTTAAGACCACTTTATTTTTGGAAATTATAAAGTAAGGAAAGGTACCAATTGCAGCTAAAATACATGGAATGTGTTATTACTGCATATTTATTATATAATTAGGATTCAATAATTTTGAATAATGCAATAAAATATTAGGTTGACAAAAATATTAGAAATAAAAATACTCAGTTGATGAATTTTTCGATCACTTGTCTAAAAAAATCCAAAAAGATATGATATTGTGGTCTTCCCTTTTTTTCTTAACCTCAAACACTATTTTCTCAATACAATAACCATATGCTTATGTTCAGTTACAGAAACTTTGTGTCATTCCCATTTAGTATGTCACAACCAAATGATAACTAACTATTATTAAAATAAATATTGTGACACAGCATAACCGAATTTTTTTTGAAGGGACACAAACCTCAACTTCGATTTGTTCATAGCAAAACACATTATTTTTTTCTTTTTGAAACCATTTCTGGATACATTTATACAGAAGTATTATAAATATGAATCCAAGGAGTATTAACTGCTCTGTTGAAAACTTGAGTTAATTTTAGTTAATACTATGTCCTATAAACACATAGTGAGATTATCATATAGAATACTCGATATTAGTAGTGTCTGTACTTCTCAAAATTCACTGAAACTCGAGCGATTCATCTTTCAAAGTCTTTTCAAAGCATTACTGATCATTCCCTAATTCCTCGATAGAAGAATTCCTTCAGTTCCTTCCTACTTGCGACAACTTTTTTTTAAAAAAATGGAGATCTGGGGATTTTTGTTGTTGTTTTTAGATTTGTTTGGTACATTTTAAGAAAAATATGCTCAAATAAAGAAGAGAAAAATAAATTATTATTTCTGAAATGGGGAAAAAATTTGTAAAAAATTACAAAAAACTAACATAAACGCGGTCCATACTGTACCAAAAGTTTATGAACCAATTTTCAGTTTTTCAATTCTGATGCTTTACTATGTTATTCCTTTCTAAAAGAACATTCAGGATAAAATATAGTTTAATTTTTATAAAAACTAGAGAACTTTATCTTGAGTTATTATATGAAATTGCTTAAAAATAGTGATTATATTATCATAAAGGACTGTAAATTTTGATATAAAACAGTGATTGTTAAATCTGAAGGTTAAAACACTTCTGCTATTATACAGAACATACACAAACATTTCGGTTAATCACTTTCAAAACTTTTTAGCAATCCCTATCCCCGTTTGAGCATTTAAAAAAAACACGTTTTGAGTAAAATGAGTTTTAAAGTATGACATCTTGCTTAAAGTAATGGCATCTGCTTTTACTAAAACACTTGTAGTTTTTGCTCTAGCGAAAGGAAAATTATAAACTTGGTATTTTTATAAAGCTTATAAGATGTCCTATAAAATAAAACCATAAAAAATTGTCAATTTTTGGCGAAATTAACAATTTTAGGGTAGTCGGATACCTTAAGTGATTTCATTACTGTTTGTGGTCTTCGGGCTGGCAAGGTTACAGATATGTACAAAATATAATGTAATTCCAAAATCAACGTTCCAATACATAGTATTTGCAGTCTAGTACTTTATATTTTATTTATGCTGCCTTAGTATCTATGAATCTCATCATTTACATAATTTCTGTGTTAGTATTTTTGTAAGATTCTTATAAGCTGTGAAATGAAGCTGCCTCATTTGTTTTGGCTAAAACGTTTTGAGATTTTATGAATCGAAAGATTTTTTTAAGCTGATAAAGTCAAAAAATTTGTAAGTCCTGCGTTCTTGAAATCTTTTTATTCTAGATCCTTTTATTACTATTATTATTTTCATTTTGAACCACCTTTTCTTTTTATATGTTGCATTATTTATGATAGCTTAGGAATCATCATGAATTCTAGTTAATTTTCTTTAAGATTTACCAGTACTCTTATAAAATAATATTTTTCTTACTTAATATTCAGATAATAACTCTTTATCCTTAAAAAAAAATTTTTTAAATAATAAATGACATTATGAAATATGTATTTTTGAGGTAATTATATTATTAATATTCTCCCGAATAATAAACTTTATGTTTTATAAGGGTTTAAATTCTAATGAATGATTTGTATTTAATTGAGAAAATTAGAATAATCAATTTTTGAATAATTTGTGTTGTCTCTTTACAAAATGCAAGTCATTTTTCGATAGGACAATAACAAAAGAATATATAAAATATTTTAATTGAGACGAGCAAGAATTTAAACCACTATGCGAAAAGGGAAAATACGCTTCATTTTACAATTCAATTGGAATTCTTAGAATTATATTTTGGTTAAATTGTGAAGGGGCTATTCGCGAGATTTTCTAACTAATCCTCTTGGGAAACTTTGGGGCTAGCATTTATACTAATTCACAGCCTTTCAGGAAAAACCACGAGATAGATATATGTTAATTGGTTCGACTATATAAAGCCTAGGTTTTGTAGATGTAAAAAGGAGAAGGAGCCGTGAAGCTGTCAAGTAAGTTGAACATTGGAGAATTAACTTCACAAACTTAGCGCGCGTTTAATAGGTAATTTATGAGATTAAATTATTAGATTGAAGATTTAAGATAGTAGATTCAGTACCGGCCTGAGGTTGTGACGTATCTGTACGGGTTCCACTAACCTCCTCAATAATTATTTAAAGTTTTATTTATTTCAACCAATCTTCACCGGGAGCCAAAGCGTGATTTATGCAAATGAGAAATATTATATAAGTTCGGGTTTCGCGAGTTAAAAAGAGGTAGTAAAGTGAAGAGTTAGATTTTTGAAGTCAAATGAATTGAAGCATCGGTAGATCAACACTCAGTTGTTGACAGTATTTGTAATCAGTTACGCGACGAGCTACGCCGGAGAGCTGAAGATTGAAATTGGAAAACCGAGTGTGGATCCTTAGCTATCAGCCCATCCACCCAGTAATAAATTCAACACCACGACGGAACTACCGAAATTACAAGAATAAGGTTAGTGATGTAGAAATTAGTGAATACGTGTACGTGTTTTAGCTGTAATTGTACGTGTTGATCTTTCGTGGATTCAGTCCCGATTCCATAGTTCCGCTAGTAGTAACTCCTTCTCATACTCCACTGTGTTTTATTTCTCTTAAATTTGAATCGTGTGTTTGTAGCCTTCCTTGATTAGTAAGTATCAATAAATATAGTGATTTGTAACTATGTCTCTTGAATTCTCTAATCCACCTACACGTCCAGAAACATTAAACGGAAGACAGGGAGATGAAAATCTTAGGGGAGGTTATAATTCACGACAAGGTTAGTTATAGTTCTCCTTGTCCATTCCTGGTAGTCGGGTTTACTTAGAATTGAGTATTAGGATTAATTGACGTTCAAGAGATCACTCCTAGGTTTCTTCTTATAGTTAAACTTGTGATTGTTTAAGTGGTTGTTCAGAAATTGAATAAATATATTTGTTATTATGGCGTTTGTTGGTGATGCTGTGTTTCCTCCCACACTTAGACGCGCCGGGCAGAGTGAGTGGGATCCCAGTTAGGACCCCTCCACCACAAAATTACTACAATTTATTATAAATTATAAAATTATTTTAAAAATTATTAAATAAATAACATGATTCGGATATAATTAATACATATTTAGGCCTATTTTATTAACTATGGAAGTACATTAAAAATGGTTGAAATAAGTAAAAAAATTCAAAATATCAGGAAAAATAATTTTTTGTATGTTCTATCAATAAACTTTATAAGAATAATGTAAAATTAAAACTTTAAGAAAGATTAAAATCACAGTGCTTCTAACAATATCCATATGTCAAATGTAAGGAAAATAAAATAATCCCTTTACATTAAAAATGTTTAACGTCAGCCCCATAGACCAACTATATAACCGTAAATTCTCTTTAAACAGGAAAGTTCATATTAAAAATATTTGTGTCAAATTTATTTTTTTAGTACCATTTGTGATAAATCTTGAAAACCAAATAAAATTATAAGTGTATGAAAATTACAAAGCATAATTATTCATGAATAAAATATTTTAAAATATGTAAGAAAAATTGTATAAGGTGATGCCTATCTTCAAAAGTAAGGAGGAAATTCAAACAAAACTGAAAATAGAAAAGATGAATTTTGAAGGCAGCGTATAAGGTAGAAATTTAGAGTAGTTTTACTCTAAGATAAATTTAATCAAATTTTCTTTATAAGAAGAAAATTAATAAAAAAACAAGAAATCATTGGACAAAATTGTATAATACGAGTCAAATTGTTATAATACGATCAAATAAAATCAAACTTCTTCTTCAAGTAAGTTTTAAATTTTAACACGTGAAAATGACTCTCCAAATGGAAAATTAAACATTTATAAAAATTGTTTTTATCGATTGATTAGAAACATTCAATCGAAACCTCGCATTTCGAAGTCACCCTGCTGCTATTGGTAACAGAATTTGTAATTTCATGTGTTAGTCAAATGACGAAGATAACACCTAAAGGTGAATCTCCATTCCCTTAAGTTTTTTATCACGGAAACATAAGGCCTTTGAGGCTTAACAGATGAAATGTGCATTAGCTCCTCTACACCAGTAGTCCTCAAACCCGAACAGCGAACCGGCACCAGTTCGAGGATCAAATTGTACCTTCCCTCCTAAGAAACATTAAATTATTTTCACTTTATTTACTATGGAGTATTTTTCTCGTGTTTGTGCGACTTTCCAGGGAAATCACTTTATATTTCATGTTTAATCCCTTTACAGTAGAACGTCGTTTAACCGAACATTTATTATCTGGAGCGTCAAATATCCGGACCAAAGTCCGGATACGTTTTTAAACATTGCAACGCTCAACAGTTGTTTTACATAAGGCCAAAAGTGACGGGAAAACCCAAGGTGAGGGATATTTGGGGAATTTCAGTTGTGTGATTTGGTAAACATCTGTACGGAATATTAAGTCAGTTTGCTTCCAAGTGAGGGGGTGTATACGTTCTCTTTTGTTGAGATGTGAACTGCTATGACATTGAATACAAAACGGAAGCGCAACGTTTTGAACATAGAGACCAAACTTGAAATATTAACCGTCTCGCGAAGGAAGGGAGTGGAGCGTCTCTAGCACAGTTTTATAATGTTGGAAAGGCAACAATTTCTGTGACATAAAACAAAAACCGAGAAACTTTTTTAAATTTTGTCTCAAAATTTGACCCGAAAGATGGCGCGAAGAAAAGGAAAACCACGAGGGAAGAAAAAGAAGAAGACTATGGATTTCAAATACTAAATGATGACGAGATTGGGACTTCAGTGCAAAAATTCGACCCGGTCGACGATGAAACGGATGCAGACGAGGACAACAGCAAAAACAAAAATAACAAGGATCCATCAAATGCTGACGCGTTTTTCTGCGTCAGAGACAGCTATGGAGTGGTACTAACAACAATCAGAGTGCTGTCCTACTCAACTACTGCTGTTCAAGAGAATCAGAGACCTTGCAGCGAAAAGACGAAGGTATACAATGGTTCAACGAAAAATAAGTAATTATTTTCCACAATAAAGGTAAAATTGCGACATTTTGCACCAGTTTTGCTTTTTCTTCAATCACGTTTCCCGCATGTGATGATATCCAATATTCGTATAGTGTCTTGGTTTCATATGTTGGATCGCATTCTGTTTTCTGTCATCCGAACAATCACTTATCCGAACGATGTTCGGTCCCAATTGATTCGGATAAACGACGTTCTACTGTATATTTATTTTTTGGTTAACTATGTATTATACTTAAGGCATGTTTAAATACAACTAAATTAAATCATTAAATCAAAACAAGTAAACTATAAGCAATCAACACCGCACCTTCATCGTTAAAATTATCAAACGCTGATTGGTCCACGACGATAAAAAGATTGGGGAGCACCGCTCTACACGAGAAATATCTTGAGTGGCGCTACGACTCAAGCCTAAGAATTAACAGAAACACCCACTGGAATCATGTTTACGACTATGACCACTCGGCTACCGAAGGGACGTCTTAAGACTTCATAATGCCCTGGGCCCCATCTATGATTCTTAAAAGTAAACAATACATAGCATACGTTGTCAAATACATGCACAAAAATAATCCGAATCAAATGTGCATGACTTACAATCGCCCAATCCGGCTCGACCACCTCCGCCTTATGACTGATGGAGTAATGATGGTTTATGGTGGTTGTCCATCAAACATGACTGATCATCACATGTAGCCAGTTGACATATTGTCCGAAATTTCAAGTTTTTAGGATACAACCGGGAAAAAGATATCTGCCAGTTGAAATTATTCGAATCTAATATTCTTAAGACTCAGACGAGGCCCCCATTGTGGCCGAGCCCCTGGGCTCGGGGCCAGTTGGCCCATGCCTTAAGTCAGTCCTTGCCGAAGTATATCCTTTTTATAAAAATAATTTAAAAAATGTATTAAATACAAATTCTAATATTCTTACGATAGTTACAGAGGTATCTTAATAATTTTATCAACTTCAATAAAAAAACAACAACCTGTTTTCCATTTCTATTTTTCTACTGCGTGGAATGTTCAAGGTAACGTTTCAAGAGTGTTGAATAGCAAAACTGATAATGGTGATAAATAACGTCTTAGTAAAATATTTTGTAGTACATTTTAAAATCAATATTCTGAAGAAATTAGTGAATTATTTTACAAATTTACAGCTTTTTTTCCAGAAGTAAATTTCAACATGTTTAAGGAATGAAACAAAACAATGAATTCATCTAAAATTATTACAAATACATTAGTTGACAGAAATTTAGTGACTTAAGAATCTTTTTAAGTTGTAATGCATGTTTCTTTCTATATATTTTTTCAGAGCTTTTGTTGACAGTATATATTGTCTTAATACAATGTAACACAGATTGTTTTGACCAATAAAATTATTCAGATCCTGGTCAATGTAATTTATTTTTTATAACAGAGAAGGGCTACATTTTTCTTGGTGCTATATCAGCACACACAATAGCAATAAATTTAAAACAAATAATAATTTACTCTTTCGAATTTTTTCAAACATACTACTGCTGTTATTTTTATAAAATAAATTTTAGTCATAGTTTCATCCCATCCATTCTGTTTGTGTCTACAGCACCTTAATTTTCTCTTTTAGATTTAAATATATGTGTCTGTTAAATCATTCAAACAGCGAGGGGAAATCGCAGTTCATTTAAAATTATTTAAATTATTTATAGTGGAAGCACTCATTGCAACAAACTATTTTAATTATTTAGATGTATTGTCTTGCACCATGTTTTAATCTCCGTAAAAAATACTATGCTTTCTATAATAGCTGAATTCTATACTTTTCTCTCTACTCCGTGTGAATAACTTGTACTTTAGCTAGTATGTATAGAATATTACACATTTATATCTAGCTTAGAATAGTTAAAATAGTTGGTTTTTAGTTAGAGCTTATATTCGGCTTAAAAATGTCTTGCAACTATTTATTTTTTACCATATTGTACAGAAACATTAATGTCATATTCAAGCTCTTCCAAAAAAGTATAATATCTTCCTTAACAAATGGCAAGAAGTTGAAATGAAATATCATTATTTTTGACATCATTAATCTGCATTATAAAGGAATCATTAATATTAATAAAGGACTGAAATAAGAAAGCTACTTAAGGCTCTTCAGAAAAAAAAAGTACACTAGAAAAATGAATAAAGAATAATTTTAAAAAAAAACTGATAAAAATGAAACGTAATGAAAATTTCAAATGCGAATAATAACGAAAAAAAATTTCAAAAAGAAATTAGAAAATATTGACGTATATACTATTTATTAAGACTAGAGTATGGCATGTTTTATCCGTCGCCTCTTTATTGTTCCATGGATGTAAAGCTATACACAGTCTAAAATGTATTTCATATATATTTACTTCATTCAAATAAAAACTTGATATTCATTTTTTCATAATATGAATACACTTATATTTTTCTATTTGTAGTGGATTATGAATTTGGAACAAAACAACCGAAAAGAATACGAATAATATAAATAATATATTACTTCTTCAACAGGAAAATTACTACATCAGAAAGGGTCGTAGTTGTCATAAAGGGACACGAACATTTCCTTTATTATTTATATTTTTTATAAATTTTTCTACACAATTAATCTTTATTAGAAACCATTTTAATCAAAAATTTTTCTTTAACTTTGGCTAATTTATTTTGAAATAGAGAAACAACAACAGCGCACACACATACAACAACAAAATTTAATTATTTTAACAAAATACAAATATTTGATCTGATATTAAAGAAGATATGGAACGAAAAGAAAAATTTGAATTGGCTAATATTTTATAAGACTCTTTGTGTAAAAGAATCATGAGTGTGCCCAAATATAATTATATACTTTAAAGAACGAGCTACTTTTCTGTATTTAAAAGACCAATAAGGATTGTATGTAGCTTTTAGATTTTTATCTCCTAAATAACTTCTTTGATGTCTATGACAAAGAAATAAGGTTGACTAAAGTTTGTTAGAAAATCCGTAGCAATAAGGATTAATAACGAAAAGTTGTGAAAAGAATTTCAATGAACAACTTAATCGGCATTGTATGGATTTATTTTAAAAAATTAGATGCATGTAATAATTTAAGCATATTTCAATTCATATACTCATTATAATCATTTAAAATTCATTTTACTGTCCTCAAAAATATACACTAAAATAGTGTTTCACTAGCCAATATATGATTTAGTTCTTTATTCAAGTGAGTAGTATATATATTTTCTTTTAGAGTTCCCTTTAATTCATTAATTTAACATAATTTAAAATAGAAAAATAATAATTTTAATTTTTTTGTTTAATACATTGTAATTGGTATTGTTTTAGTTTAAAAGAGGAACAAATATATATATATATAATAAATTAGAAATTAAATTATCTACGTGTATATAACAATATATTATTTTATTCATATTAATTTTTTAATAATCATGTTTACAACAATCGGAAAGTTAATTTTAAAGAAAATATGAAATTAACATATTTTATGCGTGAAAGAAATTTGTATCATAAATTCATACAGAGAAATGGAGTTCCATGAAAAATAATTACATAAAACTTTTTTTACTTACTTTAACATGTATCACCTGGATTAAAACTTTCATACGTTTTAATATAAAAAAAATACCAAGGTTTTTACAGTTAAATCTAAATTATAAATTGTTTCTTATAAGCAAATGTAGAGTAATAACTTTACTTTATCAGAATAGCATTTATACTGAAGACAGAATATCTTGAGATTTTAACCACAAATCATTTTTGCTTTAGTCATATTTGGTTACTTCTTTTATTATGAAAAATATGAACAGAAATTATCGATATCACAAATAATACAGTGAAGGCATTTTGTGACATTAAATACAAGTAAGGATCAAAGAAATGATTTTTTGCTTTTTAAAAAAGACGCATTCTAAACCTTTGGGTTTAAATAATTTGTAAAGTATCATTCCTTTAAAAATGCAAGCTTAATACTTCATGTAAGATAATGAATGGTATGCATCATTTTTTTCAAACTCATTAATAAAGCATATGGATACCATCCCACGAACTCAAGTGTTTCTTTTCAACTAACAAATTGCTGCTACGGCAGAACAACTTAACATCTTAGTTCTCGCTATTGAGCTAAGCCATACTATTAATGATCTGCAAAGCTCGTAGAGCAATGCTAGTGTCAAATGACTAGCCATTTCTCATTCTGTGTGGAAGCCCCCAGACTAGAAGACTCCAGAGCCTGAATACGAAATAAGTAGAGGGTGAAAAGTGTCATTAATTTGAATATTAAGGCGACGGCGCGTTTCTGTATTTGGTGCAGTTACAATAAAGAGCTGGATCGGGTCTCACAACGAAATATTTGCACAGCAGAAGTTAATTGTCTTTCTTCTGAGATGACGCTGATAATGTCTCGGGTGTTATGCGCTGAAGAGACATGGAGGCATTAGCCTTTGTTCAGTTCTGACAAATAAGTTGGGGCGGAGAGAGAGCGCGAGCGAAAAATTTACGTTATTATTAACGTTACGTTAAAATTAATTTTCGTAATTTCTCCTTTGACTGGTGTATTGATTTTAATCTGACAAGAAAGGTTAAGAGTTAATAAAATAATAAACTTATTATTTTTCTAATGTATTTGTACGCTATAAATTTAAGCAATAATATTTGTGCAAAGCAGAAGTTACCTTACCAACATAACAGTGGTTGGAGATATATTGTTTCGAAAAATGGAATACCAGTAGTGTTTTTTATTTCTGTATTGTATAACATGTATTTGTTTCCATGTAAACTCTAAAGAAATGAATAGATATGTACATACGTTTAGGAATATATATATCAAAAATATACACAAAATAGTTATAAACCTAAGATAACTATAGTCATGATAGTATTAAGTCTTAGCCACAGTAGTACTAAAGCAAACTCCTAGCCTTAGGAACCAGGATTTCATGCTTAAACAAAGTTTTTCGGCCAGCCAACCTTCACCTTTATTTGCCAATACTCTGGGCCATAGGGAAAGTAAGAAATTTCTCGAGAAGTTTAACTATTATTACAAATAAAACCTAATCTATTAATAAAATGATAATATTATAGCCTATAATAATTACTAGAATATGTTAAACAAAGCTAAACAATTAGATAAATACTTACCACGTGAGTACAGCAAAACCGTTTTGTCGGGCAACAGAAAGGTGAACGTCAGTAACGCATAAAATTAGTAAGTTTTGATTAAACAACATTAAGTCTATATATATACATTTAAAAATTCTACATAATTTTTAGAAAATAAAAGTACAACCCAAACATATACAATGAATTAATTATATATATATATATATATATATTATATATATATATATTATATTATATATATATATATATAATATATATATATTAGGCAGAATCATAAAGCAATATGGAAATTTTTTTACCTCCATCCATGTACCAGAAAGAATTTTTTCGTTATAGATAGGATATAAAGTTCTGAAACAATATTTTCGATCCACCCGAATATATATATATATATAATGTGTATGTGTGAGGTGAGGGTTGATACGTCACCTCGAGTCGGAAATGAAGATAAAGGTATAGTTCACATAGAAACACATTTAATTAGTTTAAAAGGTGACTGCACAAGACAAATACTAAAATAGAATGAATAAGAAGGAGGTGGTGCCTGTCCTTGCCATCAGCTGGCGAACCATATGTGAAAAACATCAATTCTCTCTTCACATCGTTTTTGCTCTCAGTTTTAACCATGTCTGCCGGAATCATAGTTAGATTGAATGTTGGGGGTTCCAGTTAATAGTCACTGTCTCGCCAACTGCTGTGGGTGGATACTACATATATTATGATGACTAGTTATCTTAGGTTTTATAACGGTTTTGTATATATTTATGATTATATACATATCAGGGACGTAGCTACCACCGCATCAGCCGTATCAATGATATGGAGCTTCCAAGCTACAAGGGCCCCACCATGTGTATATACAGTCCACTAACAGGGTTCCCACATCTAAAAAAGAGAACTGAAAGAATTTTGATACAGGGCCCCCTCAGAGCTAGCTGCGCCAGTGATATATATATATATATATACATATATATGTATAGAAATCACAATTCTATAATTAAGCAAATATTTGATATTATATGAATCCCAGAATACAAAATTCCCCATTTTATATATATATATATATATTATGTTGCATACATCTTGATAGTGTATTTTAAGTACATTTGGGATTCGTAGTTTGTTTCAAAACCAAACGATAAATAAGTTTTTTTTTTGTTGTTCAAAAAGTGACAGCTGCATTTATTATAAAATTTAATGTTTTTAAACATTTTAAAGTTATATGTATTCGAGTTACTCTTTAGACCTTTCCAAAACTTTGTTTAATTGCATTTTTATAGGGAAAAATTTATAATTTATTTCCCGCAAAATATTTTTTACGTACATGACATTTATAGGGAATTTGAAAGAGTGTTTTTAATTAGTAACTATAAATTGATATAATTAAAAATAAAATTACTATATTTCTTTGGTTTAAAATTGTTTAAAAGTTATGTTTCTTCATCTATTTTCCACCTACTTTATACATGCAAGTGGATTTTAAGGATTTAATTTGATTTCGAAAGGAAAGGATTCTCACAAATGTAATTTTTGTAATACGAATGATATCTCGGACATGCTTTTCCCTTATGTGATATTATAAAGTTACAGTACATATATATATATACGTATGTTGTAATAATGAATAAATTTGTAATATATTTAGATATGTTATTACTTTCTATGGAAAAATGCACAAATTAAAAGTTACGATAGTTATATATATGTGTGTGTGTGTTAACATTCTTAACTTTGTCTACCCCAGAAAAGTGTATTCTTAAATGGATTAAGTGTGTACTTCCTTTATATTACAAATTAAATAAAAAGTGACTGTTTAGAAAAACTGTTAGATGAGAATTAAACCTTCGAATTGTTGAATTCTTCAATCAATCACAAATATATCTATTTGGTATTTAAGTGAAATTAAGAATAGATGTGTTTTTAATTTGAAGCTTGAAAAAAAGCAGAATTTTTTTTTTTAGCGTTGAAAGGGAAAAAAATTTATTTTCAACATAATAGTTCTCAAATTGATGTTTAATCAAACAACTTTTGTAGCGTGTTCATGAGTTAAGACTTTAATGCATATGAATTCATTTAATTTTGTTATAAATATTTACTACTGAATATTACTAAAGTAGGCTTTTCTAAATTTTATAAGTAAATTATAATATTATTCTTAAAGTTGCTAAATGGCAAAATTCAATCCTTGAATCATTACAAAAAACAGAAGGCTTAACGTGCATTTTATTGTATATATATATATATATATATATATATATATATATTCGGCCTACTTTTTTTAAAGACTACTTTTTCTTTCTAAAAAGGCAGTTTCTTAAACATTGGTTTTAACGACACTATTTCAATGGACTTAAAAGGAAAAATTAATGCTTTCCCCATATTCCTTTTCGTTAAATTAAATATGATTCTTTCAATTAAAATTAATACTTTATGACTATGTTAAATGGAAGATTTATTCAGATAACGTTGTGTTTAATTTGGCACATTTTTAAGACATTTTTAAATTCCAACCAGAGTACTTGAAAGATAAAAAAAAATCAAATTTTTTCGACAAAAGTTCTCTAAAGATTCCTGTAATCCAAATCACTGTAGAGTCAAAATTACGTTCAATATAAGAATGAAATTGTCATTCACAGCTTATTAAATACCCTGCTTCTCAAAGTGGGTCACTGAGAATCTACGGAACGTACTTTTCACACAAACAAAAAGTACTCTTAACAAATCACGGGCTACCGACAAAATGATACATCTTTGTTACTTTTGTTAAATGAGGTAACAGAAAAAACAATCTAAAAGTTGTTCGAAACCTAAAAATGCCCTCAAAGGCATTCAACCCGGTATTTCCTTTTTTTATTTCATTTGTCGTCCTTTTTTTTTGTGTGTGTGGAATTCTCAATGATTCACTCCTCCATCTCCTCTTTAAAAACTAAAATAAAAATGTTCAATACTTTCTGCTCCTCTTAACTTTTGCCACCTTCCACCCCCCTTCAAAGTGATCCCGGTCCGACGACGCGACACGTCGTCTACAAGACGGGAGACCGAACGACTGGACGACTTGTAGACGTTCTACTCTTTATGTCTTTCATGATTCTTTTGAAAATAAAAGGAAAGAAAAGTAAGAAATAGAAGAAAGAATAAGTTTGTTTCTTTCTTGTGTACGTCATAGTAAAAGAATAAATGGGAGAGCCACAGAGTACTGTTATTTATTCGAGATGATGGTTTTCTATATGAAGTTATTGAATCTCTATCCTTAGATATTTCTTACAAGTAAGCTAGTCGTTGTGGACCAATGAGATTGTGAAAAATAGCATGTCAAAAGTTTTGACTTAAATCTGGAATTATTATGACCGTGGCATATTAAACGCAGCTATTTGTAACATCTTCCAAGAATGGAACGGAATGTTATGGTCTGTTTTGAGAGTACAAGAGGTTTCTTTTTCCATATCCATTTGTAAAAAATATTAAGCTATTATGCCCAATGATGATTATCTTAGATTTTTTGGAAATGAAAAAAGTATATAATCAGAAAGAAGGAAAAAATATGGATTGTATAAGATAGCTTTTTAAAGTTCCTTATGCGCGAATATTTGCTATAATACAGCTTACCTGAAGTTAAAAGTGTATAAATTATTATCTCGGGGAAAGCCAATTCAGTTTTTACTTTTTTTTATTTGCGTTAAATTCTCTGATATTAAGAGCTAAAAGTAATTATGTTGTGGGGTTTTTTTTGCCTCATTCTTTGAAGTGATTTATTAATTTATTTAACTTAATTTAATGTGTATTTGAATGTTATATTATCTAAAATAACTTTTTACCATTTTATTTGGCAGTGAGAATTTATTTTTAAAATTTTAACACGTCTGAAGCAAATGTTTGGCTCAGTTTAGTCTAAACTGGCTTTTGCGCCAGTAAATTGCATAGTAACTCGCACACTTGAAATTGTGAATTATTTACAGACAAATTGATCGGACTTATTCTTTTTCTCTCTCAGAAATAACATTTGACTGGATGTTTATGAGATATGTGTACCGGTAATATAAAAAAAAGTATTTTAGTGAAGATTAACACAAAATTTAATACCTTTGATTATTATATTTTGATTTTTTTTCAAATTTACTTATACATATTTGATTTTAATACGAGTCGTATTTTTAAATTTTGTTTTACTTAAAAGTTATAACTTAATGCTTGAACTGCCCTATAAATTAAGGGTTGAATGTCTTTAGTACGCAATTTGCAATTTAAATCATACAAAACTTTAATGAGGAATAATAAATTTATCAAAATACCACTGCTATTAAAAGTTAAAAAAAAACAGGGCTTTTTATTTTCCATAGTAAAGTTTTCGAAGAAATACAATTAAAATTTTTAAATTGTTATGTTTCCCCATTATAAAGTTACTAGTTAATGCTTTTCGGATCATAATACAAACCTAGAGGAAAAACAACTTGTACAGCGCGCACCTAAATACCTGGGAAATGATCCGATTCCAAATAACAAAAAATACCCAAAATCTTTAGGTGATTTTTATACAATTTGTCCAAAATTAAAATAATGGCATTTTATTCCTTAAGATATTGGAAAAAATTGCTCAAAATATTTTGAAAATAGATCTTACGAAGTAATTCAAAATTAAAATAAGAAAATTTGATGTTTTTGGCTAGAAATATTGTTATATAGTATTTATAAATATAAATTAATACTTCATAATATAATCTCACTATGAAAATAAGATGCTTCAACGAAAAAGATGTATCAGTCTATATATTATTATTCATAGAATTAATAGAAATTGTGCAAAAGAACAATTCTAAGGTTCAATAAGTCCTGCTTTTTTTTTAAAAAATTTGTAAAAGCAAAACATGAATCAAGTTCTGAGGTTATTTTATTGCTTGATAAAATACAATTAAAAAAAGTGTTGACCTTTGAAATCCAAAAGTCTTAAAAATTAGAAAAATAATTATACACAAAAATGAATCAATAGAATTCAATATATTTTTTTCTGAGAATGGGTAAAGTCACTATATGTTTAAATAGCCATTTTATGGGTAAATAGCAATAGAAAAAAAATATGTTTGAGATGAGTTATCGCAGCAATAAGTCGTATTCTACGTGGAAAAAAATATGAATATTACAGTTAGATCTCCTTACTTTTGATAAGAGTGCCATTTTTAACAATCATTATTCCTTAATAAGTGCATTATTTTCGTATTTCTCGAATTTCCTAAATTCTGAATCCTTAATAAGTTATCATAATTTAACTCAAAAAACGCAGTATCTCATCTATTTTGCTTGCAGAAATCTTTTAGCATACAAATATACACATAATAAACAAAAGAGACTAAAAAATGGAAATTTCATAAACATTTATGAAACTTTTTTTGACCATTACTTACCATAAAGTAAGCATCTGTATCTTAGAGGAGGGAGAACGCTATTCTATTCGCGCAATATTTCCTCTTCCGCGGGCTACATGAACTGGCACTGAAGTATAAGAGCGCATACATATAGAGAAAAACAAAGGAGAGGGGAGTGAAGTTACGGAGAAAACAGGAAAGCTAAGGAAAAGAATAAAAATACAACCAGCTTGGAATATTTTTGGATGAAATATCCACGTATATGTATGTATTCTGTCTAGCCTGCAGCATTTCTTACAAGACTGTGTTACAGGTATCAGATGTTTTGCGAGTTCTGTTTTATCTCCACTTTTCTAAAACAGGAAGTTAGGAATAAATCTCAGCAGTATGAAAAAGGAAACAATTTTAGGTTCTATAAAAAACAACATTTGCGAAAATGATTAAAGAAAAGTGAAGAAAATAGAAGCCATATATATTTATTGAAAGAAATACTGGGATGGAACAAAACAAGATTTTAGTCGATATTTTTTGACCAAACTACGTTTGTTAGAAGGAGAAAAAAAAGACATGGTTTTGCGAATTGAATTTTCTCATTAAGGCTAAGAATTATTTTTATTTATGATTATGAAAATACAATGAGTTGCGAAATGAAAAGAGGGAAAAAAAAAGAATTCTTGCTCTTTGAATGCAAGTTAAATAATTCCTTGAGTGATTTTAAAAATTAGCTTTCAAACTCAAAAAAATTTTGAAATCTAATAGGGGAGGTAGGGATTTCCTCTATCCGTCTAAGGTGGATTAACCCCCACTTTACAAATTATACAACTCTGTTCATACTTATTGCTCAAATTGTAAAACTATAATTTATATGTATTATTTAGTTCTATTTATTTATTTATTTATTTTCGTAAAATTCATGCTTGTAGTTCCTTTAAATTCATCAATGAAGCTGCTACTGCCAACACATCTTTGAGTAAGTCTTCATATTTTGCAGCTCTTGCAACTGCATGGAAAGTGGAATATTTAATTCCGTTGACTGTTAATAAGTCTTCTCACAACGGCTCCAGTTCAGGCAGTAGGCTGTATTATACGAAACGAATCGTATGGTTGGCAATTCAGTGCGTACGACACATGTGAACTCGGGATTAAAAACTTAAAACGTTATCTTGAACGTTGACATTGTTGCGAGAGTACCTAATAAAATTAATACAGCATCACGAAGAACATTTTTATAAAGAGAGAAAGTTTTATTTCACCACTCTTGTACTCTATTTTTAAAATAAAATTTCTAATTAAATCAATCAATTTTCTCTTTATAAAATATGTATCATATGCTGTCACTTGTATTGTTATGCTAAATTAATCCAAAACTTTACTCTCTGAAATTGAAAACTGTTTTTTGCAGAATGTTTCAAAATTTTAAGAACTCAAGATAAACAATACATGTTATGTTGATAAGTCTAAGCATATTCGCATTATTATTGAAATGCTTTCTATCAGTAAATATGTTCCAAAAAATGTTTTCCGTAATTTTTTGCAGCCCTAATGCAAAAAAAAAGTATATTGAAGTTTTCCTTCTTTCAGATATTTTGACATCGATTTTTATTTATATTTTATAGAAAGCATTTAGGTAATTAAAAAAATGTACCCTGAATAAGAAATTTGAGAGGAGAAAAATATCCCGAATTAAAAAGTGTGGGGGGGGATTCAAGCAAATTTTTATTGTACATATCTAGTGATTGATAATATACATTTTTTTTTACAAAAATTAATAATGTTTTAATAAAAACATAGGCATCTTCTAATTAATAACTAATGTAAAACAAATTTATAATAAATATTTTATTTAAATAATTCCACCAAAATTGCGTAACTATTTCCTTGTTGCTTATAATTAATTTTCGAATGTCTAATTTCAAGGCTAAAGACTTTAAAATTTTTATTTGGCAAGTTTTTCTCATTGTATTTTTTTCACATCTGCATTGATCTGTTTTTGTTAACATCGCCCTTTGGACTTTGCGGTCTGTTGGCAATGGACTTCATGTTTAAAAAGATTGAGAAAACACGGAATTTAAAGAATAATCTTTAGCTATAACCAATATATGCTTAAAAATTATAATAATAATAAACAAGTTTTTCAAAGTACATGATGAATTTGTAAATAAAGTTACAAAGATAAAATACGTAACAAACAAAATAGTAGACTGACAAATAAATTTTAAGCTGCTTTTTTATTTATTTTTCTTTATAGTTCTAGATTCTTCTTTGCTTTATTGTTCTTTTCATTATTGTTTTAAATCTAGCAACTAACTTCATTCTCCTAATTTTTGTAGCAATTATATCTAAGAATGATGAATATTTTTTGAAGGGAACTGAGATAAATAAGGAAATATATAATTCACTTTTTAATAAAAAAAATAATTTAAACCACATAATCTATAGAACAACATAACATAAAACTAATAATAAAAAAGCATTATTTTTTTAGTTTAAGCGATTTATAAAGTACAATTTTCTAACTAATTATAAATTAAAATTCGATCAGTTTAAATCTTATATATATATATATAAAAAAACTGAAACTAAAAGTAAGCAGTAAAATTATTTTTCACAAAGTTATATTGAAAATAATTAATTTAGAATCAAATGCATTTACTAACATAAGTTAAAATCAAAATATAGCAACTGTAATTTCATACAAATGATTTTACAAATCTGATTTATCACTGTATTGAATAATAAGGAATAAATAAAAGTTAACTTTTAATTTTTTTTTCTCGGTCAAAACTTTCTCGCATTATACAATCATCCCACGAAAGTTAACTTTAATTTAACTAGTTAATATTATTAACTAGTTAAACTAGTTTTAATTTAAATATTTAATATTATTAACTGTCCCAATAAGTATTTTAATAAACTATAAATTTTCCACAAACGATTCTATTCATTGCAAAAGGGATCTGAGATATTCATTTATTATTTTTATTTTATGTATTTATACGTACAACTAAAGTATCCGACTATTCTAAAATTGTGAATTTTGTCAAAAATTCACAAATTATTTTATGATTTTATTTTCTGGGCCATTTTATTTGCGTTATAAAAATACCAAGTTTATTATTTTCCGTTTACTAGAACAAAAACTACAAGTGTTTTAATAAAAGTAGATGTCATTGCTTTAAGCAAGATGTTGTACTTTAAGAAGCGTTTTACTCGAAATTGGGTTTTTTTGAAAATGCACAAACGGGGCAGTGATTGCTAAAAAAATTTGAAAATAATTAACTGAAATTTTTTGAGTATGTTCTGTATAATAGTGGAAATGTTTTAACTTTCAGATTTATCAATTGTTTTATTATAAAATTTACAGTACCTTATGTGAAAATAATGACTGTTTTTTAAGCGATTTAATATAATAACTAAAATAAGGTGCTCCAGTTTTTGTAAAAATTAAAATATCTCTTACCCAGGAGGTTATTTAAAAATGAATAGCATAGCGGCACATCAGAATTGAAAAATTGAAAATTTATTCATATACTTTTGGTGCAGAATGGGCTGCGTTTAGATTATTATTATTATTTTTTTTGTGTAAATTTTTAAAATTTTTTTCTCACATTTTAGTAGTAATAATTTCATTTTATCTTCTTAGTTTTAGCATATTTTTCTTAAAACTTACTAAGCAAATCTAAAAACAACCAAAATATCCCCATAGCTACCTTTTTCTTAAAAAAAGTTGTCGCATGTAGTCGGGGATACCTTAAAAAGCTTACTTTTCCTTCAAAAAAGAAACTATCTACTCAAAATAATGTTTTAGCCTGTGGAAATCAGAGCAGGAATCATGAACACCAAGTTCTTTCAGTAATCCTTCAGGATTCGTTCATCCAACCACTTGAAACCATTATTAGCAAAATGCCTTCTGAGACTGATCTATTATTAACAACGCTTAATGGATTACACATTACGTTAATAGGCACAAGTGATGTGATTTTCACTTTTACTTTCTTCTCGTTCAGATCATTAGCAGGTAAGCGCAATTTTTTGGCATTTAAGCGTAATCAACTTTCGGTCAATATATAAACTTTTTTTCTGCGAATTTTCAGCATTAAAGCTTTTTAAAAGGTATGAATCTTTATTTTGTGTTGCGTAACCGAGTAATCTGAAAGATTTATTTTGGTAATGAACAGCTGTAAACAGTTGTTTTGTACTACTTTGAAATTTATTAATTTCCATAGTTTGTTTTTAACGATTATTTGAACAGTTTTCTTTGAGTATATTTTGTTCAGTTATTTAAGAATTTAATATTTAGTTAAGCTTATATTAATCTAATCTTTTAATTATATTTCACAAGGTATATGTTTGTTTATTTTAGTGAATCAGAGGATTCTTTGAATATAATATATTTTTCAAGCAATCTTAACGAGATTTTAATTAAATAATTAAATATTTAAATAGAGATTTAATAAAAATAATATGTTTCGAATTTTATGTTCTTCAATTATATAGTTATACGTAATTCCTTTAAAGTGAATGGCAGGGTTCGAAAACACGATTTTGGAAAAGTGCATAACTGAATAATATTTTTGGCTTTTAATGTGAGTTGCATTAGAACAGTTGTCTTCAAACTGTGTTCCACGAGTACTAATAAAAAATCAAGAAGAAATAAATGTGTATGCAAAATGGATTCACGCTCTCTATGAAGATGGTATAATTACAAGTATATTTAGAGCTCATCCTCTGTTCATTAAAACTGAAAATTTTATTCATATATAATAAGCTTAATTTTTTTTGCAACGCTTTTTAAACTTTTATTATAATATAATTAAAAAAAATATTAAAACGCTTTATCTTTATATATATACTTCCTACTAGATTGTGAATATTCTATTGTTTACTATCTCTGATTCCACGAGAGAATTTTGCACTCATTAGTTAGCACAATGTCTTGCAAAACTAAATAACTTTCTTATAGAAAGGGGACCGTTTTCATTTGCGGAAAAAACACCTATAATGAAGGAGCGGAAACCACTTATCAACACATTCGATGTTATAATCCTGTGCATTTTTCATGAATTTGTAACCTAAATTATAAATCAAGGGCAGCTTCTAAAATTTAGGTTTCAAATTCCTGCAAAATGCACGAGATTTCCCTCACAACTATAAACATTTTAAGGCCATTCATAACATTGCGTTTAAGTGAAATATATTTACCAACGCAAGTGGCTGCAAAAACAAAGTATAAAGACAAATTAAACTCAGAACAAGTAGTACGATTGCATTTAATATCAATTGACCTCGACTGTTTATGTGAAACAAAGCAAGCAAATACCCAAGTTACTAAATATACTGCATGGATAGGTGATATATGAATTACAAATTAATATCATTAATGAATACATTGTATTTAAAAATTAGAATAGAATTTTAATGCAATACTTTTTTTAATTGTCTTTACATAAAGTGCCTATAACATGTTTATCTACTTTAAATATTATTTTGAGATATATTCTTTGAAATATGTGTATGGAATGGGGTTCCACAAAAGCACTTTCTAGTTCTAGGGTTTCCGTGAGTTGGAAAAGTTTGAAGACCACTAAATTAAAATAAACATATAAAGTTTTTTTTGAGAACATTATTAGAAGAAAAAATTATTTAAATGTATTTTTTGAGGCAAAAAGTGAAGAAAGAAAGACATATTTTTGAAAAATTCTCCTTTTATAAAAAACTTTTCATCACAATAATATTTTGCCTGAATATAACTAGGACTTCTATACAGAACCTGAATTAGAATTTTTGAAAAATTCACATTATATTCAGTTACTATCAGCTGAAATATTAACCGGTGGTTTTTGTTAAATTTTCTCTACTCATATGCATTAAAATATGAATAAATCCTCTTGGACGATATGTATTTCAAAAGTAATTTTTTAGGCTCTATATATAAAGTATAGTTATAAACAGGCAAAAGATTATTATTATAGAAGCTTTTCTCATTAAAGGAGAATGTTTTGAAAACATAATATTTTTTTAAATTTTTTTTTAGTCAAAAAATGCATTTAAATAATTTCTCTTGTAATAATGTTATCACAACAATTTTATTTGTCTATTCTAAAACTAAATATGAAAAATAATTTATTCGTTCATACATTTTTTCAGTCATAGTTGCAAACGTAGTTACATTGAAAAGACTGTGAAGAGTAAAAATTTGTATCGAAAAATCAAGCACAATTAAAAATTTATATCGTATATTTTTACATGATAATTCTATCAGTACAATTAGTGTTTTGAGATTA
This sequence comes from Trichonephila clavata, assembly GCA_019973975.1. Lineage (NCBI taxonomy): Eukaryota > Metazoa > Arthropoda > Arachnida > Araneae > Nephilidae > Trichonephila > Trichonephila clavata. The sequence continues at coordinate 388,413 of BMAO01038230.1, read as the reverse complement.
TTTTTTAGTACTTTTATCAAGAAATCGTTAATATTTCCCAGAGGTAATAATGTTTCAATTATAATTCCATCTATATCCTAAGTATACATATAAATACACAATAAGAAGCAAATACAATAGACTAAAAATAACAAACAAGGTATCACCTCAGTATGTTACATTTCCATAAACTCTACTCAGTTTTTAATAGTAACATTATGTATTTTAGGAAAAGGTTCATTTTAAACATTTTAACAATATGTAGAAAAACTCGTTACGTTAAATAAACATTGTTAATAGAAACTCCAAACTTTTTCATTCCTCATACATCATCCCCGATGCTCCATTCGGGATCTTGCTTATTTGTATTCATATCTCGTTGTATTCTTTAGCCCACGACCATACCAGTTTCCTATCTCAGTATAACCTACACTATTCCAGACGCCATTTCAAAAGACACATTTGCGATTTTATCATCCCTTTATGGGCTAAAGGATAGCTTTCTACGGATCTTATCAGAAGAATAATCGGACCGTGACGACTGTGGCCCCGTTTAGAACATTCAATTCACACTACACGATGCTAAAAGTACTTTGCAGGAGAGCGAGGGAAAATAGCCCAAAGATCCTGTTACATTCCCTGATGCGACTAAAGCAGATATACACATTATCCTCTGTGAAAAATATGAAAAAAAGGTAAAAAATAAATAAAGAGAAAGAGAAAGAAATACCAAAAGGGGAGGGGATGATAGGTGTTTAAATAATTTGAGAAACTGTAAGTTATAACAAAACTTGTAATATAGAGAACTAAAACAATATATAATATACGGTAATATTTTAGCATAGAATAAATATTTGAGAAAAAATATAGATAGAAATTGTAGCGAGGTTTACTGTTAAAATTATTAAACAAAGCATGCATATGAAAGTTTTAAATCTACCTAATAAATCACGAGTCTTTTAAGAAATAAAACTTAAAATATTAAGTAATTTATTTGAACATGTGGAATAATGATTTCGATTGTTTTGCTTGTGGATAAATACTAAAAAAATTACAAAAAAAATCTAGAATAAAAATGTTAAAAAATTTATAGAATTATAAAATTATTTTGGTTAAAAAATTCTTAAAATAAGTTGTAAGAAATTTTTAATTTTATTTTATCACATATCGAACAACGTAAAATTTTTATATAACTTACCAAAATCTTTATATATCAGCTATTAAATAGATTTTATTCACGTGTATAAATTTATAATGCCCCTTTTTTACAAGTTTAAGTATCAAATTTGGGAAAATACACATATAAAATTATAAAATGTATATAATAACAACATATGATTTAAAAACAATATGGTTATTACATGTATTGCATACATTAAATTGGTACTTATAAGAATAATTGAATAAGTTTAAACTTTTATATAGTTATACAATGAATTAAAAATTCCTCTATTTAAAAAAAAAATTATTTTTGATAACTTATAGTTTGAATATTAAAATAAAAATTTTCGTTAACTATTTTACCTTTCACATTCATTTTCAATTTGCAGTTTAAAGCTTATAAAAAAATGAAAACGGAAAAAAATTTCATTTTGAAAAATTATTGCAAAACAAAGATTTTTATTTGATTTTTTGGTTGTAGCATTTTTGTTTAAAAACAGTACTATCTAGTTAAAAAACGGATTTATAATTTTTACAAAGTTGTAAAAAGAAATCTGACTTATGTAAAGAATATGAAAGCTAAGTCACAGATAGTTCACATCTGATGCATTTTTAAAAATTTATATTATATAACTTGAATTGTTAAAAAAACATTAAAATTGCTTTACAATGGAAGCAAAGTAAACTGTAAAATATTTTAAGTTCATAGAAGAAAATTCGTTGCATTCCAATGGTAAAAATATTATTAGATTAAATATGCATTTACAGTAAATTACATTTTCGTAAAACATAAAAACCAGACAAAATATTTCAAAAATGTAAGGTTAATTCTATGAAGAACACTGAGTTATTCGTAATAGTTACAAGTAAAACTTAACACATGTATTGAAGCGATATCTTTTAAAAATATTTTGCATACATAAAAAATAAAACCAAAGTACAGTTAACTAATAATTGCACTAAGTAACACCTTTCACAGACATATATATTAAAGATTAGAACTAATTAGTTACTCTAAAAGCAACTGTTAATTGTATATGTTAAATATAATTATCAGTGTATAATTATTTAAATTTAAGTCATCAAAATAAGCCAAGGTTAAATTTTTTTATTATATTAATATTGAACACAAATTCTTCAATGTTTTCATTTATCCTTAAATTTTTGAGAAGTTAATAATACATGAATAATGAAATAATTTTAAATGTATTATCCACTAAGCAAAATGCAATATTTTAATGTTTTTCAAAATAATTTGAAAATTTAATTTAAACAGTTTATTTACAGAAATAATGTTTATATGCATCTTTATAGTTACAAACACAATTATAATATAGTTGAAAAAAATATGAATGTATCAGACTCTCAAACTCATTGCTAACTTTCTAAATTCTTTCCATTTTTTACAAATATCTTTAGTATTAAGAAACTTTGGTATCTCTCATACATTGTGCGAAGATTTAAGAGATTAACGGAAAATGAGTTAAGGGGTCTTAGGGGTGTTAAAAATTTTTTTTTTCGAATTTTCGAAAAAAATATATCTTGTTCTTCATTTTTTTCTGAACATTTTGATACTAACCACGTGACAATACTCTAAAAACTTCGAAAGTTATTCAAAAAATTGCAAACAGCAATTTAGTCATAACAACTTTTAAATGGACACATGCCACGCCCATTTATTTTTAAATTCATGCATACCATTTATTTTTTTGTTTTTAATAAGCCTCATGAAATATTTTAAGCGCTTGAGTTGATCAGAAGGAAGCCTGCAACTCAACACATTCATTCTGCTGTGTTTTGATTCTCTTGTGTTTACTTTAGTACACGTTTTTTTAAAACGCTTATCTAAAGCGAAGATTTTTGTTGTTTTATTTTGAAAAAATCGTTCGGCAATGTGCCCAGGAAAAGATTTTGAGGAAATAAATATTTAAAGGTAAGTGACTCACATGTTACAGATATGAAACATACGAAGAAGTGTGTAGAAATGAAAAGTACAAGTAAGTGTGCCGAAATGAAAAATGCTTCTAGTAAAAAACTTTCAGGAATTCTGACTTCATTAAAGTCAAATCTTGTTAAGGTAAGTGAAAACTTCAAAGAATATCGTATTTTTGATTTTATTTAAACCTTTAGCTCTATTTTGTCAGTATCATGCTGTTTAAAATGTCATAAACCATTAACAATTAATGAAAAATCCACTCGTGGTTTATGTTCGAATTTTGAAATACATTGTAAAAAATGTGGGAGTATTTGTACTTTTTCAAGCTGTGAAAGCATTGGGAATAAAAAAATAATGCTCCAGAAATTAACAGAAGATCTATTTTAGCAATGGGATGCATAGGTCAAGGTTTAGAGTCATTAAAAACCTTTTGTTCTGTAATGAGTCTTCCTAATCCTGTTGAACAAAAATCATATGATGTTATTAATAATAAACTTTCACTTGTTATGAAGGAAGTCGCCGAAGAAAGCATGAACAGGGCAGCTGTCGAAGAAAATTCTTCGTTACCTGATAACATTTTAACGGTAAGTGGTGATGGGACCTGGAAGACGAGAGGACATTCATCGTTGATTGGAGTATGTACTCTAATGGGGCCGAAACAGGTAAGATTTTGGATAGGGAAGTGTTGTCCTCATTTTGCAAATGAAGCGACAGTTATAAAGGGGTAAAGTTTGGTATCAAGTACAATAAATGGAAAAGAGCGCATAAGATTTCGCGTAGAAAAAATTATTCTGGCTCTGCTGGTAAGATGGAGGTTGACGGGATGTTGAGGATTTTTAATCGATCAGAAAAGCTTCACAACCTGAAATATTCGAACTACATAGGAGATGGCGACACAAAAACATTCAATGCCCTTTCTGAAAACAATCCATACGGCTATGACCATCTTATTCAGAAAATAGAATGTGTTGGCCATGTGCAAAAGAGAATGGGTACAAGGCTTAGGAAGCTTAAATTAGTATATGGTAAGAAGAAATTATCTGATGGTAAAACTATAGGCGGTAAAGGTAGGTTAACTGATAGTTTAATTGATAAGCTTGCGCATTACTATGGTAATGCTATTCGATGCAATTCTACTAGTGTAAAGGAAATGCAGAAAGCCATTTGGGCTGTTTGGGGTCATTCTTGCAGCACCGATGATGAACCGATGCACTGATTTTGTCCTACAAATCCAAATACATAGTGTAAGTATAATGCCGCAATTAATAATAATTTACAAAATTATAAACACAAACCCTCAGTTGCGAAAGCTGTTCGAGATGTAATTAAGCCTGTATTTGCAAACTTATCTCATCTGGCACTCCTGAAGAAATGCTTAGGAGGTAAGACACAGAATCCTAATGAAAGTTTAAATTCATTAATCTGGAAGTTTTGTTCGAAGACGATTGATTCTAGCCTTCAGATTGCAGAGATTGCTGCAAATCTAGCAACCAGCATTTTTAATGATGGAAATCAAATACTTATTACTATTTTAGAGAAATTTGGCTTAAAAATTAACAAAAATGTTTGTGTGTCCCTGACTGAACGTGACAATCGTCAAATCTTTACGTCAAGAAAGAGGAGCTCAACGTCATCGTTTGAAGCTTGGAGAGATAAAAAAATTAAAAAGAGTACAGAAATTGAGCTGTTTGAGCAACAGGAAGGCATATCCTATGATCCTGGAGCATTTTAGCATGTAAGTTTTAAAATTTATTTTCTCAAATTCAATTTAAAACTTTAAAGCCTTTTTTCTCAGTTTGTGTTTTTTTCACTTACGCGCATTGCGTTTCAAAAACTATCATACTTTGATGCATAAAACTTTACAGAATTATAAACTCTATCATAATCTTTAAATCCTAGCTATTTATAGTATTACATATTTGTAATTTTTTGAAAAATTTCAAAAAAAATAAATTTTTTGAAAAAAATTTTAAAAATTTACTTTTTTTATTTTTTAAAAATATTATTTTTTATTCTTTTTATATCTAATCGCTACCATCTAATAAGGATATATTTGACTTTATAAATCAACTTATTGCTAGTAATTAGAATTATTATTTCAGAAAATATCATGCGCGTCGTAAAACTTACTATTTGTTTCTTACAAAAATTTTTCTTATATTTATGTGCTTATTATTTTTAAAATTATGATTATATTTTAGACATTTTATACTTTTTTGAAGCGTTATTCCTTTATAAAAAATGTGTAAAAGAATCAAATTATTTCATTTTAACCTGAAAGAATTATTTCTAGTCGAAAATTGTTCATATTTTGTGCTCTCGAAACATTTTTAACACCCCTGAGACCCCTTAAGAAAACAAAAGCTAAAGAATAAAAATATTAGTTAAATGAACTAAAATAAAATTTTTCCATTCAATACAACACATCAAAGCAAAATTTTAATATTTTGAATTAATAGTTCTCATATTTTTACATTAAACAATCCTACACACACAATTACAGATTTATTTTTATAAAAAAAAATAATTCCTAAAATATCACTACTTCTGAAAATAACAGATTAAATTACCATAAAAAAACCATATTATATATTATAATATACTTCAAAATATTTTCCAAATCTCTGTTTTAATCGCAGCACAGCATTGAAGATATTATACTACTTTTTTTTTACTTATATCACGCCATGTCAAAAGCTAAAGGTTTATTCGTAGAGGTTGAATATCATGTCACGTATGTGGAACACCACGAACAGAACGTGCGTCAAAACAATTTTTTCACATTTTGTTGAGCAAAAGACACACAAGAACAGAAAAACAAAATACAGAACAGAGTTGTGGCCCCACGAACTTTTTTTCATTGTAGCCGAAGCTTCGGAAAGGATTAAGATGAAAAAAAATAATAAAAAAAGGTCCTTGATTTCCTTTCTATTCCATTTCTTCCAAAGAATAACAAACTTTCTTGGACCAATGCCATACATAAGAGAAGACCAGGTGGACAATCATATCTGCGTAAAGAAATAAAAAAAGGACCTGGGTATAGAATTTTCTACAAACAAAAATTCAGCAGAAGAAATTGAGTAGAAAAACAAATCAAAAGGAATATTCTAGAAGTGACTATCAGTTCCTACGTGAAAAGTTTTATATATTGAACATACAGTGTTTATCATTTTTTACTGAAAAAAACAAAACTTACTTCTGGATTCATTTGTAAAGAAACCGCTTTTTATACAGAATACTCTGCTATCAATTTATGGAACACAAAAGAAAAATCTAGAAAATGATTTTAAGATACTATGAATCAATAGAGCTATATAGTTTCTAAGAACAATTTCTTAATTTATCATATTACAAAGATTTATATAACTTGCTATTTTTTGTACAAATAGATATTTATCTAGGCAGATTTTATATTATAAAAATATATAGAGAGAATTTAATTATCAAAAGATTTGAACAAAACAATTTTAGTTTTCTCTTGTAAAACAATGGTTGAAAGCTTCCAAAAGAATTGTTTTACAATTATGTAGATATACATATTAACACTGTTTTGTATTTCATATGATTCCTATAAAAACATTAGAGAATATTAAGAATACACGATGTACTTATATTTGAAACCAGAAACTAATAAAAAGTTTAAAATATTACGTGTGTGTGTTAGGAATTATTCATCCAAAAACATTTGACAAACACTTGATGGATATTTAACAAATATGTTCAAAAGATTTTTCTTGTTTTATAAATTGATAATTATTTTTAAAAGTTAAAAGAAAGAAGAAGTATATCGCATATATAAATTATTTTTTTTATTCCCTTAAACATATACACACACACATATTTAGCATCTTCGAAGAAATTGTATTATTTTTTTTTATTTTGTCTTAAGTGCCAAAGGTGTCGAGTGAGGTTAAGTTAAATTAACTGCTAATTTCAATTGAAATATCCATTCTTCCCATAATCAAAATTTTTTCAAGCTAACACTCGTCAAAAACAGCAAAAGGTTTTTTGTGCTGCGGAAAACAAAAAAAAAATCTGTTCCGCAGTTCAACGTTCTTTTTATTAATAGCTTGGGATTGATTACCTGACAAGATTTCCACTAAACATTGGTATATAAAACTCTTGGATATAAGTTGCACATGCAGAAGAAAGTTCTAGCACCCGTCTTTCGTATCCAATGCAGCCTCATGTTTTGAAAGCGAGACAAGAGATAACATTTACCTGATCAATCGTATGGGATATTCCTTAAAAGCATTCAAAAATCATAATCAAAGTTAGATTTCATCAATCTATTTTTGTGCAGATCCCAAACAACTTCGCATTGTCCTCAGGATAGATGCATATAGAGCGATTTCTGACAAATGATGATTTAAATGAAAAATTAGTCTGAAGATTTTTATTCATATCAAAAATAAAATCATCAAGCATATTGTTCGAATCACCCTCGGCGATTACCTGCCCATGTTAGTGGTTCTGCAATGTTAAGCATATTTGCTACTTATTTGTAGAAGGAAGCTTAACAGGATGTAGCCTTATCCCACTTCCATAACAACGCAAGACGGTATCATAATGAACACTACCCATAGTGTTAGATCGGATATATTGCAGTGAAACCTGATATGACAAAGCGTTGTTGAAATGAACCTCGGTGTCTCCAGATATCACACCATGCGACATCTTTGTCCCACTTGCTGCGACAGCGGACCACGGACTTTTTGTTGACATTACATGATACATGGTGTTGATTCGAGTATGGGAGAAAATTGATTATGAGATACACCGAAATTTAAAGAATATTATAATGAAATAATCGAGTTATCTTAGTAGAGTTTATTTACTCATGGATCAATCATTCAGATTAATGTTTTTAAGAGCAAATACTAATTTTGTTTGCTTGGTTTCAGAAAGCCGTACATTGAGATAACCAGTAATATGAAGGCAGTAAAAACTCAAGGTGAGATTAAGTTTCTTCAAAAAAAAATGATGAAAGTATGGATAATTGTACGAATTATAGCTCGTTATAAGATAGTTTTCTGAGGTAGAAAAGGAATTTTAAATTGGCCACATGTTTCTCACAGATGGTCCAATGAATGGATGATCACGGATAATGTTTTCACAGTGTAGAAAATGTAGGTCTTGATCCTATTATATCGAAGATAAATTATTCAGCTGATCATAAATGAGACTGACCGTAGTTACGGCAGCGTGTAGAAAGTTATTGACGAAGAACTATATATATTAAATGTCTTGGCACGCTGGAAGCGATGATTACTGGGTCTTTTTCTAAAGCAAATGCAGCATAAAATGTAGAACAAAAATTTGAATTTTTTCGAACAAAACGAAGAGGATATGTTTAGTTGCCTGCTAACTATGAGCAAATCAATCAATATGGTCTAAGAACCATATAGGTAAACAAGAAGGGGAAGCACAGCGATTGATCTTTCCCCAGAAAGTCTAATGGGCAAAATATTCCGCAAAAAGGTTTCACTGCTTGATTTGGGTACCGTCTGGAAGACATCTTAGCAAATTGCCTAAAGAACTATCAATAATGCCTGCTACTAAGAACTGTCAAGCAAATTACCTGGCTGACTGATTGTAACCCAGTGTTTTGCAACAGAGCATCCTACTGGTGCATACAGAAGAATATATTCCAATGTTAATACATTATTTCCATTTTAATGGGACTTGTCGACCTTCCCAGACCTTTGTTTTATCGACCTTCGTGTACTGTACCAAATCGTTGTTGACGAATTCGCGAAGAGTATGACCATAGATGTTACCACTTGAGAGAGGAGGTTCAACAGGAATAAAGGAAATAGTGTGATAATTTCACAAAGTCACTTGACGTTTGGGTTCGAACGGAACTAATATTCGATGATTTTGGCTGGAATGAAGTATCCTTGATTATACAGAGGGCCGAGAAAATATCGGTTATCCAAGAGGGACGTAAAAAGATTAATTTATGAATCAGTACTTAAAGCCCTTACGTACATTCCACAACTAACTTTGTAACCAGAACAACAATTACACCAAAAATCATCGATAAAAATAGGTAAATGGGAGCTCGGGTCATAAAGATCATTGTGGCAACTGCCTCTCACGTTGCACATCATCTAGCGTATTTGCAATGATGCCAAGTGCATAGACCTGGAATCTCACGTAATAAATAATTAATTCACTGACGAGTCTCCTTTCGAATTGAATACAAATAAACAACAACAAAAGTATTTGGATTCGTCTGAGACAACCGTGCGGTGGGATACTCACTTGACTCTCGTATACCTCATAACTTGCTTAACAAACTTACGTTACGGTATGATATGCCATTTAATTTGATAAATTGACCACTTTGGTTGTTATTCCTGACACCTTTACATTATAACAGTATTTTTGACATGATTTTACGTCCCTCTAATATTGTACTTCTTTATATAAAGGACTTCTGGGATTACTTTTAAACTGGATAATTCTTGGCCACCCACATTTGACTATGCTTATCTTCGTGCTTCTCCAACACTTATCCGGACAGCACGTTCACCAGATCTCTTTAACAGAGAAAATTTGATAATGAATAGATATCTTTGACAAATCTAATTGGCTGGTTGTAGCATATTTATGGTTAGCACGCTCGCAGGACAACAACCAGAAATTCTACAAGTCAGTGTCTAGCCAGTCCAGAGATAAGTGGCAGCATTTCAGATTTTTTCGCTCCAATTAATGTAACTCCTGAATAAAACGTTACATGTTCATGATACTGCTAGATGCATCGTTTTCAAAACATGTACAGCACATCCAGCAATTTTGTATTCATTCGAATAACTTTTACTTAGTGCGTCGCTTTTTATGTCAAAGAATGTTTTAATAATTATATTAACATTTTTAAGTTATAATGAAAAAAGTATTAGATTTTTATTATTGTGCACAAAAAGAGCAACTTGTTTACATGTGATGTTCACCATACATTATTTTAACGCATGTTAATTCAAGTCTGATAACATATAATTTCATTTAAATATTTTTATATTTTTAAAAAATATATAATTTGGCATATCTTTAAGCAAAACTGACTAGTTTAAAATAATGTATGATTTATGAGATTTTAATAAATTTCTTCGATGCTAAAAGTAAAATAAATACATGTCTTTGAATTAAGGTATCCGACTACCCTAAAATTGTGAATTTTGCCAAAAATTGACACATTTTTGTGTGCTTTTATTTTATATTCCATCTTATTAGCTTTATAAAAATACCAAGTTTATTATTTTCCGTTCACTATAACAAAAACTACAAGTGTTTCAGTAAAAACAGATGTCATTACTTGAAGCAAGATGTCCTACTTTAAAACGCATTTTACTGGAAATGTGTTCTTTTGGAAATGCGTCTGAGCATTCCTAAAAAAGTTTTGAAAATTATGAACTGAAATTTTTTGTGTATGTTCTGTATAATAGTAGAAGTGTTTTAACCTTCAGATTTATCAATCCTGTTTTATTACAAAATTTACAGTCCCTAATGTTAATATAATCACTGTTATTTTAAACAATTTTATGTAACTAAGATAAATGCTCTAGTTTTTATTAAAGTTAAAATATCTCTTATCCTGAAGGTCATTTCAAAAATGAAGAACATAACAGCACATCATAATTGAAAGATTGACAATTTTTCACAAACTTTTGGTACAGAATGTGTCGCGTTTATTTTATTTTTTGTAAATTTTTACTGATTTTTTTCCACATTTTAGTAATTGTAATTTTTTTTATCTTCTTAATTTTAGCATAATTTTTCTTAAAATGTACTAAACAAATCTAAAAACCAAAAAAAAAATCTTTATATCTCCATTTTTCAAAAAAATAGTTGTCACAAGTAGTCGGATACCTTAAAGAACCTGTCCAACCTGCTTTATTTCATTTTTTTCTACAACAGTAAACGCGTAAAATAGAGCATTTGTATTCGCTGAACATTTTTAAAGAAGTTTGCAGTGGATATTTCTTCATGTTTGATTGATGATTGGTTAATATGATAATTAGGCGATAAGTACAATAATGCAGTTAAGATGTTCACAATAATTGTTTCAAAGTTACATTTATTGGTGGGATGGTGAAAATTTTCAAATTAAATTCACAGAAGCCAAACTTTTTACATAATTATGTTATTTTTTAATAACATAATTTCATTTCATTTGAATAAATTATATTTATCATTGGATGCTATAACCTCTTATATGCTTCCATTCTTTTAAAAATACGAGAAAAAATATCTAAATTACTTATGATAAGGTGCAGTGAATGAGATTATATGACGAAAAAAATGCCATAATATCAAATTCATCATAAGCTTTTAAAATTTGCTGTATAGATAAACAGAAATATAAAAGGTATATATTTTTTACCTGATACAGGTACACTGATATGGAGAATATTTTTTTTATTTAATCTTTCAATTAAGTTTCTAACTTGCAGTAATATCACTTGAGAAACAATATTAACAATTATAACATGCATCCTTCTACCTTTTATGTTGCTAAAATGTAACCTTTAGAGTCTAAATTTTCCCCAAAACGCATTCTCTTTGTTAATATATCCTTCGATCATGAAAACATTGATGCTAGATTTTTAAATTTGTGTTGCATTTTGTAATTTTTTTTTTTCATTTAAGAGAAATACAATTCTTAGACATTTAGAAGAGTGAATTATCTTACATAACTTATCGCAAAGTAAAGATATGAAGAAAAAATGTTTAATATTCAGATTAAGTAACCTAGAGGTCAAGGTCACGGAATTGCGGGTTGGAGTGTCATGAGTTCGATCTTAGACTGAAGACAGGTAATATTAAGGAGGCGGATGCACGTTAAATTTGTCGGGGCTCAAACATCCTCCCATTGGTGTGCTGTGGAAGTAGGAGAGGAGTTGCCAGCCCAGGTATGATCCTCGTCACTTGATTATGGTTCAAGCTTACGAGGTCATTCGCCAATAGTCTTCATACTGCAATGTAGTGCGACGTTAATATAACTGGCATTCACTGAATAGAACCTTTTGCTTAGGTTATTCAATTGGGTTAAATATTTTAAAAACTTACTGGGATTATATTTCATACATAAAACAATTAGACACAGATAAAAATTTCATAGCATCAAAATGAAGTGAAACAAAACAACAAATCTATTATTTTTAATCTAAGATTCTTGAAATTATAAAATAATTTAATCTTTTGAAATACTTCCATTACTTTTACTTTACTTATTTATTTTAACAATTGAGCTGGAAAGAATGCAAACTATTATGCGATTTAAAAGTAGAAAGTTGGCGAGAGGAATCTAATAATGCGTTAGCTACCCCTAGTTGATATCTAAAAACATTTTATTCTTAAAACTTTTATTAAGACTTCCTCCATTTTTTGTCACAATTATTTAAAATTTAGCCTATGAGTACCTTTCATGATTAGTCTTAAATGCTTCAGCTATGTATATCAAATTATTGAATAAATACTTTTTATACTTCGCTCTAAGAAATAAGTCAAGATCTAATAATACGTCCATTCCCATTTATTTCCCCCTTGGAACCATTCAAATCAATATACAGTGGAAGCAATGCACACCCATAAGCTATTCCAAACCTGAAGCTCTAGCATTTTCGATCATCAAAAAGAGGAGGGGGAACAACTTCCCACGGTGGTCACCCCATCAGCTTCTCCCTTCTTGGATAGCCAAGGACATCCATCTTTTCGCTATTCCAGACATCGGGGCCGCAGCTGGACCAAAGAGGTCACAGAAAATTGGATTTTTTTCTTTTCGTTTCCTCAGTAGGGTCCGTGGTTGTATCTCAAGAACGTGACCCCACACCGATGAGAAATTGATGACTTGAAAAGTTTGAAGTTTGCACCGGGGAAACTTTGAAATTGACAAATAAAGAAAAATAGTTTTATATTTAAGGGGAGGAGGTATTGTTTAGGTGCTTTGTGATAGTATGCATGTGATGTGGATTCAAGACAATGATATGAATGTGAAGTACTATACATAAAAGTATGTCCAAAGATAATTTTTTTCTCTTTGAAACAAGTGATTTTACTAAAGATACAAGGTATTTACAAGATACAGGATACTTCAATATAGTTTATAACGACGAATACTTGCACATAGTTGATAAAACAACTTTAAAATTTAAAGTTTATTTCATAAATAATCAGAATATGTTAATTTTGTCGAGGAATTTCCTCAAGAGTTTTTTAAATTTTGTATTGATAAAGCATACCCAAGTTTCCGTAACACGCTCATTGGATTAATTTCAATCTAAAAATATGTTTTTTTCTAAATGCTTACAAACAAAAATATTTTGTTTCTTGAAACTGTTCTGTCACTTTACTCCTCATTTAATGCATTTATGAAATACTTTGTACATTTACAGTTTTTTTTTTTAACTTAAAAATTTTTTCCCCTGAATTATTATTACTCTAACAAAATTAATATAATATATTTTTAAGAAGATTGATGTATATTGTACTAATTTTACTATTGTTGATTATTTAGAACTAGGTATGATAGACATTCATTTATCTCATTCTTCTGAAAATTTTTGTTGAATATGTCCCTTGTATGTGCATGCGAAATTGAATATCTAGTTATTTCATTAAATATATAAATATCTAAAAAGTACTCAAAAATGATTCAATTTAAAAGAAAATATCGTTGATGTTTTTGTCTTCAGTTTTAGAAATTGCTTTGTTGTAAATTTAGATTTACAAAACTTGTGAAAATTTTAAACCTTTAATATTTTTATTTATTTTTAGTAGCTTCTTAATACAAAAACTATCATGATGGTTGCTGTTTATTCAATCATAAATTTCTATGTTCAATAAAAAACCATGACCGTAATCAACCTTTCTTTCGATATTATATTCAATAAAATATCCTTGTATTTATTTCCTATCATTTTGAAAACTGGTTTATTTTAGATCAATGAATAATAGAAATCAAATTGTAACATTTCTTGTTAAACACATGATTAAAGTTAATTTTTTTTAGGAATTGCATTTTTTCTTCTTCTTTTATCAGCAACCTTTAAAGAATAATAACTTAAAAACGCTCCTACAAAATTTTATTACGTTTGATGCACTGCTTTTGCAATCATTTTAATATAATGAATTAGAAATTGTGAACAAATATGCAATACAAATATATTTGAGCAAATTTGTATTGAGCATGAGCTTACAAAAATTAACTGTAATATTATTGTTATTATTTTGACGAAAGATGATATCTTCGAGTTCATAAATGAAGTTGCCCTCATGCTACAATATAAGTTATTAATTATTTTAATGTTACATCAAATATATCTCTAGATATATTTAATCCAGATTTGTTGAAATATCAAAAATTTATAACTAGCAAGCCATTTAATTATATGGATCTGCATAAAATTGATTATTATGAAAACATTTTAATAAGAATATAAAATCTTTTATAAGATATTTTAAATACCTTAAAAAAGTAAATTGTTACAAGGTAGAAGTAAGAAAAGCAAATTATACTAATTTTTCTTTTCTCTGCGCTTAGAAAATTAATCTCATATACCTAACTTAAGTTCCTTCATTTGACTAAACTATTTTAATAATTAAATTTTAATTAAATCTATTTTATATTCATTTTGCTAAGTACGCTACGAATTCTAATCTTCAAATTTTTCTTGAATCTTTTTACTTATACCCGAATACCATTAATTTGTTAAATATAATTTAAAAGACAATTTAATTTATGAAAAGCATATAATTAACTATTGTATGCGATGTTTCAAATTATGCCTTACATTTATTCGTATTCAAATGTATGTTCTAAACACACATTTTCATATTGCACTGAAAATGCATCCGTGAAAAGACGAATGGATGCATTTAGTTTCCTGTTTCATTTTCCTTACAGACTCAAATTAGTTAAGATGATTGTAACTCTGTTTGAATAATAACTACATTTTAAGGAAACTATTAATGTAATGTTTACATTCTTAAAGTGTCAAGACTTATATATCGGGTTTTTTCCTTCCTTTGCGGTAATATATGATATACGTGCATTTGTTTTTACTCTCATTATCAACACTTTCAAGCAATATATTTAAACCAATACAACTGAAAACATTTAATATTCTAACTCAGAAAATATTATATTTTCTTTTCTTTTATTTTCTTAATTTTTTTCCAGCAATATATTTATTTTAGGCTTTTAAGTATCAGTAACGTTAACTAGTAGCTACATTTGAGAAACAGAGCATTTAAATAAAATTATAGTTTTCCAAAGCTTTCTCATTACGATAAAAACTCTTTGTGCATGAGACATTTGTCTTTACAATAAAATAAAACTTTAAATTCTGAACAATGAAAAGTGGGTTACTTAAAAAGATTTTTTAAATTGCTCTATTATTTTTAAATAAATTAATATTAGAAATTAAGTATTCTATTTTAGATGTGATTTTAAAATTTCAAGTTCTTAATTAAGTTGTGACGGATCGATCCGTGACTGTATTAATACCTTGGGGACTCTTCTGGGGTAAAATATTTTAACTCAACTAACTTTCTTTGGCCAAGAAAACGTGATTATGTAAATGAAGTATATTTTCGCGAGTTTGAGGGTTGACAAGTTGGAGTTGGCAGGTTGGAGTTGGCAAGTAGGAGTTAGTAAGAGTTTGCGAGTTAGTTTGTTACTTGAAGATTGAAAGATATAGTTGAAATATTAAGAGGTCTTGGAGTTGTCCAGGAAAACGGATCAAGGAGAATGGATCCGACTACATTGATCAAACCTCGATAAAGATCTCCTGCAAGATTCACGTGTAGGATCCGCTGCATAAAAAGTACAGGTATCTTGAGCTTGTTTAATTAGAAAGTAGCTTATTAGTGTGCGACGTAGTTTATATTGAGCGTATTTAATCTATCATAGATTCAGTTGAGGGCCCGTAGTATTATCCCCGTGTTAGTGAATCTCACCTCCGTGCTCTACTATTTGATCGCCTATCTTAATTAGATTGTTATTGTGTCTGATTGATATTTTGGTAACAATAAATTAATGAGATTGAAATCATGTTTGTTGATCATTCAGTTTCTCCCACACACCTAGCCAGGTTTACAGGTATACAAGGAGTTTTAGAGGCAAGCAGGAACCGACAGGTATTTCAAAGTTATTTTATTGTTTAAAGTTAACTGGCATTTTATTTTTGGAACTATGATCACAAAAAGCAAAAGAGGCCTCTTATTCAATCAATTAACAAAAAACATTTTAAGCATAAAAACTTTTGTAAGATTAAAAGTGAGAGTGATATATTTTTTTAATGGGAAGCATTGTTATGGGGCTTTTCTAACGAAAGTTTATTTTATGAAATTTTTAAGAAGCACAGTTTAGTTTGTTAATTTTTAGAGCACTTTCTTCCTTTTACTAACTGAGTCTCAATGAAACTAATTTTTTCATGATAAGTTTTCATATACCTTTTTTTACTACACGTATTATATTTTCAGATTGTCAGATTACTTGTGAGATTAAATCTTTTAGAGATTCTTTAATTTAAAAAAATATTCTTTGTAAATAAGAACATTTCACATAGAGTGAAACCTGGTACCCTGATATGTACAAAAAAACATTCCTAAGCAAGTGGACTGATTAATAGATTCAAAATAAAAGACTTAAAATTGGCAATGAAATCGAAATAATTGCAATACATTGGCTATTTAAAGTTTTAAACGAAAAGTCCCCTTTCTTACTACAGTAAAAATACTTATAAGGAATAATAAAATTTCTTTAAAGTATGTAATTATTTTGTATAATTTAAACATAACTTAATTGAACAAAGAAAAATAAACAATAACATCTAAAAATTTATACAAATGGCTATTATTTTTACGGCAGCATAACTTAGTTAATATATTCGATCCATTTATCAATAAAATGGTTACTCGCATTGCAAATCCGAGCCTTTTCACCTTTTATCATCTAATAGACCGAAAAAAATCTTTGTTAATCACCATTTAATTATATTCTTCTTCACATATTGATATTGAAATTAGTAATGTTATAGCATCTTATTTATTTCAAAAAACCCCAAATCTGAACTAGATATCGAAGTATGATATTTTAATATTTTCAAGGAGGGTTACATTAGAAATAATCGAGCTTAACAGAAGATATCTAGCAGATATTTCACTGATAATATTTTTTTATTCATTAAAACACCATATCATTGTAAACTCTTTTACTATTTCGCAATAAAAAAGCAAGGTTTAAGATCCATCTAATCCAACATTTCTAATTTCCACTTTTTATGTGCATGTGCGTAAAAGATACATTTTCATAATATCAAAATATATGCAAAATCTGAATTTTTATCTGATCTGGAGTGTATCCAAAAGTGAAAACGATTACAAAGCGAAAGGTTATCGGATAAAGGAGCGGTTCGCAAGAAATGGCCACTCACTAACGGAGAGTATTGTAAAAATAACGCGCAAAATGTTCATTCCCCGCCCTGCAAATTGCTTTTTTTTCCAGATTTCGCTTTCATGTATGAAACTTTGGGTAAGCGCATGAAGTCCGGTGCTGCCTGATATTACCGGATGGAAGTATCGGATTTTGATTAAGCAGCATAAAAAACGTGGATCATAAAAGCATAAAAAATGAGGTTAATGTCGATAAGGATAGCTTGGGAAAGTTCTAGAGTTAATGAATGTAAGCATCATTAACTTAAGAAAAACGTGAATATATTTCTGTTTTTTTCCCGCTTAGCCCCACTTAGATATTAAAAGCAAAATACAATTTTCAAAGCCATCTTTCTTTTATGGTCCGGAATAGCCTCGGGAGAGCTAATGATTCAATAAGCGAGCTTGGATTGTGCTTGGTGAGGAAATTTGAGAATCTGTGAATGATTCGAACCTTTAGAAATATTTTACGGGGATTCAAATGGAAATATAAATTAATGGGAAACTTTAAAAGGATTTTATACATGTGATTGTAGAGAAACGGAAAATTTAAAATGAATATAGGAGTTAGAAAAAATTGTAAACCTGTGAATGGTTCAATTTAAAGAAAAGATGACAACTATAAAAAAATAGAACGAATATTTCAATATATTATTGCAGAATATTTATTAAAGAATGATTCGAGTGAATTGAAGGTTTAGAATTATTCTGTAATTTAAAATTAGTAAGAAAAAATATTGCATTTTAAGAGCAGAAAAATATATAACTAATTTGAGAATCCATAAATTTGTAATCTTAATGGGGTTGGACATAAAATTTAAATTCATATGAACACTGTAAGACTATGAAGCATAAAAAAATGTCAAATAGTTGCTTTAATTGAGAATAGGACGAAGGTTTGGTACTTTACATGAATAAACACAAGTAAAAAAAATGAAGAATCTATAAATTAACCTCATTGCCAGATGCTGTTCATTCGTTATGTTGATTAAAAGAAGGGGGAGGGGGTATATAGCAAAAAAGCTTAAAATGGCAATTTAAGTTAAGCTATACCTGTTAAAAAATTCGCCGATGTAAGAAAAAATAAAATAAAATTTGAAAAATATTACGTTACTTGCCGGCATACCCGTTCTTGGCATGGGTGAATTGAAAGATTAAACAATATAGAATGAAGGATAAAGAAGTTTTTAATGAGTTAATTTTACGTGAATTTCAAATGTAACATACAAAAGCTTTTTACATATCTTAGCTGAACAAAAAAAAACATATTTGTTAAATTTTAAGTCTGTAAATCTAATAGCTGATAAAAAGGATTTTTTTTTATTAATGACGCCCCTTTACTCTCTTGTGGGTAGATTTTTGAAAACACCTTCCTAATCTGATCTCTGCTCAGCAAAAGTAACACATTGTTACAAATTTTGTGTAATGAACGCTTAAAATAATGTAAATAATTTATATTTGGATGTGTAATAAGTTAATATTACTTTCTGTTGTATTTTGTTTTATGTTAAAATTGTAATAATCGCAAGCAACGCCGTTCCTTACATTATAATGGAGATTCAATGGAAACATAACGAAATGTTGGCGATAGAGCCAAGTGGGCATCATTTTTGGCCGCCATGTTGGCAACTTGGCGATGGATTAAACGGTGCAGAAGTTGATACGCTATAGCGCCACCTAGTGGGGAGCTACAACAAAAATGACTGCAAAAAAACCTTTTCCAACGAAAGAATACATGTATTTGCTAATTTTCATAGTGATCGGTTGATAATAAAATCATTAAAAAAAACGTGCATTGAAATAAATTATCAATTTTTTTGTATTTTTGGTTAAATATTTTAGTGATAATGGATTACACATAAAAGGTAGATATATACTGTCACGAGCGTTTTTGTATACGTGATTATATACGTATAAATCTAACAGTTTTTACAGCGCACGCCAGAATAGCTTGCAGATGGCAGCATTTTTTACTACTCTTACTTGACATTTATCGTTTTCTTTTGGACACTTCACACAATATCTTTATAAATTATAGCCTATGTGTTATTCTCTGATGTCTAAGCTATATTACTGTAAAGTTCCATTAAAGTCCATTCTGTTGTTTTTTCTTAAAAGAGTAACAAACATTCATACATCCAAAATTTTGAGTTTATAATATTATAAGGATTCATATCTTTAAATGTATGAGGAATGGAATAAAAACAAGATTAAAAGGGAAATTTGATGGTGATTCAGATTAAAAAATTATGAATATATTTCATAAAATAAATGTATTACTGTGATACATTAAGATAAGCAAGTAATCAAAGTTAATTTTAAAAAAAATAGTTTTTTCTTAAAATTAATAAAGCAAAACTTTAAACGAGACATTTAGTGAAATTAGTAGATCACGAAACTGTTGAAGAATGTGAAAAAAATCAGTATCCATAAAAAAGTTTAAAAAAATAATACCATTAAAATTTTTTTTTTAAATAGAAAAAAACTTAAGTAATAAAAAATGTAGTTAGAAATTAATTTTAAGAATTCAAGCCGATGGATTCATAAAGATTTACAAAAATTGGTGTATATTTTCGAAGAAATTAGTTTCGAATTAAAAATACCTGGAATTAGTGATTGACAAATGTAATTTTAAGAAATGGGAAATATTTATTCTGTAAAATAGTTGAAACAGCATATAAAGAAATTTTAATGAAGAAATACGATACTTTACCAAAACTTCTATATATATATATATATATATATATAATATATTAAGGAACTAAAAAGTTATGAGTTTCATCTCTAATTTCGGTAAAAATATAATTATGTTTTTATGAGATGACCTAAATTTATAACTTTTATTAAAATTAAATATTTATTTAAATGAAATGTTACTAATATATTAAGATAAGTTTTCTTTAACCTTCCCCTTAACATACATCATTTTAAAGAAAAGAAAGATTATTTATTTATATTAAATGCTTCAAATAAATTTAAAAATTGTTAAAACTAATAAATACAAATGAAATAAGCAAAGATATTTTTAAAATGTGAATACAGGGCTGATTTTTAAGTAAGGTCCGTTTGTTTTTTAAAAATTAACGACAATATTTTTTTTTCAAAAGACCTTTATTTTAGGATTGTACATACTTTTGTATATATTTCTGAAGAGTTGCCGAGTTTATTAATGCACTTGTTACACCTTAGAACTAAGTTTTGAAAATCTCTTCAAAGAAGTCTGCCGCCTGGTCGAATAGACAACAGTTCACGACCGCTTTCCATTCTTAACGGCGTGGTATGCTGTCAAAAGGTGTTTTGCTCCTCCACGATAACGCAAGGCCTCACACTTCTCGAACGACTCGGGACGTAATCGAATCATTTGACTAGGAGGTTTTGAACCATGCACCATACAGCTTCGACCCTGCTCCTCTGACGATTTCCACCTTTTCCTGTACCTCAAACACAGTCTCGGTGGGAAGCGCTTTAGTGACAACGAAGAAGTAAAAGCGGCCGTGAACTCTTGGCTGTCCGACCAGGTGGCAGACTTCTTTGAAGAGGATTTTCAAAACTTAATTTTAAGGTATTATGACAAGTGCATTAATAAATTCGGGAAATATGTAGAAAAATAGGCAAACGTATGCACAATCCTAAAATAAAGGTTTTTTAAAGCAAAATATTGTTGTTATTTTTTAAAAAACAAAAGGACATTTTACTTAAAAAACAGCCCTCGTACAAATAACAAAATAATCTCATTAAGGAAATGTGAAATGATTAAGCACTATACCCGTAGTGAAATTCCCTGAACTAATAAGAGAAATATATATTTTATGCCTTGTAATGAATTCTTTAACATAGAATAGAAAAAAATTATCTTGTAAATTCTACTCAACATATTAAGTGCAGCTGATGTCATTCATATATATATATATATATATATGTCATGCAAGTATCCTGTATGTAACTTCAAGTATTTTTTACGTAAAATTACGTTTTAATTACTTTGCTTAAGTATAAAGTTTTTAAAAAAATAAATTTTTGCCGAAGATTTTTAAGCATAAATTTGAAGTTAAAGATTATCACCATAAATTATTCTTGAAATAAATTGGAAGCTTGATTTATTTTTTGTTCGCTAAATAGTAACTCTATACCTTTAAAAAGGACTGTTCAAAAGGGAACAAATTGCTTAAGAAAGCGATAATCAGTTCTTATTTATATTTAGTTCTTAAAACTATATTTGAACTATATTAAAATTGAATCAATTTAAAAAGTTTTTAGTTGAATTATTTTAATATACTTTATTTATTATATGTATACATATCAGCTCATCTAGAAGTATTGAATAGTAAGTAATGGAAGGAATCTGTGCAAAATTGGTTATTATTCATGCCATTATTTTTTATTAGGAAATTTTCCTGGAGTTTTAATTCTTGTCTCAGTGTACACACTTTATAGCAACAAAGAGCAGTCCACCACCAAAGAAGTTCATTCGACCAAATAAAAATTTTTGCAGAGAGCATGATAATTAGACTGAGAAGAGCAGGTTGATCCGCACATCAAATCTCAACTGACATCCATTTAGATATGCCCATGAACCCCTTGTAAATACAGTTGGAAAAAGGAGATGTAGAAAATTTAACAGGTGTAGGTGGGGCCAGAGCTACTTCAGCATGCATGTGTAGACTGAAGCATCCACGTAACAAATGCTGCAGCCCATGCATACATACGAACATCATTTTACAGCATTTAAAGAACTCCACATAGACCAAGACCATTACCAGACGATTGGTTGCTAGTAGCCTAGTTGAAAAAACCACTCCTGATTCTGCAGCACAGACGACTTCTCTTGTAAAGGCGATGGGCTTGAGCAAAGAGGATAATAGAATGACAAAGTTTTGTTCTCAAACAAGTCACACTTCTGTTTTTCCAATGATAATCAATGTGTATAAATGTGGTACAGGAACGTTCTACCATGCAACAATGTGTTTTGGGTGTGCCATCGCTACGATGAAAGTTACCTCTGGTAAATATTCACGACGTTGTGATGGCTCATCGATATATGGATGAACTGCTGTTACTAGTGACAATCTTAGCTTTGTGGTGTGCACAATGCTCTTTTCTAGTTGGATAACATTCAAACGCTTACTTCATGAGCCAAACTGCTCGAACAAGATGTACACTTGATTCGCTCATCACAATTCTATCATATATACTAAAAAAAAATACATTTGAGACATGATAGGAAGCCGCGTGCATGACCTGCCATTGCTGCGGTCAAAAGGCGAATAATGACAAATGGTTAATAAGGATTTCAGAGCCATTTCTTAGGACGTTATCCGTATTGTCATCTGCACCCAAATAGGTTGTATGGTGTATCATAGGCTTTTGTGGCTCTACAACTACTAGGTGACGTTGCTTTTATTCAGTTTTAGGAGTATCATTTAAAATGAAAAACAACTTAGAACTCGCATCTGTCTCTCTCTTTGTTTTCCGAGTTTCTTCATTTTCTAGCGAATCCTTCTTTACTTCGTGTACTTCGTGTTGCATTTTCAATATTTCAGAATACATATACAGTAGAACGTCGTTTATCCGAATCAATTGGGACCGGACACCATTCGAATACGCGATTGTTCGGATTACCGAAAAACCGAATGCGATCCACGCAATAAGTGACACTGGACACTATACAAATATTGAAAAACATCACTTGCGGAAAACGTGCATAACGAAAAAGCAAAATAGGGCCAAAACGTCGCAATTTTAACTTCATTGTGGAAAATAATCACTTATTTTTCGCAGTACCATTGTACACCTCCGTTTTTTTCACTGCAAGGTCTCTGATTATCTTTAGCAGCGGTAGTTGAGTAGGACAGCACTCTGATTGTTGTTCGTACCACTCCATAGCTGTCTCTAACGCAGAAACGCGTCAGCATTTGATGGACCCTTGCTACTTTCGTTGTTGCTGTTGTTGTCCTCGTCTTCATCCGTTTCATCGCCGACAGGGTCGGATTCTTCTTGCACGGAAGTCACTATCTCGTCATTATTTAGCATTTAAAATCCACAGTCTTCTGCATTGCATGCTATCCAGGTTTCTACATCAACAAAACTCAATAAAAGAGCGCGTATACACCCCCCTCACTTGTAATCAAATTGACCTAATTTTCCGCGCAGATATTTACCTCACCTTGGGTTTTCCCGTCACTTTTGGCCTCACAGGAAACAAATGTTGAGCCTTGCACTGTTCGAACACGTATCTGGACTTTATTTCGGATATTTGACACTCCAGATAATAAACATTTGGATAAACGACGTTCTACTGTATATATGTATATACACTCATGGACAAAAAAATTACCGCACCAAGAAATATTTGTTGAATCGTAACAAAACTTGACATGAAGGTAGATGTCGGGGAGATATGCAAATGATTAGAAATGCAGCGTGATTGCACATTATGTATAGCCAGTAGAGGGCGTTTAACCTCGTTCTCCGTGGAGTATAAAACAGGTAACCAAAGCTTGTTTGTCGTTTACAAAGGAAGGGCTGAGGTAGACATGCCATTACGCCGTTTTCGAAGACAATATGAGCAGCTTTTGCAGTTTGAGAGGGGGAGAGTCATTAGCATGATGGAAGCTGGGTGGTCAGCTAGGGGAGTAGCTCTTCAGTTAGGACGCTCTGATTGTGTTGTGAGGAGGTGTTGGGACCAGTGGATCCGAGAGATGTCCTTTAGAAGGCTCACGAAGATCAGGCTCAGGACACCCTCGACAAACCAGTCATCGAGAAGACCGCCACATAGTAAGAAATACACGCGTACGGCTAACTGCTTCATCGGCCGCCATCCAGACACAGATAGCACCTTCACTAGGGGCCCTGTATCTTCTCGAACCATATGAACGCGCCAGGCTGGAGGACATTTAGGATCGCGGCGCCCATTACGTGTGCCGCCCTTGACGCCCACCCATCGACGCCTCCATTCGGAGTGGTGCCGTGCATGATGAAACCGGACAGCAGCGAAATAGAACCAAGTCGTCTTTAGCGACGAAACCAGATTTAATCTCAGCAGTTATGACAATCGTGTTCGTGTGTGGAGACCCAGTGTTGAACGCCTTAATCCTGCCTTTACTTTACAGCGACACACCTCTCCCACAGCTGGTGTGATGGTATGGGGTACCATTGCCTACAATACACGGTCACCCCTAGTATTGATACGTGGTACCATCACAGCCCAGCGGTATGTTCATGACACCCTGCAACCTCATGTATTGTCACTCATGCAACGGCAGTTCCTGTATTCCTCATTGTCCTATCGTATCGCATCGTGCATTTGCGCTAGAGAGGGTTCAACAGGGTATTAAATCCTCCGAACTTTTGCCTTTTTCTCTGAAATAAATGATCTTTTTTCTTTGATTTTCTAATTATTTACTTTTACTAAAGTAGTCATTACGTATGTAAAATTTAGTTTCATTTTGACGACTCCTTCCTGGTGCACTAATTTTTTTGTCCATGAGTGTATATATATATATATGACACGCACTGGCGAGTGGCAGGGTTTCTTGTAATTAGCTATTGATTATTGATCATTTGGCCTAGAGTAAAAGTGAGTGTAGAAAATTTTGGAAGGACGAGAAATCATTTTGTTGAATGGGAATCCAGTTTATTGTACATTTAAACACAAAACAAATATGGTTGACACACCAAAGAACATATGGCACAAAAAAATTCACACGTGCGTAATTTTAAACAGGAATAATAAGTGCATGGGGTTAATTTTCCAGTGTTTTGGTTTTAATATGAAGAGGAAACCGGAAGTTCGAAACCCATATGAATTCCGTGGAAGGATCCTTGTGATTAGTGGAAAGATATCGTAAACGATGATGTTCGCTGACATTCTAAATTCTAAGACACAGTTACTATTAAATCCCGTCACACCGGCAAGCCAGTTAATTCTTTACGAATGAATTACGAAGGATCACGACCATTACAAATTAAAAGTAGTTTAAGATAAAATTAAAAGGAGTATACCTTCAAAACATTAAGTATTTTACAACAAAAAATTTTAAGTGTGAAAATTTTGTAAAAATTTTTTTAGATTAATGAATATAAAAATGAATATGTTACATATATCAATAAAAATAACGTAATATTTATCATAATTATTATTTTGAAATTTTTTTATTTCTAATGGGCTGCAGATTGGTGTTTTACCATTGCTGACCTAGTACATTCCCTGGAAGCTTGTATCTTTTTAGTGTATACCATTCGCCGCAGGTAATTTTGACACCCAGTTTCCTCCCAAGAGGGAGGCCCCTGAGCTCTGACGATGTGAGCTTGTACTAAAATTTTATTTTGCCGAGAGCACCCCTGCCAAACAGACAATCTAGGGATTTTTACATGCCCTATAATCATACGACATAACCGCTGTCGATTTTCTGCGTCATAAAAATCCACTGAAATATAGACGGATAGCAATCGCCGCCGGTAATTTTGACATCCAGTTTCATCCTAAGAGGGATGCACCTGAGCTCTGACGATGTGAACCTGTACTAGGATTTTATTTTGCCGAGAGCACCTAAGCCAAACAGACACTCTAGGGATTTTTACATGTCCTATAATTATACGACATGACCACTGTCGATTTTCTGCATCATGAAAATCCACCTTTTGAGCCGGGGTCCAGCCCGCAACCTTGGGTGCAGAAGGCCAGAGACCAACCAACCACGCCACCCAGCCGACTAAAAAAATCTATGTACCCAAATGATGTTAATCGTCAAACAGATTAAGAGGGAAGTTGAAAATCACAAATAATTTCGTTAAAATATTTTCAGACAATACATAAACAAATTTTTACAAATTCTATTGTCATCCTTCTGACTAAATGAGATTATTTAGAATTAAGATGCATTAAATTCATGTTAAAGTGTTAAATCGTAGAGGAAATGTAAATCAAATTAATAACCAAGGGATCATCTGAGAGAGAATTCTATTTAGTGCTGGAATCCTTTCTGGCTATTGGCATAATGCCCGAAAATGTTTCAGTCTGGCACTTACATTATTCGGAAGTTCAGTGATCTTATTTTCATTTTAATATTTTCATATTTATCTTGAAATTTGTTTCTTTCTTAATCAAATAAGATAAATCATTGAATTTATTCAATAAGTAAAGTATACAATTCAGTTTATTTCAGAATTTATACTTCTAAGCTCTCTACAAGTTATGTGTATACCACGGGAATTTTTTCACATAATGATCTATTTAAATTTTAATATAAATTTCAATTTTCATAAATACTATGATCTATTAAATAATTATTTTGATATTTAAAATAATTCAGGATTTTTTAAATTTTATGACAATCTGTAGAGCAAAAATATAATATTTATGCCATTAAGCTATTACTTTGTATCAAATAAATGTAAAATATTAGTAAGCATTATTGCATTTCAAAAATAATTAAAAGATTTATATTCTAAATTGTAATAGTGTATTAAAAGTTTGAATTAAATGAACAATAAACAGTTGCCACATAGTGTCAAAAAAATTAATGCTTAGGATTTATATCCAAATGAAAACAAAAAATAATGCAATCTTCTAATCTTAAGCTTCATATGAAGGATTTAGATTACGTCAAAAAATATTAACTTTCCTAATTGCACTCTTTAAGTAAACACATTAAAGCATTTTTGTCTGAGCACCTAAAAAATAAAATATTTTTTATAGTAACAACTAATTGGGCCCAAACAAGGGTCTAAATAATGGTAATATTTTTCAATAGCATTTTACAGAAGTTATACATTTATCATGAGAAACTTGTTAATTTGACTTAAACTTTGAAAGTTTTTGTAATTTAATTAAATTTTATGTGATTGAAAAGAAGAGTTTAAAATAATTATTAATATAAATCAGTTGTTAATGTAAGTTTAAAATTAACTCCAAATTAAAAGTATTCATTTCATAAAATAATTTGTATAAAGAAGTGTTCACAGAAATCCATTCACGGCATTCATTTTATATACAACTTCATATATATTTTTGCAATCAGTGCTGTCATAACCTATAGTAGTTAATTTTGCCCTATTGAGGTTTGTACGGGATTCAAGATCACGAAGTGGCCATGTTATCTTTCTCTCATGAGATGGGATGTCTTTGGTAAATACAGATGGCTGCTTCCAATGCTCTTTTTGTTTTGTTTTGACCTTTGTTCTTCATTTTAATCTCTCTTTTAGTCATTCCTTCAATTTATAGAATTTTATCTAGATTAGATAGATAGGATGTCCGAAAAGTATGACTACACTTTCAGAAATTAACTAAAAACAAAAAAAAAGATTTTTCACTTACAGTTTCTTATGTTCCATAAAAAAAATTAAAGTTACCGTTTAATGAAATGTAATTTATATATTGTACGTCCACGTTTTTCAACATTCTTGTTTTAAAATGGCTCCATCGCAAGAATAAACACAAGTTGTACCATGGTTCATCGAATTTGAATCTGCAACACAAGTAAAGCGTAATTTGGCCATTACCACGCTGGAGATTGGAAGTGTGAAAAGGTTTCACCATGACGATACATTGAAAGAGGAAATCCATTACCGTGGCCACCTAGATCTCTAGATACAACATCTTTGGAGGTTTTCTTCTAGGATACGTGAAAAACAGTGTCTACCAACTTCAATCAGTGACACTAGTGAAATCAAAAGTCAAATAATAGTCAGTCGAATTACTTTTAGATCGTTGATCCTGCAGTGCTTCTTAAAACGGGGATTGAAATCTCGTCTAGTTTCGATGTTTTGTGCGCAGCTAACGACACATTGTGCAATAATGCATTGTAAAAGAACTTTGATATTTTCTTCATGGAACAAAAACCCTTTAAGTGAATATCTTTGTTTCTTTTTTGAAGTGTAGTCCTACTTTTTGGACCTTTTTTCCCGTAAATTGACGAGTGTTTGGTGTAAATTACCTAAATATAGCTCTTCCTTTCCAATGAAACCATCCAAACATTTTTATTTCAATTTTCTGAGGTATTTGAAAAGGCTTAGAACGGAATGTTTTGTGTTGAAATCCAATTCTTACTATTGCCAGCTGAAAATTTGCTGTATATAAAAACTTTTATTGTTAAATATTATATGATATCCAGAAATAAATCATGCTTAGAATAAATTTCACGTGGAATCAGTATCTTTGGACAACGCTGTCTTTTTTTGACGAATCACTGCAGATGCCCAATACATAAAAGATCACATCTATCACGGTTTCACAAGAAACGTGTCACATTGGCGTTAACTTTAGATTTGAATACGTGATGAATAGAAACGAATCTGACATGAGACTAAACCAAATGTGGACTTTCGGCACGCTCGGGCAGTATAAGCTGTCAATCTATCAGTGACGTATGCCAAGTGTATTCAAGAGGAAAAAAAGATTTAAAGAAAAGACAATATATTGTTTGAAAACTATTATTCCTGGTGTGTATTCGTTAGACTTCAAAATCAGCAGTGTCTATTTTTAACACTATTTATATGTGTGCCATATTTGAAAGATAAGATGTTAACAAGTGAAAATCACTTGATTCAGATTTTCACTATTAACTTAATATGGAACTGCACAAAAGTAAAACTAACTTAAAAACTGATTGACATAAAAAATAGTATTGGTTATATTTCAAAATTTCAGCTATTATTAAAGATATAAACAACACTGTAACACCAAGGGTGATCATTAACTCTTTATTTAGAAAAAAAAATGGAATATTTTTCTAAACAAAGGAGTATGGACACAGTCAGTAATACTTTATGTTTGTGGAGATTATATTGTTTTGTAAGATAACGGATGGTGTACATCTAAGTTTTCTAACCAGTAGTTCAGTTACAGCAAAATCCAGACTTAACAGTATTGTAATTGGAAAATAATGGTAATAGTTTTAGAGAGTATAGATACTGGTAAGAAAATCAAAAGTTATGTGTCTTGCTCAGTGTTAGAATGTATAATATCATACAAATTGTTTAAAATATTGGATTATTCAAGTAATAATTTGAGACTTTTCATAGATTCAGTGGTTTTAACAATCTCTCTAGAAATCATAATAGCAGCAAATGCATGTTTTAAAAATTTCACTATTTCTTTTACTTGCTTACATATCCATGATTTACTTTTTTTTTGTTTTGAGAAATGTATATGACACAGAAACAGATGTTATATATAATATATATATATATATATATAATAAAAAATGCATAACTAATACATCCTAAAACAAATAGAAGTTCAACTCTAAATGAAATCACCAAGAAAAAAAATAACTTTATTATAGTGTAGACAAGTGAAAAATATTCTTAATAGTACTCCTATAATTTTAATGTTTAAGGTTTTTAGTTTATAATAATTATAATGAAAACAATTTTATAGTAATTTTAATTAATTTAATTAATTATTATTATAACTTTAAATTTGTACTTGGATCTTGAATCGATCAATAACTTGCTTGTTCATATATTCATCTGACTTCAAAATTGTTACCATTTTCTCAGGATTTAAGTTACCTTTTCCTTATATAGGATTTAGATCGATCTATTATTTTCAAGGATTTAACTCAGCATTATATATTAAAAAGGAGAAAGTTGGATACCCATGAAATTGTTTGAAACTCATTTTTTATATAAAATTAAAAGGTGTCCTTAGTCAGGATTATTTATAAAACTGCCCCATCCATCCTCTTATGTTTCCAATATATCTGCACGATTATCTTATATATTTAATGTTCAAGTAGTTTCAATATCTCTATAATGGATTATTAAACACACACACACATATATATATACTATATATTTATACAACGGGAGAAAGGTACTCAGTAACTTAAAAGAACTTTATAAAAAGGGAAAAAATAATAAAAACTAGCAGTCAGATCATTGAATTTCAAACAAATGCTTCGTTTCTGCTCTTAATGACTCAAAAAACGCAAGTTTGCATTTTGAAATATGTATTTCAAAAAGCCATTACCATTTTTAATAATTCTCTTTTTAATGGAGTGCAGAAATCTCGAACAAACCCTCCAGAGAGTAACTCCCTTAATATTCCTTTCTTCCTCACTGATTTATCATACACAGCTATCCACATTGCAGTAATCCGTCAATTGAGATAAATTTAAAATCCAAACGAATGTCCAATTTTTTTTATGTTTTCTGTCCATTAGAGTGCGGAGATGGCCCAATCCTCCTTTTATGCATGGCTCTACGTGTGTAATATATAATACGAAGCATACTCCGTCAAGCAATGGCTCCGTTCAATTGAAAAAGCAAATTCTCCTAGTAAAAGACCATTCTCCTAAGATATGCATCCGTGGAGGATCTTTTGAGATGGAGAGCATTACACCAAAACCTCCAATGGCTCTTTTCCATTTTATATATAGTATTTATTTTATATTTATTTATTTCTCAACGGTGGCAGCTGTATTTTATTCACTTTCCGTATTAGAGTTCTATCTATGGTTGCGAGCCCTCCCCCTGTTTTTTCGAGTTCTCTTTTTATGTACGTGTAATTTAATCGGGCAGGAGAAGCATTGGAGGGTGGGATGAAATGGAAATGAGAGTAGTTTATTAGCGATGGTGTGAAAAAAAATTGCACTCCAGGGAATTTGTGGAGGAATTCCTTTTTTCAAGTTATGCTATTTCTTTTTCTTTCCTTGCTGTTATTTCTCTTTTCTATATTTATTTGTTGGTTTTTATTACCATATTTTTTATCCTCCCACTAAATTTTTATCTTTTATTTTTTGTAACTGTACAGGATGCTTAACGTTCGATTTATTAAGACAGCTAAACGTATGGTTTTGAGGTTGTTTACATTTCTCTTACTTATAAAAATTATGCCAGTTTTCTTTATAAATTACCTTCGTTGTCTCTTTCTTCCTACCTACTCATTTTGTGAATGCAGTGCATTAAGTTTAAGAAAAATTAAATTTATGACCCACAATCCACAATTTAATGCTTTGTGAAGCACCAAAAAAGAATTTTTGAGACATTTTAATTTTTTTCAAAGCTGATTTGTATGCACATATCGTATAAAATGGGACATAATTTAAACTAATTCACTTAGAAATAATAAATATAAGCTCTTTTCTCCCTTTATAATCATTTCTGAGAAAAAAAAGAAATAATTATAACACTGAAATTGTTTT
The DNA here is from genome assembly GCA_019973975.1 of Trichonephila clavata. Classification (NCBI taxonomy): domain Eukaryota; kingdom Metazoa; phylum Arthropoda; class Arachnida; order Araneae; family Nephilidae; genus Trichonephila; species Trichonephila clavata. The sequence continues at coordinate 356,751 of BMAO01038230.1, read as the reverse complement.
AGTATATATTCATCATGATATGTATATATAGAATTCTTCCAGTAGTGTATTCACTTAAAATTATATGTGAAAATATTGATATTAATAAATATTTTTATGTATTCTGAATATACAAAATAATTTAAAAAAAGAAATGTTGAATAAATACATTTCATATAATAAGACTCTTGTGATCCACTGCTCAAATCAAAACATATATAATATGAGATCTACGTATATATATTGAACTACGTATATACGTATTTGTACGAGGGACAAATATGCTGAATATTTCATTATGAAAGTAGCATATACAAGTATATTGAGCATATATTACTGGTTTTTTTTCCAGGTCTACTTCATTCAAAACTCTTTTCAATTGCGATCATAAAAATTAAGATATTGTAATATTGCTTTTAAATTTATTAACTATATTAGTGTCATATAACGCTCGTCTAAAAGACAAATTCTTTTGCTTCTATATTTTACATATATATTTTTAATATTATGCTAATGTATTTTCTTGAATGAGATACGACCCAAAGTAATTTTTTGTCGTGTTTTTAATTTTAAAAGCCTATTATTAATCATTAATTAGCTACTTTATTAATTTAAAACAAATGCAGAATGTGTGTGTGCGTGTACATATGTTTTTCACAATGGTTTTTATTACAAACAAATTAAGGGAGGCCTCAAGGAGGGCCAACAAGTGATAATCTAGCTAATACTTATTTTTACTTTTATGAAAATGAAAATGCAGACGGTAATTCAAAAAATGTTTTTAGATACATAGACGATTTAGTTATTTTTAGTAATAAATTAAATTATATTTTTAACTTGAGTTTTTATCCTCAGTATTTGAAATTAAAAAGAATCACAACTCTGACTTAGATAAAGCAAACTTTTTAGACCTACGACTCAATAAAGGCAATAATTGTTTTAAAGAATAACATATATGATAAAAGAGAAGCTTTTAATTTTAACATTAATAAAGTACTTTACTTTATTAGCAATTTATATACTTTTATTTTTAGAAATAAAGTAATTAATTATATACAAAGGAATAATGATTTAGTTTCAGATGAATCAGAAAAACATTATAATTTTAAATAATTTTACAAATTTGGCTTACAATAGGAATATCCAAAAATAGCTTTCTATTCATATTTATAATACGAATAAAAATAGTTTATTATATTTTTCATCAATTTCTCTTCAATTATTTTCTTCCCTCACAATTAGTAATTCACTATTAAATGTATCCTTAAATATATTTGTACCATTTTAATTATATATTTGTTTATATCTTGCTATAGTTATGAGCTTATATCTAAATGAGTTGAAAACCTTTGAATTGAATAAAAGTAATAGTAATTAATGAAATATGTACATAATTTGTAATTATTTCATTTTTCAAATTAATATAACTAGAAATCTGTATAGTATCAAATAAAACGTAAAAAAAAACCATTTTTTAATACATTTTTAGTCAATTATACTTATTTATGAAAATCTAACTTATACACCCGTAGCTTAATTCAGACACAAAATTTATAAAAATGTAATAGAATATATTCTTTTAGATTTAGTAAATCAGGAAATAAAAGTCTTATCTGAAGAAATAACTTGATGGAAATAAAAATATTTCGCGAAAAGTTTTATACATAAATGCTTGCATAATTAATGAAATCAGTATTATATGTTTCGCTATTCTACAATTTAAATTACTTCAAAATTCTCAACATATTTTACTGCAATAGTTTAAGTTATATATATATTTCAAAACTCTTACAAGAATTTTACATACAACATGTGCTATTCAATCTTTTTAATTTCGAGAATCCTATTTATTTGGATAGCATATGTATTTGAGGGGGAAATATAATAAATTATTTAAATTAAACTGTACTGACTAAAAGACTTTGTATATTTTACACAAAGATTTTTATACTGTTGGGTTAAAAATTGTGTTTTATGGGGAAAATCTTGATTTTTCGCATAGCTCAAAATGCATACATTATTTCTGAATAAAATTATTTCTGAATAAATTCTTTTGTTACATTCCACAAAACTCTTTTCAAAAGCCTCTAAACACTTTAAGTAATCTTAGTTACATATAAAATTTTGATAGTTAAGCATAAGTATCATTCGGAGCTAGAATTGAACTTTGCTTAGCTTCACGGTAAACAAATACAACCTCAATCCGCAAAACATTTCTGTTGATCTAAAGTGGTGGCGTACTCAGAACTGTGTTAAAGAGGGCGATTAGATTCTAAAAAAAACATAGATAAAACCTCCAATTTTTTATATGAAAAATTAGAAGTTGTTTATACTGATCTATGAGTACACCCCCTTGTGTAGCAACTGATCTAAAGTCTTTGGAAGAATTTTAGAATAGAATTTTTTTTCATAAAAATTTGCGCTGAATTTCGAACTTGTTTTGTGCACCAACAAAACTCACCGACTGTTTTTGTAAGTTTAAACCCCAGACAGTTAATAAAATCGTCATTAACTCGAAAATGTTTTTTTTATTATGTATAACACACCTAAAGAAATATTTTGAAGTCCTATTTCAAAGAATATCTTAAGAAGTTTGAGAAAACCATTTTCCAAAAATTGAGTTACTAGACCGGGACTTGACCAGATGGCCAATATCAGCATGATGTCCCTTGAAGTTACGACACGTGTATAAGTATATTTGAAAAAATTTCTTAGTGATGCATTGATTCATATGCTTCTGTAGACATTTATAAAATTCGGGTGATAAAAACAGCAATACAAGTATAATTTCTAATAAGTAAAGTAAATAAAATTGACATATAATAAATTCTTCATTAAAAGAAATAACTTTCATTTCAATAAAGTAGTTTTTCTTTCACCAATTCTCTTCTTTGATGAAATGCTCTTTTGATTAACGTTACACTTAAGAGAACAATTCAATAATAACTAAATTAGTGACGGGCCTTTCCACACATTTTGAGCTAAAGTTAAGTGTCAAGGGCCACATCTTATTTATTACTTCATTCTCTTAACTGCTGCATCACGCCAATGAAGAAGCAAATTTAATTACCATCAATCCCATTTCACATTAAATTTTTGAAATGAAATTTTACAACTAAACTGATCTAATAGTGGTCACAAATTGTGTGATCAGTTACTTAACCCCACCATCATTTTCAAACATGCCTAGAAAGATGAATCAAAATCAAACGCGCTTATATTGCTAAATACGCACAACAAATGCATGAGGATTATTTATAAGTTTCCTGTTATATAACCCTTTAAAACCCGACCACACCATCATGCGGGTTAGATATTCTTATACGTTTACGCTTCTGGAATGGTACTATGAAAGAAAAGCTCGAATCGAATGATTGAGCGGTTTAAAAGAAAGTATGAAGTATCACTTTTCATCAACAGACAGTGGTAGTAATCCATGTTTTACTTTCAGCTGTTAAATACAGCTTTGTTTCCAAATACAACGAAAACACGTCTTCTTTTAAATCTGCCTCGTAAAAAGGTAATCATCAATATATTTCTAATTGCTCGGATACAGATTATTGTCTTAATGTTTCAGTAATTGTAAAGTAGTAAAAAAATACCAATTATACTCTATTAGTGTTGTTTGTAGGATTCGGGATTTCGTTACCTGCACGATCGTGCGACTTGGGCATTACTTAGTCACTATAGCTGTAAAAGTAAGTTCATGTCATGTGTCTCCTCCCTCTTCCCGAAAAAATTCTGGGTTTTCCAAGGGGAATTGGTAAGGTGTGGCTTAAATATTTCAATTTTTAAATAATAAAACTTTCTGATACTTTTTAATATTTTTCATGGAATACTGTGCTAACGTTTAAACAAAATCTTTTTCAGATGTGTAAAGGGAAAAAAAAATTCTCACACAAGAAGAAAATTTGCAATTGATGAATAAATCAGATTCTGAGCTTAGTGATCTCTAGGATGATGACTATGCCGCGAACAAAAAATATTTATCACGTATACTGGATGGAGAATTATGTTCAGATGAGAGTGATGAAGAAACCCAAGGAAATATTTGCAATGGAAAGAAAATTCTGGATCATTCTTTACCATCATATTCTCTTGACCCCGTAAAATTTATTGTCTTAGCTGTAACAAATTCTTGGTTTCTGCGCAAACAAGGTGCAATATCAAATAAAATTCCTCTAAAAATCAAAATTGATATTTTAAATTTAAGTTAGAATAGCTGAAGTGTTAGCAGCCTCTCTCCTACTAACAAAAGTATTTTAACTGATGATGAAGATAACAGTGTTCTGTGTGTGTTGAAATATCGTAGTGTAATTCACCTGCCTTAAATATCATGCCTTTTATCCTCGAAATACCAGAATAAAAGGCATTATATGTATAGCCATTTTCGATGTGTTGATGATATTTCAAAGCATCGTAAGGGCAAATTTGAAAACTGCGTAAGCAGTTCGACAACATGTTGTGAAAAATCAAATATTCATTTACTCTTTTCAAAAACAAAAACATGCTTTAAAGATTTTCACAGAAAAAAATTAATAAGTCAATAAGAGAATTAAATATATATAAATATATATATATATATATATACATCAATAATTCTTCTATGTGTAAGAATTTTAGTTGAATTACACACACACAAATATATATATATATATATATATATATTATTTATACAATTGTTTCTTCTATCAAGTTAGAGCTAAAAATGTATAACTTGTAAAATTTAATGGGTAGCCTGTTTCACAGATAAAACCCAACCCGCGCGATCGTGAGGGCACCATATGCGTTCCAGGGTTGGAGTGGAAATATTTTGAAAATTTTATCCAGTGTCATTGGGGTCAATATATTGTTAATATCAAAAAGAACTTAATATTTGAAGATAAAAAAAATTCGGGTTAAAGGGCTGTATATATATGTCGCGTAATTCTGGCAAGAGGTCAGGAAGATTAATTAGATTACTATTTATTTGTTGATGCTGTATTGTGAGCAGGCAGTCGGTTATGGTAAGAAATCTGTTTTATCAAACATGTAGATACAACACAGAAAACATGCAGCAAAATGACATGCATACGCGCTTTACATTTTGACGAAGATAAAGGCAAATAAACAAAGAGCAAAGACACGCAATAGCTACATGGCAAATAAAAAACAAAAGAGGGAATTATTCAACTATCAAGTTTTTATATACTTTGTAGAACAGGGGAAAACGCATTATAAAAGACACAGTCACGTGTTTAGGCGAAGGAAATAACTTAGTTATTTAAAAAAATTGACATCATTATTCAGGGAATTATTAAATCCCTATTAGTAAGGCGCTTGAAAACATATAATGATCTTATATTTCTTGGGATTGCCAGTAAATATATGAAAAATTCAAGGTTTAAAGAATCAGTAATAAATATACCAACATAAAGTTTTTAATGCTTTTGAAAAAGATAAATTGTGAGATGCGTTTCGAAATAGGGTATTATAATTTAAGAATTAGATGTTATAAATAAAGGAGATTCGAATTTTGAGTAGGTATAAACTTAAGTTATTACATATACAGTTGACTCTCGCTAATTCAAACTTTCGATAATACGAACCTCTCGCTAATTCGAAGTATGTACTCAGTCCCTAGCAAAACTCTTGATATTTCAAAATAAAGTAGTACGTTTTGGTACACTCAATATTTTGAAGTAAAATCAGTGGCTGGCCAGACTACAAGATGCAATTATTTGAAGTTATCTTATAGAAATCTCGACAATTCGAACACTTATATCTAGAGTCCTGTAGCAAACAGATGTTAGAGCTTACATGCTTGGATTCGTATAGTCTCTGCGTATCTCCCTGTAACGTAGCCCCTTTGATGACCATCTGTCTGCTACCCTTTCTTGTTTTCCCGGTTCCTCAGTCGAAAAGACACTTTTATTGTTTTCCTTCTTCAAGTGGACAGTTCTGGCCACACCTGTTGTTAGCAGTCCATATCTTTTGCTTAAAACGTGGCCTTGCTACATACGTGTTCAGAAAGGATGGTCCGCTATTGTGTAGAAATGCGTAGGATTGTGTTTTTTGGCGTAGGACTAACATGAGGATTTATGGCTGATCGTTAAAAGTGTTTTGCTCGAAAATCAGCAGAATGTAATTGTTTCTATTTTAACGGCTTTGATCATGATTGACAAGGCTTGGAGAGCTGTACCTCTGACAATTTACAACTATTTAAAAAGTCGGTCTTTTCCGCGCCGAATCTGATTGATGTGCATGATACACTCATGAAATGTAACACAGAACCTTCCATTTGGGAAGCTCTCCCAGTAAAATATTTAACGTTTGACGACTACGTGAAGGTTGGCACGGACATCACTGTATGAGAAACCCTATCTGACGCTGAAATTGTGGCCTTGAATCACAATAACACAGAAAGTGATGAAGACGAATCGGAGGAGTTGACTTCGATAACTCTGACAGAAGCCAAAGCGTCACTAAACAAACTATGCAACAATTTCCTTCAAAATCATGTTAATGTTTTTCAAGGTTCATTTATTCTAGAAAAATCTATTGACAAAGTTAGATTGAATGCCATATAAATTTGCAGATTTTTTCGTCAAAAAAATACTATGAACAGTCTTTATTCTTTAAAGAATTGTTTTTAATACAAAGATGTATTCTTTTAATACAGGACTTTTACCTTCTGTATAATATGTACTTTTTAAAAAGACTTTAAAGTAATTTTATACATATGTACAATTGTTGCTTTACTACATAGTTTAAAATTTAAATGTATTTTGGGAGTTTTTTCTTACCCTCTTGATAATTCGAAGTTTTTCACTGGTCTTACCAACTTCAAATTACCGAGAGTCGACTGTATATATAATATGCACTCATATTCATAAATTAGGGGTAATTCAGAGTCATCCGGAAATAGAATTCTAAATCTCCTTTTTTATGTGGTAGAATTATTTGCCTTTTGGAATATGGGCGTACCCAGCTAGAAGAATCCGAGGAACTTGGAATTGTCCAGAGTGTCATCTCCAGGCTTTGGCAACGACTCCAAATTGGTGGTAATATCAGTAAACGTTACAGCACAAGTAACCCTCAAGTAGCTGGTATTTGGTAGTTACTGCCAAAAGAAACAGACGGAACACAGCATCAGACATGTCTCATCAGTTCTCTTCATCCACTGATATGAAAGTTTCAAAAAAGGATCGTGTACAGACGCCTAGGGCATATTGGTATATATGCTCGTAGACCTGTCAGATGTGTTCCACTTACTGCAACTCACTGTCGCCTGCAGTTAGCTTGGAGTAGGGAGCATGCATTATCGACACCGCAACAGTGGGCTTGTATGATGTTCTTCGACGAATCCAGGTATAGCTTACAGTCTTATTCTCGCCAGACTTTCAAATGGATAACTCCCAAGTACCTGTTACAGCCAAGAGAACATCAATGATCGACACCATTTTGGTAGTGCAGGATTGCTCGCTTAGGGAAGGGGGAGTTTATTCTGCGTCCCAGTACTGAGCTTTGTGTTCTAATTGGAACCATGACAGGTCAAATCTATAGAAACGTCCTCATGAACATCATATACGTTTAGTTTGGGGCGCAATAGGCACAGAATTTGTGTTTTTGAATGGCAACGCTCGTCTTTACCTGCAAGTATCGTAAGCGAATGCCTTCAGTAGGAGGATATCACCCGTATCAATTGGCCAGCATTCTCACCAGACTTGAATCCAGTAGAGCATGTGTTAGATATGCTTTAACAGCGATGTGTAGCCTGTCAAACACCGCCCACATGTCTACCGGAACTTCAGAGATCACTGCTTGATGAGTGGTGTAATATTCCCCAAGATCAGATCTATAATTTGATACTGAGTATGCCTAAGCGTTGTGCGGACTACATTGCATCGTCTGGGTGACATACTTATGTACTACCCATAATACCAAGGATATAAAATTAAATTTTGTGTAAAAGGGGGGGGGGTGTAATTTTCTCCAAGAAGTAAAAATTGCAATTTGTATTAATAATAATAAATATATGGCATCTTTTTTTTATCTTTACCCTTTAATAAAAAGTCTTTACAAATAAGTCACATTTGTTTTGCTTTTGGCATTTTTTTTTTTGCCAGAACTTGCATTAACCTTAATTTATGGAAATGAGTATATATATATATATATATATATATAAGAGTCATATCTGATGGAGCTTAAAAAAATGTCAAATACTTGTCAGGGAAAGCCGCTCCCTGCAATTCGTAAAATCACACATTTCGATCACGTCCTTGACAGCCGGATAGCGCGCGATCTAAAATCCCAGCTGCGTCACTTTAAAAAGTGATTGTTACGTTCGTAAACCCCTCCAAAAGTTGTAAGCGCAGGGGTTGAGGAAGGGATGTGACAACGACACGTGCCGAATGTCAAGGGTGGGGACAGACAGAGACAAAAGATTGTGTAGATGCGTTATGGCGTTTGGGGAATGTTAATGTAACGATTCATCCTCATTCTTTGGAAAAGGGATTTGAATTAAAAATTGCAAGATTTTCAACTAATATCAGAACAAAAAGTAGGTATTACTGGTATGTTAGAATGAATATATAAAGTTAAACGTCTTTTTTAACATAATTAAAAGTGATTATTCAAATTATTGCCCGTATTACAACTGAACGAAATTTAATTAAAGAAATACATCGAAGAAGTAAAAAATAAAAATAACTCCATTTTCATTAGCATGTGTTTTAATAAGTTACTCTACTTTTTTCCCGCTTTGTCAAATGAATGAATCAAATTAAAATGATTTAAAGTGAACGAAATTTGGTAGATTTTCTTAAAGGCTGTCGTCATTATCCTGATAATTTGAAAATAATGGTTAATAGTTTATTAAAGAGCTTTTATATGTTATGAATTTCGTGTATACTGAGAGAAATATGAAGTTTTAACAGACTGAAGGACCACTTATATATTTCTCAGTTTGTTTTAATTTTGAAAGTTTTATTTTTTTTTCTATTCACATAGGAGAATGTATGTGCATTATTGTATTTGAATATTGAACCTTTTGAATAAGAATAAAACTATAAAAATTCGAAAGCTGCATTTAAAAAGATTGGAATAATTTGTTTTATTATCACAAAATTTTGTATATTTTTATCACAAAATTGTCAGCAACTGACGAGTGATATAAACGTAATAATTAATAAGACAAGAATAAAATTATTGCGCTATTTCCAATGGCATGTATGATCACAAATTATCTAACATGAATAAATATTTTTTTATGATTGAACTGAAACTGTTTTAAAAAGAAGGGAAAGAAAAAAAAAACCTTTAAATTTTGTAATGGATAATATTTCTAATTATAGGAAAAAAGAAGGATAATTTGTAAAGAGAAATTAAAATAGTTAGTGCATGTTTTTTTTCTTTTCAGGTGTAAATCATTACTTCTAAAACTTTCAATACTTGAGACACGATATTCACTCACAATTTTCATTGCCCCCTTCTCCATGCAAAAACACTGTATTGAATTCGATAATACAATACTTGAACGCTAAAGCTACAATACAACTTAAACCTCTCCACCACCGGCGTATATAAATGTCTCGTTCAGCTCTCGTCGTCATCTCTGACTAAATTGCCCCGGACATTTATATACGTCTTTCCGAAATACGGTCTTTTCTGTTCACTGCTATCCAGAAAATTATTTCGAAGGCTTTGGAATGCAATAAAATGACCTTAACGGTGTATTTGCGAAGGATTTACTTATTTCAGAGGAATTTCTCATTTATTCTTCCCCCCCCCCCAAATACACCACATATGCGTGCATAAGTGCAAAATGGAGGCATTGTGGATCGAATCTCGTAACTTTTAATCCGCAGTGAAGGGATTAATTATTAACCGTACAAATTATCAAGATAAGTGTTAATTTTTGCATAAAAGTTTTTATATGATAAGCCCGTGCGGTCACTGGTAATTATTAAACTTGTTCTTATCCTAGTATTGTTAAATTAATTATAAAATACATTATGCAGTACTGATGCATTTATAAGTGTATTATATCAATGTTAATGCTTTTATTTTAATTTTCATTGCGTCACAATGTACTTTATTGGTTTACTTTCAATAAATCAATAATTTTATAAAAAGTCTTTTGTTTTTGACTTTTCAATATGCCCGCGCCCCCTCCTAACGACATCACGCTCCCTAGGGAGGCGCGTCCTACAGTTTAAGAAGCACTGGTGTAAATGTTTATTATTAATTAAACATGATCGTTCGATTTAATCAACCTAAGACTATCTGTTATACGAAAGGACATAATCTAATTTTGATCATGCTATTTTATCGAAAATATTTAAACTTGCTTTTGTGTGGGGAATAAGGACTGCATAAGAGAAAACGTTTAAAAATACGCTGAAACTTCATAAGTAACTATCAAATACATTATAAAAACAATATTTAAAACCATTTTATGCAATAAATAGCTAAAAATGGAACTAGAAATTAGATTTTTAAACATGAACACTAATTTACACATAAAGAATGTATTTATTGTCTTACATCAATATTAGACATGAAATTTCCATCCATATTTGGTACCTTTTTGAGCACATATAACAAAGTACCCATACAGAAACTGTTTTCCGTAATCAAGAATGCTGATTTTCCTGTGGAAAATTGGTTCAAACTCACTTCTGACGTTTATAGATACTACATCAATTCGCTCATTTTCTCATTGTTGATATTCTGTGGTATAATGTAGTCATTGATCAGATTTAGCATGGTGGCTTAATGATTTTCAGTTTGTATATGTCTTGGTAACCAGACATATAAGATCGAAGCTCATTCAGAGATTTTAAATTACTTTGAAAATTCTTATCGATTGCTAAAAAATATTTTTCTAATTTGTTCTAAAGTTAATTACCGACACAACTACTTCTTTATACACACCGCATAAGAAAGATCTCACAAAAAAAGGAACACAAGTAAAAAAATTTGAGAGTAACTCATTTTGAGTACTCTAGAATTCTATGTTAACATTAAGTACTGTACATTGGATAAGTTGCAGTATATATATATATATATATATATATATATATATATATATATATATATGATAGTGTATGTGTATGTGTAATAACTTAACTTAACATTTACTTAAAATTATAGTTTAGTTATTTTTATTTAAATCATAATTACGAGAGTGTCAGGAAACTAAGTACCATTTTTAAAAAAAACTCGTAAAATTTTTTTTCAAAAAAAAAATAATAACTATTTTTGCATTACAGAGCATGTAGGAAACTAATTTTTTTGCTTAGTTACCATTATTATTCAGACGTTTTTCAAATATGTTAACAAACTAGTCAATGCTCTCTTTAAGGAAAGATTCCGCCAATAAACTGTTTTTGAAATTAAAGGACACCCCGCCAACGCGAAAAACCGTAAAAATAAAAACGCGAAGGCCAAGAACGCACACAAAATTACAAAACGCATTACAAAAAATTGTGAGCGTCTGTTTTCTCGAATTTTCTCTTTCACTTTTTAAACCAAACCATTATTGAGAACAGAAGGCCATCCACTCCGTTCTTCGTTATAAACATTGGTGCACTTATTATTGAATTGTCGAACCAACTTTCTCAGCATTTCATCAATCATTAGGTTTTAATCATAAATCTTTACAAGTTGATGACAAATTTAAACTGGCTCAACACTCTTTGCATTCAAAAAACGGATTACTGAACGTATTTCATAGTAATCGTTTTAAACTTTTTGAACACTCACTAACACACGTAAAAAACACAATCTGGATATAATAGTTTTACTCGTTTTGCAAACAGCCAGAGACACTTGTGAGCAAGCTTTCAACTGCAAAACTACTACAGCAGTGGTGGTAGAACCAAATGGCACTTAGTTTCCGAACACGCTTCGTACGAATACCTTATTTCAGAACACATCGCGAATCTCATTTCCTTTCACATTACTTGATTAAAACCTATATTTTAACAGACTTATTAGTGATTCCTCGATTAAAGAATTAGACTTTAAATTTTTTTGACGCATTTATTCGTGATTCCTAGAGCCAGAATATCTTAATAGCTTTCAAGGGTCTTACTGAGTGTGAGTCAAACTTTTTCTCAAACATTTCTGAATTAAAATAAATCTGTTTCACAATTAAGCTCATACAGCTGACTTAAAATTTTAAAAAAAAATTGAATAAAAAAAATTAAAATAATATAAATAATGCGAATAAACAACTATGGAAATGTGTCAAAATCAAACCTGCCTTTTAACTACTTGCTCCTCTTTATACGTATAAAAAAGATTAGACACAGCTTGTAAAAACTCTGTGTTAGTTTATTTAGAATGAATTATATGAGATAAACTAATATTTATATTATCTGATTTTCTTTGTGGAAGGTTTCGTTTTAATCGTAATACTTAAGAATAAATTAGTCTCTCAAAGTAAAATACATGAATATACTTTTTAAAAAAGGATCTAATAGTTTTATCACAGTAGTTTCAGAAGAGAATTGTCACAGGATTCATTACGAAAGACCCGTTTAATAAGCAACTTCTACATAATCACATTTTATTCCTTTCTTTAAAAATGTCATTACCATTTAAAAAAATTACTTCGAAAAAATTATGTAATTCCAACAGCGATAAAAAAAAATCCTTGTCAAACTTTCTAATAATTCTAAATCACCGTGCTTGAGAACTAAAGGAATGAAAAACCGTCAACATAGTTAACCCATCTCGCAAAATTCGACATCAAAGGGCATCGGAAACAGTGAATTCTTCTAACAGCTTATCGGATTACTTCGCTTGGTCATTAAGAAAACAGCAATTCTAATCGAAATGCAGCGAAGGAGATTGCAAATTGGGAAGGGAAAGGAAGGGGGACGAAGAGGAAAGGGATCACATTATCCTATCTCAAGACAGATTAAGGAATAGATGTCGCCATCTATGCGCACCGAGAGGAAATTAGGATATAAAGATGATGAATTGTTTCAAGCGTTAATTACTGATTCGGTAGATGTTACACTGTGATTGAAGTTCTAGATTTTCCAATGAAGTGGAAATGAGAAAAGCGGATCATTTATAAATTTAAGCTGAAGGGAATTCTCATTTTAAATGATCGGTGAAGTTTCTACCACTGGATTGCCCATTGGTGGAATTTGATTTAAATTTAATCTTGGAGATTATTCAAGATTAAATTTAAAATATAACTGAATAAAAATACAATTAATTAAGCTTCATTATTCAGTAGATGCATGAAATGAAGTTATACAGATTAATATATTTTTTTTAAAAAAATTGTAGGATAACAGTTAGACACTTAATCCCACGGACCCTTGGGCGGTCCTTGTGGCTGTTGAGGGAGTTTGTGGTAATTTAAAATTAACTTTGGGGTGCATGGAAAACTTTGGGGGGGGGGGGTCACGTAAGATTTGATATCCGCGGTATATACTGATTACTAACCGCTTACGTACATTTTTACAATAAAATCTGTTTTGAGTTTTTCTCGGTGACTCCGGTACATTGAATATATTGGTTTGTGCACTACTTATATATATATATGTATTCGATCTATTTCGGAAAGAGATAATGTAGTAGCTGATGCTTTGTTACGACCGGGTCACCAATGTAGAAGTTGAGTGCTCTAGATCAAAATTTTATTAGATACTTCAAAGTTAGAACACTGCTAAAAATTAACTAATACATTATTAATTTCTTAACCTTAAAAATTAAAAGCAGAGTATTTCATAAAATTATCAAAACATGTTGCCAATTAACTGCAGAATGGTTTGAAAAGTAAATGGCTGGAGATCTGAGTTTCATCTTTCTTTTTATTCACCATCCACACTCACAGTTAGCTTGACACTTCAAAGAATCTACATTCTTTGGTTAAACCACCTCACCATAATGTAAAATATTTGCAACCCATTCCCATTATTAAAAACGTTAAAACAAATTAGTTATGATTTCCATGTGTTGAATAAACTTTACAGTAAAACATTATAGAGAGGTACATAAAATTCAAGAAATGAAACACTTCTCACGGAGGAAGTCAAGACGATCGTGGATGAGGCCATCTATGTGAGGTTTAAATAAAAACAGATTCTCTCTGCTGCATACAATACCATCTAAAATTTAGTAGTATAAAAACGTTGAGAGATGTGAAGTGAAAGCAACAAGTTTTCCTCAGCTTTGAACAGAGAGCAGTATTATTCTTGGTATGATTAAGAAGATAAAGTACTTTACATAAGTATTTTTGAATGCAATTGATATAATGTACTTAAATGTATTAACAAAAGAAAAACAGTTATTAAAATTTATTTATAAAATATCCTTATTATACATTGTTTATCAATTTCGTTTTCATTTTCATTTAGCATTTTCAGGACATCAAAATTATAAGCTTGTATTTTTTTGATTATGTTTTGAAATAAAGTTTTATCTTTTGAGGTTTCATGATCAAATATTAGTATAAAAAGGGGTCCGTGGGTGTTGTAAGCTTAGGAACAACTGAGGGGTAGTTGAATATAAGAATCCAAAATTTTCAATAGCTGATAAATATTGAGCATGTCTGATCAGTATAGCCTATTACATACAGGATCAGGTTTATTTTGTAATATAAAATCATAAATGTTATGTGATAAGTGTTTAAAAAGATATTTTTAAAAAATGCCACGCGTAAACATTCTTTTAATCTCTAAGAACTTTATTATTAAGAAACTTTAATTTATTTTTAAATGATAATTATTTCCAAAAATAATATTTATTTCACCCCAGAAATGGTTTTATTAATTTTGACGGTTTATTTTCTTCTGGCTTTGATTGTAAAAGGAAAATCTTTTCAAAATATTTAATTTTCTAAGCGATAGGTTTTTGTGAACCATCATTTCTAACTCAACAAATCAATTTGATATGTTTCCTAATTATTGACATGGGGCTTTCTTCTTTGTTTCAGAAGATTAAAACACAAACAATTGACTTCAAACTTTACCACATAGTTGCATGAGACACTTTTTTATTTACTTGATACTTTATTTTACGAATGTAATGGCCATTTTTGATGCCAGCATGACACTTTTCCGATTATTACGAGCGGATAACTTCTTGTTTAAACTCATAGTTTCATTTTCTTCGAGGTGATAGCTTCTTTTATTCCCTTGAATAATATGAATAGAAGTTTTTGAAATCTTTTGCATCAAACAGTTTGTTGACTTCCCCGAGGCACTATTCTAATTAACTAAAGAGCCAAAATCAATTTTTATTCTACCATTTCACTTTTATTTCAAACTTTTCCGTTTAGCTACTTACTCCAAATTTAAAGCAAAATTATATGTATTACTAAAAAACAAAACAAAAAAAGTGGTCTTAGTTTTATGAAACGACCTGATTTTCTAAAAATTTTTTTGGATCAAAAAACTATTTTCCCCCCAAAAATACAGCACTACGAAACTGTTTAATTTCATAGACTCTCTTTAGTTTTATTGCTACCTTTGTTGAGAAAAGATGGAAATTTGAGAAATCTTATAATTTTGTAATATAAATGTTCAACTAAAGTTCATATTTTAGGTCAGATAGTATAAACCCCACAGTAAATCAAAAATGATTTTTTCGGTCTAACAAAATACCAATAGGGAATACTATTGTAAAATACCACTACTTATGACATTTGTGTTCTATAAAGCTGTTTTTTCGCAAAAGTTTAGCGCTGAGAATCCCATGAAGAGTTAAGAAGGGGGACCATCGTAATGTTAATGAAGAAATATGCTTAAGAAATGATGCAGAGATAATTGGAGCATGAAACAGGAAAGATGAACATAAATGATAAGCTTTAAAACCCACAATCCAGAGCTATTATAGAAATTAGCAATTATAATTTATTCCGGGCCTGTTAAATTAAATCTATGTCTGAACTTATGCATGATTTTTCAAAGTAAGGTAAAATATTTAAGATAAACTGAAAACACTCCTGGAGAGTTTTCCCGGTAATGAGGTAGGTGGAAGGCTAATAAATCAGCGAACGCTAATAACTCCCCTGTTCCACGGAAAACGATAAAGAACCTCCGTCACAACGAAAATGTTCGAATAACGAAAACGACGACGATAATTACCATTTAAATCCACCTAATTATTTCGGCCACGTGTAATTGCTCGATCACATCATTGATTTCTATTACAGAAAGTCGAATAAATACCCCCTTAAATCACCCGTTCCTCTTAATAGCACTTTCGTTTAAACCTTGTGTAGATATTACCTAAGACCCAAAGGGGGACATACATTGAGGGGAGTCCCCTTAGTCTTAGAGCTATGACGGTCGTTAGAGATTTACTTCCAAATACATTCGATACTAACGAGCCATGCTATTGGTCCCAGATCCTGAGTTTCAAACAATAGCAATCCCTTTTGTGATAGTCAGTGGAATAGTCTCAAACAATTAAACTTCTAAAATTATGAAGCATTGCTTACTAAATATTGATCTGGTTATTTACAGTATCAGTAATTCATATCAAATTCTATGAGTTGTAGAAATGGTTTCATTTGTATGTTCAACTGACCTTTCCCTAATATTTTCTTTTGAGAATTATGAGTTAAATGCCAGGAAGTAATTTCCTTGTTCAGCCAGCAGTATATAACTTTCTGTTAGAGCAAATTTAAATTTAATTTTTAAAAGAATTTTGATTGTTTATACCTTTTACAAAAGAAATAATTCATGATATTATTAATAGAAATTCAAACTAGATTATGTGACAGTATAAATAGTATATAATTAACTGATATTAATATTACTATAATAAAAGCTAGGATTGTAAGTAGCAGAATAATGTTTGTTTCTTTAAAAAGAAAGAAAATACAAAAGTCACAAAAATATGAGGTACCATAGCGTATAGCATGCATCGCCGTATAACGTGCACCTGTACTTTCAAGCCTCATTTTTTTAATTTTTAGGTATATTAACCGTATAACCGTATTAATGAAGAAGCCTGACATAGATGACTGCAATTCTCTTATGTTTTGAAGTAATTCATTCGAGATATTACTCGAAGCTATAGAAAAAATAGTATCCTTTTAGAAAGAACTACAGCCCTTCAAGTTCATACGGAATGCTATTGCTTTTAAACAAACAGTATTTCGATATAATGTAAAAGTCCAATTTTTTATACTCCTCTCTTTTTTTATTTTATTTTTAAAGCTGTCATTTTTGTACCCGACCTATAACGCACATCCTTAAATTTCGATCTTATTTTTTGTGTTAAAAGGGCGCGTTATACGCCGGATTTTACGGTATCTTAAACTACTTTCATAATTCTAACCACAGCTGGTTAAAATTGGTATCATTATCAATGACTCCAGGGAATTAAAATTGGTATATTTTAAATGAATAATTTTTATATAATTAGCGATTGACTAATTTCTAAAGAAGGGTTTTTCCATTACGGAATACTACTTTCCTGGACACTTAGGCGAAAGGATTTCAATTGATAGTATTCAAAATATTATGCGAATCTGATTATTAACTCTGAAGATATTTAGAAATAATTGTTCGGTGACCTTATAAGACTTTAGCTTATCCGTGATAATAATTCTAAATATTTTCCAATTTTTTAACACTGAAAGAATCAAACTGATAATTAAGCTTTGTGAACTGGCTAAGTTTTCCTTAAATCTCGGCGACGTTCCATTATCATTCATTCAGATTTCACAAAGGAACATTTCTCGTACTTTTAGGGAATATTCCAAAATTTTGGATTTAAGGGAGCACTATATGATTCAATTGACAAAAACAAGTGGAAAATTGAAATCAATTTTTTTAGCCCAAATTATTTTTTATATATTTTTCTATAATCTCAAAAAATTTGAAAGCTCTAAATTAAGAAAAAACAATTATGATAATTTCCATGTTCATTTTTATTTTCACTCATTTGGCAAATAAAAATTTTTAAATAATTTGTCTCAGCAAGAAAAAAATCACTACTTTTCTTCAATTCAATTGCATTTGGTTCAACAGAAGAAAAAAATCACAATTGAACCAAATGCTTTGATATTTTTTTTAACTATTGTTATGAATATATATGTAATCAAGATTGATACGTATTTTTTAATCACAGCAATATTTATTTTAAAAAAATAATCGAATACAGAATTTGTACATTTTTAAAGAATATTCAATCCTCATATATAAATAAAAGTATTTTACGAATATCGATCATGTCATCACAAAACCTGTTCCAACTTTTTCTATGCGTTCTTATAAATAAAATTTTATGTATGTGCGTCAATTGTTGTAAGCGTATTTTAAAATCACATCAAAATTTTTAAATTTTTTCTTCTAAAAAGTTAAATTATTAGCTTTTGTGGTATTTTAAGCACAACAACTGTTTTACATAATGCATATACATAGGAAAAATCTAAAAAAACTTCTGAAAACCATTAAATTATTAATTTTTAAAAATTAAGATTGCACACATGGAATTCGAGTATTTATAACTTTTGGAATGTTATTGTCGCGAATTTTTGCCTCGCCCTTTCACCTCGCGACTAACTTGTAAATAATACTTTTAATTTAAGGTTTGATTATTTCAATTATTTGAAATTAAACCCAAAAATTTGAATGGACAGTTATAACTCTTCTTTTTCCGTAACTGTATTTAATTATTCTTTTTTTCGTTATAATATCCTTTTTTAAAATTCTTTATATTTTCAGAATAGGATGAAAAATACCCATCACTCTGCAAAATGCATTAGAAAAAATTTCAGTTGATTCTTTTTATCCTCAATTGTTTGAGACACTCCTTTAATATAACAAGGACATTTTACATATTTCTTAATCCTCCATAATTAAAAAACTTTTGTTTGTTAGAGTTTTATGAACATAGTTTTGAAATAAAATCGTAATCTACATTAGGAACAATTTTTTACTATTTAATTAACAATGTTAATTAAATGAATTAACTAATGAATTAACATTATACGTGTTTAGTAATTTAGCTTGAAATTTATAAAGTGTGGGGTACCTTTTTTAATAATCTCTTATAACAAGCAAATAAGCATCCACTTAGGAATCTCAAACGTTGTACGATCTTTTTTTTAAACACTAAAATTTCTTACGGAATGGAAAACATACAAAGCCTCTCAACTCCAAATTACAACGGTACACGATGACAAAATAAAAAGGAAAGCTCCTTTGCTATTTTCATCAAACAGGATTAGAGTGTACAGGCTTTTACATTATGCTGAACTTTCAACAAGAAAACATCTATTTTATAACGGTAGTCAAGCAATATCTACATTTGAAATAACTTTTGAACTCATCATGTATCCATTTTTAATGATCTTGATTTTAAGTGACAGTCGAGGTGCTAATCTAGCATCTTTCTAATTGGTATAGGATGGAAGATAATACAGAAGGGGCTACTTTGGACAAGATAAAACGTCTTTCTCCTTCTCATGAGATACACTTGCGATGGATTCCTTCGCATATTAACATAGCGAGCACCGAAATTTCTGATGTCCTGGCAAAACGTGGCGTAGCTCCTCAGATTATCTGGCCCCTATGACTTATTCAGAGCTGTATTCCACTTACAAAGGAAATGAACACTCAACTATTGAAATGGGCGTTCATCTGTGAACATCTGGACAGTGAAAACAGTTCTCAATCCAATAGCTGGTGGTCTTCGATGTGGGAGACAGAGAATGTGGATTTTCTCAGTCTGCTGAAAGACATGACGGTGATTGGTTGTTACGAGGAGATCAGGGAGGTGTGTCTTAAAGTTTCTTCAAGATGAAGATATTGAAGAAGTTTTTGCTTGGTTGAGAGCTTAGAGGCTGCTTTCTGGAATACTCAACTATTCCTCCTGTTCATTGATGGTATCTAGGTAAACGTCCCTATGGTCCGCTGTCCTTTTGGTTTATCAGGTAGCCCCATTATTATCCATTTCCGCAGTGGACATTTTAGAACATTGACCTACAATGAGAAAACATTTTCCCGACCTGTGCTAGTTTCTCTGTCTACCAAGCCTCTCCAGAACATATTTTTGATTGCTAAGATCTCACATTACTGGATCTATAAGAGCACCCACTGATGGCAATCGACCTTCTGAGAATAAACAATGTCATGGACTTGATCTAGCTCAGCTAGACATGGAGGCAACAGCATTTTTAATAATCAGTAATAATGTCTTTACTTATAGGACTTTTACAATCACACTATTTTATTTATATATTCTTCATTGTAGACATACACAAGTGTGTAAAAGTAAAGGAGAAAAAACCAGATTTTCGCGGATTTTTCAACAAACTATCGGACCAATTCATGTGATTTTTTTGTTGGTATATACCTTATAGTATAACTGAAATGATGATAGTAAAAAGTTAATGATACTTACACAAAATCATGATCTATGTTTGTAAAAACCTGTATGGTTTTCCCGAGTTAAAAAAAAATATTTAAAAAACTTCTATTAGACATTTATTTCGTTTGACATGTATATTTAATTTCTTTATAAGAAATCACTGAGATGTAAATGAATATGAAGCATGTTAGGTAAAAATAAGACAAATTTGTAACAAAGTATCGCATTTGAATTCAAAGTTTGGAATAGTCTATTCCAGGGATGGCCAACCTTTTTGGAAAGAATGCCACTATCTGATAAAAAAAAATATGCGTGTTACTTTAAACTTTTACAACAAACAAAAGAATATGAAAAGGCGAAAAAAGGTTACTTAAAGGCTTATTATGAAATTTTTGCGCAAATAGCGCACATTTTATGCAATTCTAAGTTGTGGAAATTTAAAAATAATATAGTAAATAAGACAAAAGTACAAACTTAAGTTTTATTGTTAAATATTCTTTTCGGTTTCAATTAATTAGGTTAGGTATAAAATAAAAATGTGTAACCAGCAAAATTTGATTCTAAATAATTACTAAACACTCAGTACTTCCTTAGTGTGCTTTTTAATTTCGAAATTTTTTTTACTGAGTCAGCTACATTAGAATCAGTTCTCGAAGATGCTAACAGAATTGGATTGTTCTAGCTAAGCATCAGCTTCTCTTCCCCCCCCCCTCCAAAATCGAGACAAAAATAAAGCCAAAGTATATTCAGAAAAGAAGATATAAGATCAATCAGGATTGGAAAACAACAATCTTTTCCTTGTAATCTTAAATGTAAATTATTTAAATGTCTTGTAGTATCGGTAAGAAAACTTAAATCTCAAAGCCTCTCTTCATTCTTGAGAAGCAAACTCTCACTAGGCAACTCATTGTTTTCTTTCACATACTTTCAAACACACTCCCTCAAATTCCAGAATCTCGAATGCATTTCGGAAAATTAACTTACGCAATAAAGAAGCAGTGTTGTAAGCATCATAATTTTTTCTATTGTTATTTAATTGAATGCACATAAAATAGATTTTGATGTTTTATTTTGTCTGAAACAGCCACCTTTTAATAAAACAGTAAAAAAATTAGTATTTATTATTATCTTTTTAAATATTTTAATCTTTCAATAAATCTTCGAGTGCCACTCTCACAACTATGCCGTGCCACACCGTGGCACGTGTGCCGCAGGCTGGCCACCCCTGGTCTATTCGAACAATTGTTTTATTACGTAATACTTAAAAAAATAAGTTATATCGTCCTTAATTTTGTTGAATGAATGTGGATTCTCATCTTTATGATATAAAACCTTAACTTTTTTTTATAATGACATTAATTCTCCATTTATTAAAATACAAAAGTAACTCAACAGCTTGACTTTCCTTGATTAATTTTTCTTCAGTATTATTCAAATCTTTCGCTGCAAAAGTATTGTTTTGTGAATGAAAGTATACACTACGAGAAATTAGAGAACAAACACTATAGTACGAAATAATAGCCTTGCAATCAGAATATATTTTGAAAATATTCTCTATAAAGCTATTACCTCTCTTTCTCAGTAGAATATCAAATATACAATAAATCGGTTGAATATGAGAATGATTTAATGTGGTGTAATAAATAGCAGAGCATTATATTCTACAACGTGAATGAAGCCATAGAAAAATCTGCAAAGACTTACTACATAAATTAGAAGAGTATAATAAAAAGTTTTCACTTATATGAAGAATAATGTCTTAATTAAGTTAATGCATGTATATTATTTTCATCACAGAAAAGATAATTTTTTACTTAAAGCAATATATATATATATATATAAAGCCACGTATATTTCAAGGAATACACACAAATGTTTATATTCCTTCTTCTACATGACATCAAGCTTCATGAGATAATTGCAGGTAACCTATTTAAGAGTAAAACAAGAAAAAAATTTGGGAAATTATTTCCTTAGTATATTTCTAACACATCTAACACATTAAGCTAATTCAACATATTAACGTAAGCCATGGTAGAAATTTTACTGAGTAAGCAGAGACAATTTATGTAAGCTCCTGATGAAGGTTCTGTTTAACACAAATATACATTTTTTTCTTTTCTTTACAGATTTATTCTAGAAGTGAATACATTTTGACAAGTAGACATATTGTTTTGATAAACAGTTACTAAACAACACACATTAGTCGAAGAAACTGGCACTGAAAAAAATTACACTGTACATAATTTATAAATCATTAAGTCCATTAACATTTCCACCATTCACTAACCGAGTACACATAAATCGAAACAGTAGCAAATACTCTACACTGTTCTAACTGCAAATTCTATTTCTACAATATCGAGTAGTGGGGGGACAAACGGGCTGGCGCGTTTTGACTAATAGTCGATCCAATAGGACCTCAGTGCACAAACATACGGACAGTTGTTCCGAATGTCATAGAAAAGGCCCCAAAACCTTACTCTGATTTATGAGCGGGGCTATTAGGTTCCAACTGCGATGCATAAATTTGCTGGCCAAATGATTCCGGCATGCATGTGCGCAGACGGCCTGTTTCACGCACGGCCAACAGAAAGCCATTAGTTAAAGCAAGTCCGAACACTCCAATTAATAGAAATATCGCAAATGGAATGAATTCGCTGCTCTGCCTTTTCGATTGTTCGAGGGGGTTGGGAATTAGTCAAAGCCAAAATATTAAGTTTTTGTTTAAACGTTGAGGCTCATACACTTCCATTACGCTCAGTACTTTTAGAGACTAATTAATGAAATGTCTTTTGAGAAATTAAACGGAGTGCTTATATTTCAGTAAGAAATCGGGAAAATGTGATTACGCAGAAATTCGTTGAGTTTCGTCATTAGATGCATTTGAAGAGGATAGATAATTATAATGTATTTTTTTAAAGTTTCCGTAATATAAAAATACTATCCTATATGCATCCGCTTCACAGAGTATTTCAAGGCTTATTAAGGCTATTACATTTTTTTTAAGTTATTATCTAATTTCTAACATTAAACTTTTGATTGCATTTAAAAATATTCTTATAACCCTCGATTTAAAAAGGACAAAGATATGATTTCTAAAACAGAAGTATATATATTTATTGACCCTGTACTTCTCAGCCCCTTTGAGTAGATTTCCTCAATCCTTATTTTTAACGGATCATTACTCAACAAAAGAAATATGCTTGCTGAATTCCAAATCTATAGGTTCAATTGTTCCTTAATTTTTTCAGTTCATCAATTGTCTTTTTTTATATTTCTAGTAATCTGTTTAATTATAATCTATCGAATTGTTTTTTATATGTTTTCTATAACGCCTCTGTAACTCTCTGGGGAATCTATTTCTGCAGAACCCATTCTTAGAATTAGAATGAAGAATTCTTAGATGCAGAATTAGTTTATTTCTACTCAACTGAAGAATTATGTTTGATAATTTTAAAGTATGCATGCCAAGTAAATCACAAACTAAAATTTTTGTCTAATACCAATGCGATCCCCTTGGGAGTTGATTTCCATAAATCTGCTCATAGTGGATTCTGCTCAATAGAAGGAACATGTTTACCGGACTTAAAGTTTGTAAGTCTTATAACTCTCAAAAATGCAAAATTTTTAGCTATAACGCCCCCATAATCTCCCTTGTGTGTTGATTTCTTCCAATCCTGTTTTGAACAAATATTTGCTCCACAAAAAATAAAAATAATAAAAAGTTATTATATTTCATGTATATGGGTGTAATAGTTTGAAAAAGAAAATCTTTGTCTCTAACGCCCCTCCCCTTGGAAGTCTATGAAGCGAGTGAGTGAATTGCTTTCCTCCTATATATATATATTCAGATATTAAGGAAAATTTAATATCATTATGTGATGCAAACAAAGTTAACTATTATCACAGAAAAAACGTTTTACGGTCAAAACAGGTATAGGTTCTGAAAATATTTTTAGAAAATATAGATAGCTACAGAATGGAATTCCCATTACAATTCACCACAGAGTACTCAAGCATATTTAAAGAGGACAGAATCCTACTTCTATGACAAAACATTTTAAGAAAATTTTAAAGGATTCTAAATTACTTCAATTCTTCAAGAGTCGTGGAAATTTTCTAAGCTATTTCTTTAAAAAGACATTCTAAGCATCAGCAGATAAAGTAAGTTCTCAAAATTAATTAAAGAATATTTCTTTATTTTTACCTCTAGTGTATTAAAAACTTATTATTTTAAACAAAGTTTCGCGAGTTTTTTGAGGGGTATTTACAAATGTTTCAGCATATATGTAGACTATATTTCTGTACTATTTGCTCACATTTTAGAATATATTTGTTAACTAATAATTAATTACATTTTAAACTTACTCCGTGGCTTTATTTAAATTATTCATTACAGTTTTTCTTGCTTTTCAGTTTATTACGTGCTTGTTAATATGTCTAATAATACATTTATAAGTGTTTATATAATGCTTCAAAGTGCATTAAAAATAAATTCCTAAAATTTCTTTTTTTGATGCGCCTCCTTCAAAACGAAATTTCTTCCCAAATTGTTTTTTTTTTACTAGTAAATATTTCCTACTGTATCCGACTACATTCGGAATCGTTATTTTGAAAAAGGGTATAAAGGAATTATATATATATATATATAAATATATATATATATATATATATATATATATATAGTGTCGCATGAATTAGAATACACAAATAAATTTTTAAGAGCATTATTGCAATAAAAAATTATTTAAATGTAATTTGCTTTAGCGAAAATGAAGGAAGAATAGCATATAATTAAAGCGCCTTCGCCTTTTATATAAAATGCTTCTATAATAATAGTATTTTGCCTTTAATAACTAAGGCTTCTGTACGAAGCCTGACCTAGGATTCTTGATATATATAATAAAGAAGTGGATTTGTTCTTATTGTAATACATTGGAGAAGAGAAATTTTAACAAAATATGATGTTTATTATTTTAATTGATCATAGCTCTGAAACTAATGTTATTTTTTCAAAAATTCTTGTTCAGTCTTTATAGAGAAGTCCTAGCTATATCGACGTAAAATATTATTATAGAAGCCTCCTTTTGTAAAATGAAAATTATTTGGAAATATATAATTTTTTGTTCATTTTTTGGCCCTAAAAATTGTACTTAATTACTTAATTAATTATTTATAGTAATAATATTCTCAAAACAATTTTATTTGTATATTCAGTCTGATAACACTAAATGTCAAAAAAATATTATTTATTTGTATGTTTTTTTCCAAAATTATGGTTCCGAATTTAGAGTTGGATACATAGCCATTTAGTTTATTCAAAATTGTGAATTGAGCCCTGATACGTTTTATCATATAAGGTATCATATATGGTGACATTAATATTTTATTTCTTATACTTTTCAAAAAGATCACCAATTTTTAAAAATAATTAAATATGAAGGGAAGGGCATGTTTTCTTCAAAATTGGTTTTCGTAAAATAAAATTACTTCTGCTTTCCTTTTTCAAAATTAAATTGTGCTTGAAAGAAAGAAATATCTCAGCAGAAATTCCCTATTTCAACGTTTTGTCCGTAAATAATACTTTGAAGGGAACTTTTTCCTTATCAAAATACAAATAATCAAATTAAAATTTTTCGAGGATGTAATTTTATTTTAGAATATTGCATTGTTGCAATATAAATAGATGTATTTTACAATACAAAAATATACTGAAAAAAGCGAATTTTTTTCAGGAGTTCGATATAAAGTTTAGCCCAAAATTAAATTCAGCCGTGCTTTACTTAGTCTAAAGGTCGTATATTTTTATTACACTCAAATAATAATAAAATCCTAGCATAAAATCTCTTTCAACTTTAGAATTATAATACATAAATCTATTCCTTAAAATCGAAAAATTGAATTAGATTCAATCTCTAAAATAATATATTTCAACCTATGGTAATTCCAGTTTTTATCCCATAAATTCACCTATATCGAGGAGCTTCTTTAAATCATCTAATTGGATATAAAAAGTGCACTGTCTGAAATAAAGCAGTTGTTCTTCAAATGGCACTGAAAAACATCGGCTCGCACAAAAAGTTTTAATTCAATTTATGAGAGCAGAAAACTGCTCGGAGCAATTTACTTTCCGATAAACTACTTACCCAGTCCTATTCTTTTCCCTCTGTAGTTGTCTTGCCCATTTAAAATAAACCAAAATCTTTCCAAAAAATGGTTCTCTCATAAGCCATCCTTTTGGGAAAAACTTCTTTAAATATATTCATATTTTATCAGACGCACTCCACTGCTTGGGAAGGAATTAAAAAGTTGTGTTCCCCCTTGGCGAGTATTTCTTGTTCACGGGGAGTTCTTTTTGAATTTTAAATTTGCCCCTCCTTGCTCTCTTTTCACATTCATCAACTCATAATTGACGAGAAGTAAAAGTAGGAGTGAGGAAGATTAGTTTTCTTAAATGCATGAGAGAAAAATTTCATGGAAAATTTCTGTTATTAATTTTTTGAGTTTGTTCTTTGCTTAACTGATTGGAAGGCTTAGATTGGTTCCATCTTGTATATTTGCATTAACAAAATCGAAGAACACTTCCCCATCCCCCAAATCTTCGTTGATTGCAAGAGTTTATTGAATAAATGGAGCGCAAGATTGCGAAAGGGAAAAATGACCTGTTTCCCATGGTTTAAATACCAAATATTAATTTTATAGTCGAAAATTCAGAATAAAATTTTCTTGATAAGTTTAATTGAAAAAGAGTTAATCTTGCAAAAGTTTAAATAATTATTTTGAATAAAAGTTCTTAGAATAACTGCACACATTTGAAGACTTGCAATTATAAACTAATTAACTTTAAAAATTTATTCACTTTTTTGTATTTTAACCAATTATAAATCAATTTATTTAACAATAGAGGTATATCAAATAATAGAGTATATGATGATGAAAGAAGCTTTCTATATTATGTTACTTTTATAGCTTTCTCTATAAATACCCTCAAACATTTATGATAAGCAATTTCTGGCGAATTTTTTTAAATTACTGATACACATAATTACACCAAATACATTTTCTTTCAAACTATATTTTCTTCTAACTTAATATCAAGGATGACTGTTTCTTAAAATGAAATTGTTCATCAAACTTTATCCTTCTATATCTGAATCAATAAATAAATATAAGCATTTTGTAATACCAGCCGGTTCCTGTTTCCCTCTGAAACCCCTTGTCTACCCCCAGACACGGCTAGGTGTGTGGGAGAAACTGAATAATCATCAGACATGTTTCACTCTAATTAATTTATTGACACCAAAATATCAATCAGACACAATAACAATCTAATAAAGATAACAGATCAGATAGTAAGTAGAGCACGGAGGTGAGACTCAATAGCCTGGGGATAATAACACGGACCCTCAACTGATTCCACGATAGCTAAAACACGCACAATATAAACTGCGTCGCACACTAATAAGCTAACTTCTATTTATATAAGGATCATGATACCTGTACTTTTATGAAGTCAAGTCCTCCACTTAAACCTTGAAGGCGATCCTTATCTGTATTTAATCGCCGTCGATTGATCCACTCTCAGTAATATTCCATTGATAAACTCAGAATGCACTTAATCATTTCATGATCCTTCACTCTCCAACTAACCAACTAACTCCTCAAACTCGAGAATACAAAATTTATATAATATACTTAATTTGTATAATCACGCTTTCCTTACTCGGTGAAAGTTGGTTGATAAAAATATTTTACCAGAAGAATCACCAAGGGGTTAGTAGAGCTGCGTATAGATCCGTTACAATTTATATTTAAAATGCAATAAAATATATTTAAGTATAAAAGTATGATTGCTTCTTTAATTTAGTTCACATTTGTTCAACTGATCTTTTAGAAATTTTTTTATTACTTTGCATTTTGTCTTCTATATTCGTCTGTAAAAACGAAAACAAATTTTCGGTATATGTTAATAAAATACATGGAATTTTTTTATGAAAAATTCACCTTTTGTTATATATATATATATATATATATATATATATATTTGTTCTGTGATCCAATTAAGGTAAGTCATTTTTTGAAATAGTAATGATGATCTATACAGGGAGTGATTCAATAGGCTTTGCATAGCATTTTGGAGATAGATGAATCATTGATGGCAGATCTCATAATTTTGAGCTACGACCAATTAATTGACTGAACTTTTACCTAAGATGCTAGCCGTCTATTACCTCTCTATCGATTTAACATCCATCAACCTCTGTACACAACGAGGGATATATATTTAAATGGCATAATGATGTTATATAAATGACAACTCGCTTCGAATTAAATATATAATTATAACCAAATATTATTTTTACAGTGTAAAAGATGTACCGCTTATTGTATGTACTGACTATAAAATTTATACTGTCTAAAATCTTAATCCATATTGAAACAGCTACTTGAATTTAAGAAAAAAAAATATTTGAGCTTTAGCATTTAAAAGAGTAATGATTTTCGTTTAGCTCGTATAATTTTCATAAATTCAGAAAAATTATATAATAATTCTAAAGCATTTATATAAAAAAGGATCATGTATATAAGGATTCCAAATGAGAAAAAAATATATACTTACAGTTTTAAAGCTTTTAAGTTTCTCCCAACTTTTGCAATTCTAAAATTTCAAAGCAATAAAAAATATATCTTCAAAAATTAGAAAGATGCTTAATTCCTGTTGAAAATTAATACCATCCCTTCCCTAGAGTAAAATAAAACGGATCTCAAATACCCCTTTGCAGAAAATTTTCAAATCTGTTATTTATATTGATATATATCACATCTAGAGTAAATCTTTGGAACACAACTCCTCGCTTTCTAGATGGAAATATATCCATCCCTGTACCTAGTGCTCATTAAACCAATGTTTAAGACTAGCTGTGACATCAGTTTCGGATAATATTAATCCTATATTTAAGGTTCAATTTCTCATTTAATGAAAGCTTCGGTGACAAAGGATGATGCAAAATCCTGCATTATATCAGGAGGCCCCCAATTACAAGAGATAGAGACAAAGGATAATTAAAGTCTGTGTCCTATAATCTTCAATGCGACACTTCGTAGCGCTTACATTTATGTGACACGTCTAAAGATTGTGATAAAGAGATTCATTAATATATTATAAACAGTTGACGGCACTTATTAAGCCAGACTGTGAATATTCATAATTATGTTCATTGTTGAAGGCAATTCTTTATTAAAATTGGCTCTGAACTATATTGTAGCAAAAAGAAAGGTTTATTGGTTTGAGGTTATAAAGAACTACAATTAAGCGTGGTTATTAGCCTGGTTCATTAGTTTCAGAGCTGAAATATATTTAGGTAGATGTTTTGTAAAATATATAGATATTAAAGTTAGTAAAATGTCTTAATCATACAATTTTATACATTTAGTTACAAATTTTATTCATTTTATTTTAATGAATGAATACTAAAGATAAAAATTTGAATTTTGTCTACTGCTTTATATGTTCTATTAATAATTAAACAAAAATGTTTTATACTTTTATATTTTAGAAAATACATGCCTTAAAATAAATGAAAAGAACGAATAATATCTATTTTCAGCATCACATTAAAAAAGAAAGCATTTGATGTTCACAAAGCAATTTGACACTCACGGCAAATTTCTTCTTTCTCAGAAAATTTCGCATTATTTTACAATTTAAAACCAGTGTAAACTACATTAAGATTGAATTAATTCTTTATTTTAAAATATTTTGTTTAAAAAACTGCTTACTTTTATTTATTATTATTTTTAAAAACTGTTTAGGGTCATTTTTCTATTTCAAAACATTCTCGTGGCCGTTATTATAAGTGAACAAATATACAAGTTTCTATTAATTAATAAAATATTTTTATATTATGCTGGATTCAAGCATTTCGATTGTAAAAATTCCTTCGAAGATAACTTAAAAGGAAAAGTAGTATGTTAAATTAAGCTGACGTACCAAATTGTAAAACATTTTCCAAAAATTAACGTTTTTAGACTGAATATAAATCTCTTAAAAGCTTCATTATTCGTTAACATTTTTGAATGCTGATTTTCGAAAGATCTCATGAAAGAATATTTAAAGATTGATTGAACAACGAATTTATGAATATTATTAATTCATTTATTTAAATTAAAGTTCTCTTAAATTTAATTAAAGCTTTAATTAAAGCTTTTTTTTAAAAATTATTTCAGTGGTTTTCTGAGGTAATTTATATATACAATTGTCTCTAAAATTAATATACCTTTTTGAAATACGGTGCGATTAAATTTCATGCAAAAAACATTTCTAAAATTATGCCAAGGATTTCCTGACGGGCAGATTACCAAGGGGAAGTCTTAAATTTTGCATAAATTTACATTCTGTTCAATCCAATTTTTGTTTTGATATTCATTTTCCATTTAAATAAACTGTAGAGCCTCTTTTTAAATCTAAATAATTGATTTAATTTTAATATACAAGACACACAACATTAATTTACTCTGACGAAATATCTCTCAAAAGAGCCTTGTCCGTATATTTACGATTATTGTGAGTATCAAATAGCGTTCTACTTAAAAATCATGTTCCTCGATCAACTCATTGAGCTTTCCCTTTTTTGTAAAGCGCTACATCATTGTAAGACTTGTAATTCTATCTAAGATAATTAAAGCAAAGGAAACTCGTTCCAATTTGTAATCCTATTTCTATCAGAAACCCTATCCTCTTTCTTTTAAAAATTTTTTTATTCTTTTCTCGCATATCCCCTTACAGATGAGAGGTTTTAAAAGAGGACGAAATTGCCTTATACTTGATCCCGCTTCTAACAGGCAAATGGTGTTGAGTGCTTGGAGATTAGTACGGGATGAATTGCTTAGAGGATGGAAGGGAAAAAAAGCTTGAGAGGGGAGCTTCAGGAAAAACAGTGCGAATTCTGTTGATTGTAGCATCAAAAAGATAACGAGATATGAATTTTGATGAGGATTAACCAATACCTATCGTTTAATAAAGAAGAGGGGGACATTTTTGTGTATTTATTTTTATCAGAATCTCCCTTTGGAACTTCAGCTCGACTTGTTCAACCAAAAAGAGGGGAGGGCATTTTTGTAGCCATAGTGAATCAATTCTTCCTAGCGTATTACTAGTTTTCCTTGTACAATTAATATGTTCCACGTTGTTATTTCTGTAACTGTTAAGAAGAGACCAACTATCATTACATGAGTACATACTAACAGTAATAAAAATGTTTGCTGCATTATATTACGCAGTTTCATACTTAAAATTTTCCTATAATTTTAAATTCATACGTATAGCAAATTCTCGAAAATAATTATCCTTCTTTGCTGGTTATTTTCCAGATAAAATATTTTAGTTCAAAGCATGATTTTATTCATTACCTGTATTATGTATGATTGGGAGTAGAATTTCTAATTAAATTATGGTCAAAATTTTAATTACTAGCATTACTAAGTATTATGTTGACTTTTTCCCTAATAATGTATTTTTACAAAAACTGTTTAATTGTTTACTTTCAAATTTTAAGGTATTTGTTGAATAGTTTGTTTTTGGATTCGTTTTCATGTAATTTGATGACAAAGGTAAAATTGATGTTTTCATTTTCCATATTCATAAAACTGACTTTTATGAATTTAACTAATAAATGAACAATGATATTAGAATGATAATGATTTTCCTCTATTTACACAGTGAAAATAACAATTTATGGATAATTAATAAAATTTCAGTAATTTTATAAATTTTTAAATAGTGTATTTTCTTAACAAGTTATTGCTTACAAAACTTACTTTTCTTTACTGCTAGTAATATTTTTTTCTTTTATATGATTATGTAACATTTCTATACGGCAACACTGTTACATAATAACTAATGTTCCAAATTTATGAACACTAAGTCTTAGTTTGTTTTGGAAAAAATATTAAGTTCACATTTATCATATGCCAAGATTACTCTCAACGAAAATAGGAATGAAATGTTCATCGAGTTAAGAAAAAATTTCAATATTGAATAAAAAAAATATTAAGGCATTGCAAGTGAAATTACGTAACATAAATATAGCTATAACCATACTAAATCACGTATGTTTAGAATGCATTTTTTTCGTCTGAGGGAAATTAATTTTTAATTAACTAAAGGTTTTAAAGCAATTATTAAAACAATTACATTCCTTCTATTACAATCATCCCGAGAGTTTATAAAATATTTTAAATTATTTAAAAATGGTCGTGAATTGGGCTTTTTCTAAGTTATTTGTTAAATAAATGTTTACTTTTTTTCCTTAAGGAAGTAACTTATTAAGCATTTAGAAGGTTTAAGAGCTTTGTTTTTATGTTTTTTTAAAAGGATGCAAATTTTTCTGGAGGGGGGGGGGGTAAAAGTTTCTCAAAAGAAATTGTATGTTTAATGTTGAAAAATAAATTATTGTCGCATTAGTTGGTTGTTCTTCATATTGCTTAATTTTAGTTATATTTATTTAAAAGATGGTGTGTTCCAGTACCTTTCTGAAAAAAAAGGTGTCATAGTTTGTTGGAAATAAATAGTATCAAGTGAATAGTGTCATCTAAGTTCTAAATGAGTTTGCTCCTCAGAAACACTAGAAGCATTATTTTTTTTTATTTTCGAATTATGTTTACGATTTATGTCTTTATTTCTCTTTCGGTAATTATTCAAGGCTTGTTTTTTCCTCTTAGTACATAGTTTTATATTATATCTATTAATTTAGATACATTTGACAGTTACATTTATTTATTTGAAATAAAATACAAAATAATTCT
Organism: Trichonephila clavata; assembly: GCA_019973975.1. Classification (NCBI taxonomy): domain Eukaryota; kingdom Metazoa; phylum Arthropoda; class Arachnida; order Araneae; family Nephilidae; genus Trichonephila; species Trichonephila clavata. Next base: position 323,631 of record BMAO01038230.1, on the reverse strand, counting down.
GACATATTCTAGTACAAAATTCTCATTCAATGATAAGGCATTAATGATCCAAATAAACAAATATCCACAACTTTTCATAAACTAATTGGTTTTACTACATAAAACATAAATCACTACTTTTACTAAGTTCATATAATGAGGAATTTAGATAGTTAATAAACATTTGTGAATCTTTCATGCACTATGACAAACAAAATTTCGAAAAACGAGATTAAAATAGGATTAGCAAAGTCAGTTGCAAAATTTAAGCATCGCTGTAATATTTGAAATCTATAAAAATATATCTCTAATATCTAAATTTAGTCTAGAGCGTAACGCTGTGTGTGCTTTATTTCTAATTCCAGTAAAGATAGATTTCTTAATCAACGGAATCGCGTCCAAAGCAAAATTACCCAATCCAAAGAAAATCACTTTTAAGTTACATATAGGTGTATTAGAAATTCCCATAACTTGCAAATGACAAAATTCGATCAAAAGTAATAGTCATATCATCATCGTGTAAACATCATCATTTATATCAAGTGGCCAAAGTATATTTTTCTTTAAAAAAAGTCACAAAAAAAAATAATCCAAGCAAACATTTTTTATTTTTGCTCCTTCTCTTCTGAACCCTACAACATCATTCTTAAATACATAATTTACTTCCGAATATTATCACTATGCTTATCACATAACACTTTCATAATCTCGAGAAAAACGAGGCCTCATATTTCATATGCCTTTAGACTCTATTACGAGAGAAGCATTGAGATGTATTAAGTTTGATAAGTTTTAAAAGTTGATTATTGGAGAGCTTATTGGATCCTATTTATAAAAAGCTGAGAGGTGCATTTCTTTCTTTTACTTTTACATTTTCTTTCTTAAAAAAAATTTCGTTTTTGCAGTTCTTTGCTGAGTCAAATGTTTTATGTCATCTATGTCGATTGGCGCGTCGGCTGGGAGTCTGTGTGTGGTATGGATTGAGAAATACCAAGGAAATAAATAGTTTTCAGCATAGTTTTGCGATAGTAAAGTTACAGAAGAATATTTTGAATTTTATAGGCGTTTATATATTAACTCTGAATTTTTTCCCGGTTTAATTCCTTTATGTATTACAGTAAAAGACATATTTTACTTTGGTAATCATTAATTGAATAGATCTTCAAAATCAAAACAATGAGCTGAATAAATATTTTTATTTTCAAAGAATCTATAATATTGTTTACTATTTTTAATTATAGCTTTATTATCTTACACTATTAAAATTCGAAGGTAAACAAACGTATCTATCTATCTATCTATCTATCTATCTATCTATCTATCTATCTATGTGCGTCTATCTTCTCACGAACAGCACCACGCAGAAAGTCGCGGAAGGTACCAAAAGATCGAGAATTTTCCGGGGAAGCCGTATTGCCTATTTATATTCCGATATTGTAATTAGTTAAAAAGATATTAATTAAAAACCTTAAAACGCCTAATTGTTTTACTCCTGCCGGTTGTTTACTTAGCGGAACTTCCCTTCCGTTTCGGCCGAGCGGTAATCTTACGTTTTCCACCATATTAAAATTGTCATCTAATTTTCGGTGTCGAAATGAGACAAAAAATAATTACAGAATCGGAAAGATCATTTATTTCGCCACGACACGGTATAATTTTTTTTGTGAAATAATGATATTTTCCATTTTTTTCGAATTTTTTAAAATAGTGTTAAAACAGATGCGTTTTTATGAAAATTATTTCTAAATCGTTGGGTATGAATTACTTTTCGTGTTATTAAATCGATATTCTACACTAATTAACTTCAAGCCTTTCTCTTTTAGATCCATTCATTTAAAAAATAAAATTTCCAAAACTTTTTTTTTTAAAGAATTTTTAAAAAGTAGTCTTAATTTTTACTTCACATTGAATAACTTCGTCATTTATGAAGATAATCTCACAAAACCGTTTTTCCGTGTGTACAGTAATATTATCCGTAACATATACGAAGATTGAAAAAATTGCTTCAAAATTACGGATTTTAAAAAACATTTTGTGATTTTCGTAAACTTATGTTTTTTTCTGTGAAATAAATTAAAAAGTAGTAATTTGTACATTTTTTATTTCAAAGTACGTTATTTTGCAAATAGTTGGTGATGTTTGAGAGCATTAACGTAAAAATTACGCCCTTAAAATAAAGGTAATGATTTTTTAAAATAATTTAAAATACGCCATTTTACATTTAGCCAAACATTGATTAACTGTCTCGTGGCGGAGTGCTCAGAGCTCCCGCTACACTCAAGACTATAACTGCCGCAGCACTTCCGTGCGCGGTCAATGCGAAGGAGGATGTCCGATTCGCAGAAACCCGCCGGTCGCCTTTTTTCATACTTGTCTTAAGTTTTTTCTCCTACTGGACATTGCGTCGCCACACATCATTACACACAAAAAGGAAATATTCTGAAATATATTTTAATTCTCTCTTCTTCAAGGATTGAATTCACTTGCTGCATCCCCACTGATCTGAAATTTACTTCATTTTCAGTGCTGCCATTATGTAAGCAAATGGTATGTCACAATTAATTGCTAAATGAGCAATTTTAATCAATTTTATAAGAAAATTATTAATAAGTTAGTTTTTTATAATATACTTTTTTTCGCAGATACGTGTTTAAATAATTTTAACACAGAGTGGAATGAAAAACTATAAAATTAAAATTTAAAAAATTAAATGTTTTTATCAAATAGTATTATTTTCTTTTTGAATGTTTTTTTCAGTGAAATTTTTAAAAAATTAAAATGCATTCAATGCATTTCTGATATTCATTTAAAATATTTATCAGTATCAAAATTTTTGTTCTCTTTTATAAAACTTATAGTTTACTTTAAAATAATGCGTAATTGTATGACACTTTTTTTCCCCGTGTCGAATATTTCAAAAAATTCTCACAATTTTACTTCAAGAATTAAAATAGTAGTGAAATTTTGTAATTTGAAAAATTTATACTTTCTGCTCTTTTTTCAGCATACAACTATTTTTAAAAATGCTACAGTTTCGTTTCCGGGAAAAAACTATCTTTCTTTAAAGAATTTTATAGAAAAAAAACAACTTTTTTTTTTAACAAAACAATGCTGTTTTGCATATTTTATGATTTTTTCTCATATGAATCAATATCGTTGCGTTTATATAAAAATTATTTTTAAAACTTTCAGAATCAGTGATTTAAAAAATAAAAAGCCGAAAACTTTTTTGAACGAATTGTAATAAAACACTCAAAATACTTAAATCAATCATTTAATAATTTCTTCATTGAAAAAAAAATGCATTAAATTTTTTCCCGTGTGTCGATTTCGCTTAAAAATTACGAATTTTAAAGATTTTTTTGTGATTTTCGTAAAATAAAGTTTTTGCGAGAAATAATATAAGCATTATTTTTGTAACCTTTTTTCTTCAAAAATTATTGTTGTTTCCAATCAATATGTGAAAACTTGAAATTTTCAATTAAAAATTGAGCCTTCAAAAATAATGAAAACTTTAAAGACATTCTAAAGGCTTTGCGCATGCGCGAGAATCATTATTATTCCCCCCCCCCCCTCTGTTTAACGCTCAGCGGCCAAGGTCAAACTTGCTGTTGCAATATTTTTTCCGTTATTGAAATGTGAGTGAGGGATTTTTAACAAGTCGCACTGTTCACCTACTCCAGAGTTTTTTGGCGACGGACTTCGAAATTTTCAATTTAAAACTTTTAGAATCAGTGATTTTAAAAAAAAGCCAAAAACTTTTTTGAACAAATTTTAATAAAACACGCAAAATACTTAAATCAATCATTTAATAATTTCTTCTTTTATGAAGGTAATTGCATGAAACTTTTTTCCCCCGAGTCGAATATTTCAAAAAAATCCTCACAATTTTACTCCAAGAATTAAAATAGTAGTGAAATTTTGTAATTTTAAAAATTTATACTTTCTGTCTTTTTTTCAGCATACAACTATTTTAAAAAGACTACATTTTCGTTTCCGGGAAATAAAAAATTGCAACGAAAGAATTGGAAAGTGAGTGGGTGATTTTAAAATTCACCCTGTTTGCCTATTCGAAAATTTTTGGTGACGGAACTCGAAATTTTCAACCATGCTCAAGTGACGAGGACGACACCTGAGCATTAACCCTTCTTTTAGAATTACCACATCACACCAACACAAGAACAAATTTCGAAAAAGGGAGTTTTTATGACATAGTTAAAGAAATCACTCACATCGAGCGCATACACACACACACACACACACACAAGTGCTATCGGCCTGAGGGAAATACGAAATTTCCATGGGGATGAAGTTATTCACTCGGTAAAACGAAAGAATTGGAGAGTGAGTGGGTGATTTTTAAATTCGCACTGTTTGCCTATTCGAGGGTTTTTGGTGACGGACCTCGAAATTTTCAACCATGCTCAAGTGACGAGGACGACACATGAGCTTTCACCCACCTTTAATAATTACCACACTACACCAACGCAAGAACAAATTTCGAAAAAGGGAGTTTTTATGAGATTGTTAAAGAAATCACTCACATCGCACGCACGCACACACAAGTGCTATCGGGGAGGAAACACGAAATTTCCATGAGGGTGAAGTTATTCAGTCGGTAAAAGCCCGTGCAACGCAGGGCTAAGTGGAGAGGAAAGAAACAAAGAAATCAAAGTAATTTCGGAAAATAATATTGGAAGTGCTGAATTTGTGAAGTTGAGTGAATATTAACGTCCCACTGTTCAGCAACACGAGGCCTTTTGGGACGGTCCGGTAATTTTGAACCATGGTCAAGTGACGCGGACGACACCTGAGCTGGCACCCCCTCTCATAACTACCACACCACACCAATGGGAGACGTTTGAGCTCTCGACATAATTTATGTGCATTTCTCCCCTACACGGCGGGTCTTCAGTGGTACTAGGATAGAGAATTTGCGAAGAGAAGGGAAAATGTTAAGCAACAAAGCCATGACGCGCACTCACGGGACATGCATTCACATCGTACGCGTAAAACCCACAAAAGTGTTGGCGTTAGAATAAAAGGAGGAAATTAACATGGGGATTAAGTTATACCCTCGGTATAAGCCCGTGCAACGCCGGGCCATGAAAGCTAGTTTTGCTTGTTGATGAAGTTTTATAGAATATTATACAGCATTTTACCTGCAGTATTGATATGTGTTTTAAAACCATTCGATACAGTGTGAAATTTAACAGGATTTTTACGGAATTTTGGTATTAAAAAAAGTCTCCAAGGGGTTAGTCATAGACGCGTACAGATCCGTCACAAGGTATTCAGCGAAATATACCACATTCGTAGTAAAATACCGTAATAAAGTTATAACAATGCGAGTTCTTATAATAATAATAGAGCAATATTCTACCAATAACTACCCACAATAATAATATTATAACAAAAGAGAGGCAGTAAACAGGCATATATATTCTTCTTTTTACGAAATAGAGATGTTTTTATCATAAATAAAAGCTTCTTATTTATGCTAAAAAACAATTAAAAGTTTAATTTTGTCAAGGAAATACTCTTTCTCTCTCTCTCTCTCTCTCTCTCTCTCTATATATATATATATATATATATATAATTAAACAAAGAAATTTTTAAGAGGAAATTTACATATAAGGGATATTTGTGTGATATATCTAACACATGGCATTGTTGTTTGGTAACAATTATGAAAAAGTTATAGGAATAAAAATATTTATATAATTAAGATAGAAAGGAGAAATTTGACTAACGACATAAATGATTAATAATTTACTATGCTATACTATTCGAATATATTGAGAATCAGTAAATTTAATTACTATTTCAAAGAGTTATACAATGTTATTGCTTTGTATTTATTTATAAAACACTAAAATTTATAATCACTTTGAATTAACAGCACGTATCAATATCTTAATTCTTACATATGTATTTTAATCTTTTAATATAATTGATTAAAAACCTAAGAACATGTGTTTTCTTATTTTCAAAAAAATTTAGAATCAAGTAATTGAATTTATATACTTCGATTTAATTAAATTATTTTTCTTTTATTATCAGAATTTTCATATACTTAAAAAAAAAGTTCTTAATATGTTTTTTTTTTAGTTAAATGCCATTGGATTAAATTTCAAAATCTTTAATCGAAAGTTTAATGCAAATGCTCATTAAAAAAATTTCGTATCAAGTAATCGAAATGAAAGGCGGGGAATGAACTACTTTGGTAAAAAAAAATTCTTTTAATGTAATTATTTCTTATGCTCAAAAAAATAAATTTAATTTAATTCGCTAATTTTTTTTATAAATTTAGGAAAGAAAGAAGGGAAGAAACCAAAGAAAAAAAATAAGAAGAAAATAAAAAAAATATTTGAAGGATAAACAAAATAGGAGACATAAAACCATAAATGAAAATGAGATATTACAAAGTTAGGTTTACTTGAGTTCCATATTGCTAATAAGAATGTTTATTTTCATTTAAGTTTTAATGCAATAGATCATTTATCATTTGTAAAAATACATGTTATATATTTTCGAGAAGTATCAGTTGTAAGTTTGGAATTACTTTTCTGTACTTTAAAAGGTTCTTTTCCTTAATATTCAATAAAAATTGTTCTGAAAATATACAGTTGTTGACTGATGCATCACATCACATTATGATATAGCTCATAAAATTTTGTTATTTTTGATCTAACTTCATCATAATTATGGTTTGTGAAAAAATTTACGAAATATAATCAATAAAATCAAAATAAGTAGTTTGAATTTGATTGGAATATAGATATGTGTGAAAATATTATCGAGTATAACTCGGAAAATATATTTTTACGAACCCATACATTTTAAAAGTAAGCTTCGAAATATTTTCAATAAGGTCGGATAAAAATTATCAACATTTGACAAACTTAAAAACATCGTATTGAATTTTTCAAAACAAAGTATTTTATCAACGTGGTAAGATAAATTTATTAAGTATTTTACCTCTCTATTGCATGAAATATTAAAAAGATGTTATTGATAACATAATAAATATTAACATCACATGAAAATAGAACAATTATAAGTTTATATTGATAACTTTTAACATTAGAAACAGGAAAAAGTAAAAGTATGTATTAGTAAAAGCAAAAGAATGATAAGATTATGAGATGAAAAGTTTTATATTACATTTAGTTACAAAAAAAAATGATTATATATATTAAATGAATTTTTTTTCTTTCCTAGGCAATGTATGCTGAAATCTATAAGTTAAACAATTCTGTTTTTAAAAGCTTTATATTTAGAAAAATACAATAATTAGTTATAAACTAAAACAGGAATATTTTCTTTTTTATTCTGATTATTATTATTTAAACGCATTGTGACTGGTACGATGAAATTTAAGAAAAGGAAAAGTGTTTCACTTTGATATTCGTAAAAGATACAAATATGTTTATGCTCAAAAAGAAAAAATTTATGTAACTAATACCTTAACTGCTATTTTTTTATATAATGAATGAGAGAGTGACTGACTATTAACATCACACTGTTCAACTACACGAGAGCTTTTGGCGACGGACGTCGTAATTTTGAACCATGTTCAAGTGACGCGGATGACACCTGAGCTGCCCCCCTCTCCTAACTACCACACCCACGGGAGAACGTTTGGGCTCTCGACGTTTTTGACGTGTAAAAAAATCAAATAAATAAAATAAGTAACGTGTAAAAAGCCCCATCTCCACGGCAGGTCTTCAGCGGTACAAGCCTCGAACTTATGACATGCCGGCCACGAGTCCGTTACCTTAACCACTAGACTACCACAACCAATTCACACTGTGAAAGCTTATATTGTTGTAGAAACAGATATCACAGATTATTCAAAGTAGGAATCCACATTTATTTAACTTCTAGTTCAATTATGAAAATTATCATTCCATTTCTCGCTGTATATTTTGTTTAACTTATAGTGCAACGCATTCTACACTCCATTTATACTTCTTTAAGAGATGGAAGAAGTTACGTTAACACGTTTACAGACTGCTGATGCCCTAGCAAAAGATGGCGCAGCTCAACCCACTAGGAACTCGGTCCCTGTCTCCTATTCAGAACTGCACACTCCGCCTACATCATCAACAAGCAATTAACTATTTCTCTTGCTCATTACTGGTATGAGGCTAAACGTCCTGTGTGGTGGTTCTCTTTCCCTTCAATGCAGTGAGCAGGAACAAACTGTTCTAACTCATTTTCGGAGTGGCCACCTCCGAACTTTGTCTTTAAAAGATAGAAACAAAGTTCTTCTGACATATGTTAGGTGTTTTGCCTGCCAGGCATCTCCAGAACACAGTCTTGACTACCTGAGGCATACAAAACAAGATCTTTGTAAAGACCCTCTGATAGTGTTGGAAATTTTGAGAGTGAGTGAATCATGGACTAGCTTGGCTAGACATGGAGATGAGAAACAACAACAACAACATACTTCTTTAAACCACTTTAAAGTAAATTTGGTATATTTACAAAAAAAAAATGTGTTTTTATAAATTTATCAAAGTAAAGTTTTAATTAATAGTCTCTAAAAGTATATTATTGCAGATTAACAATTCAGTATTAAGCTTTAAAATATATATATATATACCAAGAATAAGAAACAGGAGTAAAAGCAGAGAATTTATTGAATTTAAGTGGAATAAGTAACATTTTTTCTCAATTCTTCTTAAAATAATTATATTCTGGTTTAAAGTGTTTTCTCTATAAAATTTTAAGACTAGTTTTAAAATTTTGTCAAAATTGTTTGTCACTGTCGATAAAATAAAACTTCACTGTTGATCTTTTTATTACCATGTGTTATATAATTTCGATCTAAATAAAATTGCAGATATCCATTATCTTTAAAAATTAGATTTATTACAAATAATAATGCGGCTGAAAAATGATGTCAGGAAGAAATAAAAATATTAATAGTTCGATGTATTCATCACTTACTAAGATAGGTTTAACTGGGAATACAGACGGCAAAATGATGCTTAAATAAAATATATAACACAGTAATTCTGTATCTTTTTATTATATAAAGCTATATTTGTGGTGAAACATAACCAGATATTCAATTTCAAGTCAAATAAAAAGACTTCGAAGGAAAAAAATAGATATTTGTATTCAATTCTACATGCCTCATTTAAAACATATCAAATTATATCGAATGATTTTTAATACTAAAAAACCTGTTTCAAAAAATTGCAAGCATGTAGCCAGTATGTTTGAAAATATTTCACACACAAAGGGTAGTTTTTTTTTTTAAAATAAATATTCTAACAGTTGCACGAATTTCCCTTGAGAATTAAATTCCTTGTCTAAATTCTAGAAAACGGTGACAATGGCAAAACTCAAACGCCACCAGTAGATGAAGCTAATATTGCTATAGCCTGCTTAGTCTCGGTTTTAAGATAGAGGCGATAACGGAAATACAGTGATTGAAGTAAGAAATATGATAAAAGGTTGCTCCATCTGAAGAAAATTGCACTAGGTGACCACTAGTTGAAATATAAACTAGTGTGATGTCTCGAAAACAAATACATTTGTGGTATTCGGAATTCGTTTAAAGCAGAACAGAAGTTCGAGATTAAGACAGTCAAGTACGTCCACCACAGATGATAATGAGACCGAGTGATTTGAAGAAGTACTTGGGAAGCCAGCATTTAAAAAATAATTGGAAAGCTTTAGCTTATTGTAGCGGTATCGGGTTCTGTCCTCCGGATAAGCGCGCCACTTCATTATATATATATATATCATCTTGCAGGGCTTCAGGACCTTGAAACTGATTTCTTCTATGTCATGTATAGAACAAATGCTACTTCTACCATAGTGGATATGTGTAAAAGACTAATATATACCATGTATCACATTTTGTATCTTCGTTTGAATTCAAAACTAAAGATTTCTCTTAGAGGGTTTATTGTCTCATTTTTTAAGATACCGTCGAAAAATAGGATACCGAAACTAAAATGTTTTCAAACGGAACTATCCTTAATTTACTACAAGGCATATCCCCTATTACACACATTGACAGTCAATTTTCTTAGCTTAAAAAACCACATTTCGGAAGTGGAGAATATCGAAGGGCCACTTCTTTTTAAAATTATTGCATTCATTAGTTAACTTTGCATCTCAGAAAAGGTATAAATTTCACCGTAAGAATCAATAAATATAATTTAATTAAAATAGTGGCGTTTCTATTCAATTTATTTACTGCGCTAGTTTTGTAACATCTTTAAATGTAAGCACGTGTACTCGTAATTTTTGATTAAGCTGAATGAGACAAATGTACTATACATACATATATGTACAATTTTTTTCGTGAATCAGGAATGAGATTACTTGTTGAAAATCTCATCACAGCCAGCAATTTAACGTCAATTAACTTGCATCTATATTTTTTCTTATTGATCTTCAAGCAAGAAAAACTTCGCTCACAAATATATATCGACCCAAATACCGAGAAAATTTTCTTTACATTTGTTTTCTCTCCGGGCCCCAGAAAAAATTTTGAGGGCAGCATGTGTAGTATGCTGGCCACCATTTGCCCAACCCTGCCCTATTGTAATTCAAAAGTGCGAATGTGTCTGAGCCACTGATTTTGTTACTTTCCCTTAAGATATACCTATGTTACAAGAGAATCAAATTAAAACCTGCTTTTAATGCCTCACTTATACATAACAATACTTAAAACGAAGTACTGTATCTTGTAACAATTATGTTTATATAATTTTCTATTACAATATTTTTTAATACATAAACAAATTCCAATTCTTAAATTATCGATATTTTTAGACTGTTGCTAGTTTAAACTTTGTAAATTAATTATAACACTCCATACCTAAATATATATCATAAAATATAAAATAAAGTACCAAACATAAATTTCTACATTAAAACTTTACTTACTGTCTCTTGAGTAACCTCCAAAATTTCGAAGTACTTCAATTCTCAATTAGTACTGTTAGAATTGATTCACACTTAAGCAATGTTGATTTAAGTTTTAAGCGGAAACTTCGGTCGAAAGAAAAATCAACTTTTTTTCCCGATAGAAACCCGGCTTTCTCTTTCACTGATTATACATTCAATTCATTTCATTTGCTATCAAAAAATAAAGTGACAAAGAAATGTAAAAGTAAAATAGAATCGGAAAAAGAAAAATTCAAGTTCCAACAAAATTAATTAGTGAAATTTAATTGTCGGTATTACCGGCGCTCACTTGAATTGATTAATCTGACATAGAGATGTACACGTCTGATTGGTAAGATAATGCAATTTGCATTTAAAAACGGCACCATTCCAAAGAGTTCAAGAAAAGGAAAGAAGGAACATCACAGAGGTAATTGAAAATTGTTCATTTTCATTGTGAGGTAATTATGGAGCAGGATAAAGACAATCGAACAAAAGTTTTTATTCTTCCATTTCGAGAATTCCCTTGCGTAAAATCAAAAAAAAATCTTTAAGCGTTTCTTTTTTGAAATTTATTTTATCATATTACTCAAGAATCTCATAAAATATAGAGCATTTCATATCCATACTATCGGATTCAGGTAAAACATGGAAATTTGATAATTATAGATAATGTTTAGTTTAGCTAATTTTATAAGTAAGAAAGAAAATGTGACCAAAATTATTTTTGCTTTAGGGCATTTTTCTGATATATATTTATGTATTAAAGTTTTTTTTATATGTTTACGAAACCTTTCGTTCACTGCTAACTACAGCAAGACTGTTTGGAGAAATCTTCCAGAATGTCAGGAATTTCATAAGCAACGTCATTATCAGACTTGCCAGAGGACTTCTGGTCCTAATTTTGAACAAATGTTGTAATACAAACGCTTTATAAATTATTTTCTGTCCTATTAACGTGTTGCTCTTTCTGTCCTTTTTCTCTTCATCTTTGCACCATAGCTCGCAACTACAGCATTTGCGATCCTACATTCTTATATGATTCTGAGTCATCTCTGTATTGCCAACGTTCCCTGCAAGTTTTTCGGTCTCTCTCTCTCTCTCTCTCTTTATATATATATATATATATATATATATATTCATATATTTTCATCTTGTTAAGAATCATTTCCTTTCATATTTTATATTAATTTTATTTTATTTTTCTGTCGGTTGCAAATTACACGTGGTTGGTTTTAGGCCTAACTCTTCAATATGCTTATGTTTTGCTATTATGATGAAAATTTCTGCTGTACGGGGAAGGTTGGATCCGTAAAATATATTTAACCCTAATTTTGCTGGACCTAATTCAGCAAAAGCTTTAGAAATCATAATAGGTCTCCATTTTAGTCCCTTGACTCTTCTGGTTTCTTACATTCTAAAGTTTTAACTCTATTTCCTGCTATACATACACTTATTTAATTCTTTAACAATACACGTTTCCATCATTTTTTATAATTATGTTTCTTGAAATCTGGTTTGTATCTTCTAGCTTTGTTAGTGGTATAATTTAGTAATATCAATTTATTATACTATTTTTTTCATTTTATGATACTATATATATATATATATATATATATATATATAATATGAAAGAATGAAATATATATTTTATAATAAATAAGCTTTATAATATATTTGTCATAAAGTGTATATGTTAGTAGAAAACTGTACACGCAAATTCTCTCTACTCCTAAAAACGATAAACGAATAATTCACATTTTAGACATACTTCTTTTTTCATAATTTTTGGAAACCCCTGGCTCTTTATGCTTCAAAAATGTAATCATCAGTTTGTTCAGTACAAAATTTGAAGCCAATAATCTTCAATGTAGAATATTATCTGAATTTTCTTTCATTTTAACATACATTAAACATGATAAATAAATAAAATATTAAAACTAAGGTAAAAAAAAAAATCTATTTATTTAATATAGAAATCCATATATTTATTTTTGGCATTATTTTTTATTGATCTCATAGCAATATATATAAATGTCACACTTTTATGTTATGGCAAAAAATATTTTAGGAATAGACACTTCATTCAAAACTTTATTCCATTAACTAAAGAGTTTATGTTAAATTTCGCATTCAATTCATTTTTTGCTAAAAAATTAGTGGTTACTTGTATCATATCGATTGTGGGATACCAGTCCCCATATTATTAAATCACAACGGTGTAAAGACTTATAAAATTTTTATTTTGCTTTTAGTGATCAATAAATTTAAACTGTCACATATTTGAAAGTTTAAAATCAGGAAAAATATATATGATGATAAATCTTATATCTGCAGTGGCAATTCTAAAAATAAACTTCCCTATCCGAACTTGAATAATTACACATTTCTACTTTTTTTTTACTGCATTACTTCACTATTACACCCGAAGACCTTCGTCTTGGAATTTCAAAAATTGGGCTTCTTGGTCCACTCCTTCGCCCAAGAATGTTCGATCAAAAATCGTTCCTCCAACGAGAAGCGTGTTATGGTTTGCAAAAGGCGTAATTGTCTTATCAGAAGCCGTATCTAATTGGATTGGAGCAAAGGAAGGAAAGAAGCGACGAGACTCCTGATTACTAATTAAGGACCCACCAGGAAATTAAAATAATTGCTTGCACAGTTTCATCGCCTCTACACATGTGCCCGCAAGGTAATTTATGGGGAGGTAGAATCCTTGCGTGTTTTCGCATCGCTGAGTTGTAGATAAGTTGACTATAGGGTTTGCAGATGACGATAGAACTAAGGCTGCTATATGGATAAAATTATTTCAGATTCTTTCTTTGCATTGCCGTATGTGTTAATATTAGGGTAGAGCTTAGTTGTGGTAAATTTGCTTATTTCTGCACCAAATACCACCTGATCAGTATAGAATAAACATGAAAGATTTAAGGTTGATAATATTATATAAGAGATAGATGAATAGCTTGAAAGTAGTATTAGAAAGGCTTCTGACAGCAATTAGAATGAAATGGTGCAATTTAAAATAAAGTTTAAGAAATAAGCAAAGCATCTTTTTTCTCTTTCATCAAAAGTATGAACAAGTTATATCATTTATAAAGATTTTTTTCGTTAGCATTAAATGAGTAAAATTGTTTCTAATTGCTAAATCTAACAAGTTTAAATTTTTCAACGGTTTCAAATATTAAACCAATATTTCAAAATTAAAAAAAAATTGAGAAATTATTTTTTTTATTTAGATTGTGTTTGAAAAACACCTTGGTACCAAATTGTTCAAATATTTCATTCAGGAATAAACAAGTGTATTTTTTAAGAAATACATGAACAAAAAAATATCACGTCCAAATAAAATATATTCACATAAGTTTTACAATAAAATCTGTGGTTTTAATCATCATCTTCTAATTTTGGGGAAGCTAAAATGTTGGAAAAGCTGTTTATAGGGATTAAATTGGTTAAAAACACTCATGTCCATAAATTAAGGATAATGAAGTTCAGGCACAGAAAGAGACAGAAGCAAAACAAATTTGACTTATTTGCAAAGTCTATTTATTAAACAAAAGCTAAAGAGCAAAAAAGATGCTATATGTTTGACATAATTAATAAAAATTGCGACTTTTACTCCCTGGAGCAAATTTCAAAAAAGAACCTATTTACAAAAAACAGTATAACAGGGTTAGTATGATGGTTAATACGGAGCATGTCTCCCGGACGATGCAATACAGGCCTTACAACGCCTACGCATGCTGAGTATCAAATTATCAATCTGATCTTGGGTAATATTACACCACTCATCAAGCAATGCCCTCCGAAGTTCCAGTAGACAGGTGGGAGGGTGTTGACGGGCTGCAATTCGTCGGGCAAGCATATCCCCCACATGCTCTATTGGATTCAAGTCCGGTGAGTATGCTGGCCAATCCATACGGGTGATATCCTCCGATTGAAGGCATTCGTCTACAATGTTTGCACGGTGAGGACGGGCGTTGTCATCCATAAACAGAAATTCATCACCCATGGCGCCCCGAAACAAACGTACATGTTGTTCCAGAATGACATCTCGATAGATGTGGCCTGTCATCGTTACACTCTGAACATGCAGGTCAGTTCTGGAACCAAGAATAATTCCTCCCCAAACGAGCCATCCTGCACCACCGTAACGTGTCGTTCAATGGTGTTCTCTTGGTGGTAACGGGTACCTGGCGCTCTCCATATGGAAGTCCGGCGAGAATCAGACTGCAAACTAAACCTGGTCTCGTCGGAAAACTTCACACAAGACCACTGTTGCGGTGTCCACAATGCATGCTCTCTAATCCAGGTTAATCGCAGGCGACAGTGAGTTGCGATAAGGAGAACACATCTGACAGGCCTACGAGTATAGACCAATGTGCCCTAAGCGGTGGTACACGGTCTGCCTTGAAACTGTCGTACCGGTAGCTGAAGAGAGCTGACGAGATAGGTCTGATGCTGTGCTCTGTCTGTTCCTTTTGGCAGTAACTGCCAAATACCGGTCCACATTCGGCGTTGTAACTCGCAGGCGACCTGTGCTGTAACATCTACTCACATTACCATCATCTTGGAATCGTTGTCAAAGCCTGGAGATGACACTCTAGGCAATTCCAAGTGCCTTGGATACTTCCAGCTGAATACGTCCACATTGCAGTCGTCCGATAATTCTACCACGTAAAAAATCCTCAAAATGCTTCCTTTGTGCCATAACTATGCTGTTATTGCACTGAAAGGCTTTTAAAGCGCTTGTGAACAATTTTACTTCTTTGCCACCATTCCTTATATACCCCTCTCTTATACTCTCGTCATTGTGACGTACTATCCACGCCATCTGGTGGTTTCCTGTAATTTGCACATTATTCTTCAAGATGTGTGTGATAATTCTATAGGTAAAATTTTTATTTTAGAGTTCAATTTCGGTGTGATTCTGAATTAGCCTTAATTTATGGACATGAGTGTATTTGACATCTTCATGTTTAAAATTAATTTATGAAAAAAAAATATTTTACGACATAAAAAATACAAACTACTACAAAAATATTAAACTATGTTTAGATCTAATAAGATAACTACTTTCTATTTTGATATCAGTTTATCAAAATTTCTGAAGTTAAATTAAAGAACATTTATTATTAAAAGGAGGAAAAGTGTTTGCAAAAAAAAGTGGTGCATTTACCATACAAGCTACTGTTTTGAATCTATGTCTTTTTTTTTTAGAAAATCTGTATTTTTGCGCACTATTTAAACAAATACTTCCTTCTGCAGTCCGGAACCTTTCTAAAATACCTGTCCCAAAAATATACTACCTTCTTTTATTTATAATTTCTTAATCAGATACTTGAACAAACTTCTTGGTTCACCAAAATGCCTCTTATGAATATTGAAATGCTTAGAAAGCTGAAGAAAAACAAAAGACTACTGTTCAGTGTCTCACATTAAAGGAAGCTCGCTCTGTGATAATGTCTGCATGTATATTGCTTACGATACGTGGCAGCAGCTGGCCCTGAAATCAAGCTTATGATGTGGTTTTCTGGAACTTTCCTACATTTACTTTTTTTATTCCGTCATAGAAAGACACGAATGGATATGCTAATGGCAAGTATTAAAAGCTCTTCTATGAATATTTATTAGAAAATTTAAACTATAATGTATGCTGCTAAAAAAATGGAAGAATTGAAAAAAAGAAAATTAAAGCAATGTAACATTGATGGTAGTTTACAGGAGAATTTCAGATTTTCTCATTCGCGTAGGAGTTCCATAATTAATAAGAATAAGTTTTAAGTAAGACAAGGAGTTAACGGTAAGAAATTAATTTTACTCACTATTTGTACTTGTTTTCTCAAATGACAAGAATCAGAATTATGTACCTCTAGAACGCTGAACTAAACTTTTTTATATTGAATTACTTCGTTTATTACATGACTACTATCCAAAGGAAATGTCTTTATTGCTTGCATTTGTGATTTTTTTCATAATATTATGTTGATATCTTACAATAACTTCATCAATGTCAAATTACACTTATGATAGTTTATCAATTCAGAATAACTTATAAGCAAATTTACTATTATTAAATATTAATTATATTAATTATTGTAACGGTAGATTTTATGTTTTTATTTAATAATCTTTTAAAGAATTCATGACAGAGAAAGAGATAGTGTTTAAGTTGTTATAGATGTCATAGTAATTACAAACAACCAAGAATAATCATGGGAAAATATTTCATGGTATTAAAATACTCGAAGAAATTCAAGATAAAAATTAAGTTTTTGCAGGACAAATTACATGTATTCATTGGTGAAATTTATTTCAAATAAATGTTTACTAATAACAGACATTACATTTGGAAAACTTTAACGGGATATATGATTTTTTATTTTTAAAGTAATCAACTCCAGATAGTCAAACAGAATCTTAATTTTGAAGGAAAAAATATTTTTATAAATTTTTTTTTCTATGAATCAATGAATGCATAATTCCATGCAGTTGTTTTGCAGATACCAAGCTATTAGTAGTACATTCATGAAACGTTTCCCAAGTTTATCACTCTAAGAATTATATAAGAACTTAGAGAAAGAAAAACATTTCATTAGTAAATTTAAAAGAGACTAAGAAGCAAGTTTTTTGTTTTACGTAAATATTTTCACAGATATAGCCTTAAAAGCTTTGTACAAGTGACTGGCAATAAAGTTCAGTGTAATTATGAATAAAACTCTATCAGTACCGTCTACACCAGCGTTTCTCAAACAGTGAGGCGCGTGATTACTCTACGAAGGAGGCGCGAGCATATTGAAAAATCGAAAACAAAATATTATTTAAGCAAATTATTAATTTACAGAAAATAAACAAACAAAATACATTCTGACATAATAAAAAATAAAATACCATTTACACTGATATAATACACCTATAAATGTATCAGTACTGCGCAATGTATTTTATAATTAATTTAACAATACTAAGTTAAGAACAAATTTAATAATTATACCAGTGATCCCGTGGTTTTGTCATATATAAAATTATATTCAAAAATTAATATTTATCCTGATAATTTGTATGGTTTATAATTAATCCCTTAACTTCGATTAAAAGTTATGCGATTCACTCCCCAACGCCCTTCTTTTCCACGCAGATGCGCGTATTGACAGGGGGGGGGGAGAAAAGTAATAAATAAGCAAATCCTCTAAGATAATTAAATACTTCGTAGACACTATCAATTCCCTTTTATTACATTCCAATGCCTTCGGAATAATTTTATGGAAACCAGTGCACAGAAAAGATCGTACTTCCGAAAGACGTATATATATATATATCCGGTACAATTAACGCTTTGATTGAGTGAGACGTTTGTATATGTCTGTGGAACTTAAGAGGTTAAAGTCGTATTGTAGCTTTTGAGCATTATACTTTAATATTATTGAATTAAATACATTGTTATTGTATGGAGGGAGGGGGCATGATGAAAATAAAGGTTGAATATTGGGTCGCAAGTGTTGAAACTTCGAGAAGCACTGGTCAACACATTTTGAAGTTTCTTTCGATCTATTAAGAAACAAATGAAGTTATGTACTTTATAGTTTTCTCCTGTAGGAATTTTCCTGCATTTATTAATTTTAATTTTCCTATGTAAAATTTACTCCTTTTTTGCTTTTTTTTTTCAGAATTAATCACAGAAGAAACGTAGTATCCCGCAAACTTTAACAAACTACAAAATATGAACTAACCATGTTGTCTTCCTACAGTTTGTATAGTAATACTCAAAGTTTTTTTGAGCTGCACCACTTGATTAAGCCTTTATAGGGCCCTTTTTTCCTAATAACGTTATGTTTTGAATATTTTCAGGATTGAGATTGATTTATAAAATAATATTTGTTTCTATCTCTCTCTCTCTCTCTCTCTCTCAGTTTGTTACTTAAAATTAACTTAATTTTAATTCCATTTTTTTCGTCGGAAATATGTTTCCCACTGTCCCTGTGGATGGTGGGAAAGTTCATTCAATGGTACATTCAATGGTAGGACATTCAAAAACATTCAATGGTAGGACATCTTATGTTTTGTATATTTCTTTTTATACCGCATTACAAGGTACTCGTGTGTGTGTCTGGTGTGTATTTACAAAACAAAAATTGCAAGTACTAAAATCTTCAACGCAATTTTAAATTCGATATATTTTGTATTAGAGAATGTAAGTGTTCATACACATTACTTTCCATGAAATTTCAGAAAACTGGGAACAACACATAGTTAAGACATTGGAAGACGTTTTAACGTATCTTGTTCTCTTCTCATATGCTTTAGTAGAGCACAAACGGCAGCTTCTATATGTTTTTTGTCAAGGTGGCATATGGTCACCCACTTTAGTCAATCGGACACCCTCTGAAATAGTTTTCTAGCTACTCATGAAACTTGTTGGGTGAGTGAGTATTAACGTTGTTCAGATACACGAGGACTTTGGTCGACGGACCTAGTAATTTTGAACCATGGTCAAGTGATAAGGACGACCTCTGAACTGGCACCCTCGTTCCTAACTACCACACCAACGGGAGGACGTTTGAGCTCTCGACAGATTTAACGTGGATCGCCCCCCTGCACGGCGTGTCTTTAGTGGTACTGGGCTCGAACTCATGGCATGCCACTAGGCTACCGCGACCTGAAAAACTTGTTCAGTGTATTTTGCGTTTACAACTTGAAAATCTAGAAATCAGTTGTCGGAATAGTGGAAGTGCTAGTAGCACAAATCAAAGGTGGAAGAATAGCTTTTCACTTACAGTTAAAATTATTTAAATTGAAGTGAATATACTTCCCACGTTCCTATACAGAATTAAAATGACTGACGGGGTGCTACGGAAGAACAACAATCAGAAAAGAATTATCTCTAGTAATATACATAATTCACTATATTGTATAATCAGATATTCAGATTGTATCCTGAAATTATTGATCTATCATTATTCACATAGGTAAAAAAAAATATACACGGAATATCAGCTTGAGTAACAAACCGCCCGTGGGGAGAGTCTGTAAAAATACAACTAAAGAGTCTGTATGTAAGTCTAATAAAAGTACAAAAAAATTTTACTTTTAAGTCCATCAAATTAGGTGGACAGAGGTCTAGGAAGCTAATTCCTCATTTAAAACTATTTCCTTGTGAGTGGAATTCGAAACATTATGATGATATCTATGACTTTCTTGGGTTATTCAATCAGATTAATTTTTAAGATCACTAATTTTAGAAAGAAATTTATTCACGCTTGGGTTCTAAATTTGAAATAAAAAAATTATAGTTTGAAAAAAACTAAAAAACACGCTTTTATACTGAATCGAACTAAAAAGTAAAAAAATAATTCTTAATGAAGAATAAAATGACTAACGAGAAAATGAATGTTATTGTGGTAAAAGCGTGGGGTGCTTTGTACTACATTTTTACACTAATTCAGCTTTTCGGAATAGAAGTTAGAAATTATAATAAATGATACATTTATAGAGCACCCCACGCTTTTACATCAATGACATTCATTTTCTCGTTATAATCATTTTATTCTTTATTAAGAATTATTTTTTTACTTTTTAGTTCAATTCAGTATAAAAGCGTGTTTTTTAGTTTTTTTAAACTGTCATTTATTCATTGTTGAATTTAACCTTGAGTTTGATTTTTGTTTTTGAAGCTGGAATTACGTGGCTGTGGAATTAGTCTTGCTCTTAAATGGATATTAATTAACGGGTCAGAAATGTATTTATTCTCTCCGTTTACGGGGCCTAGGATGAGCTCCGTATCGTTATATTAGATTCCGTCTCTTTTGAACAGGTCAAACAAATAAAAGTGTGTTAAGAAGAAAAAGTTCGAATTAAAAAAAATTTAATGTACCATGTTTTTATAACGGACTAAAAATTATAAAATTCCTCCTTTTCGTTTTCTTTTTTCACATTTTCATGCATTGTTATGCACTTCTGAGCTATGGTCCAAATTTCAAGTCTAGCTCTTCGGAAAGTCACACAGTTTAAAATCAATTACAAAATTCCACCCGGACAGACATTAAAGAAAGCGAGTTAATAAAAACATGGTAATATTAAGTATCAATCGTTTTTTCACCTTTTAAACGTGTTCCTTTCATGTTAATTCGTATCATCACTTCTAAACGTATTGCTTTATAAAAATAAAATAAAAATATTTAGCAGTTAGAACGTAAATTATTTTTTTTTCACATGCACGAGCCTTTTTTTTACTTTCATTTTTAGAAAAATGTTTATATTATGGTAAGAAATTTCTAACAAACACCCACCCTCCACTTTCTCAGATACAGAACACTTTTTTGTTTTATTTCTATTAATCACAAGTGTATTTTATAGTTGCATATAATTAGCTTCAAATTCAAAACACTCGCCTTAGGGTTACACCTTATTCTTTTAGTCGCTAAATTTGAAATTTGTCGCCAAATCTGAGAATGATGTATGAAATCAGTCGCCATATCTGAAAATGGTATATGGAACTAGTCTCCAAATTTAAAATTATATACGCAATATGTCGCCAAATCTGGAAGTGGTATATGGAATTGTCGCCAAATCTGATTATCTTTATTCCTGACGATCCTGAAAAGGACAATGGAACAAAAATATAAAATTATTTTATTGTCATCGTTCTTTGACAAGTGTGCGAAATTTCGAATGAATCCGATCTTTTTAAGTGGGTAAAAATCGAGTTCTAAGATTCCGTTACATGCAAGTGAAACTTATAAAAGCCTGTTAATGAGTCTTCATCAAAAACTTGTGAATTGCTTTAAAAAGATTATTACCATAAACTACGTTTGCTGAAGTATAAAACTAAAAATTTTAAACTTGTTGTTATAAGACACATATTAGTGTCAGTTCCTAATAGAATTATAATTCCATCTAATCATTAAATAAAAATTTAAAACACAGGCAAAATAATTTTTTATCTTTTTTACACTATTTAGATACGTAAATAAAATTAAAATAATTGGATAACTGTTTTTTAATTGGAATTCTTTATTTTTTTTTAAAAAAAGAAGTAATTTTTAAAGTTTTGCTAGAGATTAAAAAAAAATTCTGCAATTAATAAGACGATTACATTCTTGAAACTAAAAGTGACGTAAAGAAAACTAATCATATATTCAAATTTCGTGAATACAAAGAAGTATTAAATAAAGTACACTAAAAATCTTTTTGTTTTCGAAACATTTAATTAAATAAGGTTTTCAAAATCTTAAATAAGGAACTGCAAATGATAATAGACAAACATATCATCCCGCAGAAAAGACTTTAAGGTAAACAACCGTAGAAAATTCCGCTGTTTGATAAGGAGAAAAAAATTACAAATAGCGAACATTTCTGAGGGAAAAAAGTTTACGTGATTAACTTTAAGAGGCGTTCTGAAGAACGGCTTACAAAGAAAACATGCATCAACATTAAAGTTGTTCTTTTCGTAAGCGGAGTTTTTAAGATGAATGCTATTTTTTCCTCTTCTTTCCTTCCAAAAATTAAAAAAAAGAAGAATGCACGAAAATCTCAGGCACTCGTAAATAATAACAATAAAAAAAAATGTTTCTTGCCTTTCTTTCCAAAGCTTCCCCATAAACATGTAAGAAAATTCCATTTGATGTTTTTAAAAAAGAATCATCGTTTTTTCTGGTCACGACAATTATTTTCGAAAATTTTAGAAGTATTTATAAAAACAAGTTTCAATAAATTCTTTAAAAAAAGGAAATTAAATGTTTCGAATAAATAGTGAGATTGATTTGAATTTTTTAAATTCTGTTTTAAAAAACTACATAATTGAAAAATATTTGCTATTTCTTGTGAATAAGTGAGTGAATATTACCTTCGCACTGTTCAGCTACACGAGGGCTTTTGGTGACGGACCGCGTACTTTTGAACCATAGTCAAGTGACGCGGACGACACATGAGCTGGCACATCCCCCTCTCCTAACTACCACACCACGCCACGGGAGGACGTTTGAGCTCTCGACAGATGTAACGTGCGTCGTTTCCCTACACTTTTGTACCCACTAGCTCAGTACCACTGTCTTCAATGGTACTGGGCCCAAAAACTTACGCACTAGCCATGATCCGATACCTAGATCACTTGGCTACCGTGGTTACGCTATTTCTTGTGAAATAAATAAGGATCATGAATAGAGAACATGAAGAAAAGTACTTGCGCAAATGTATTTTATTAGCTAATATAGAACTTTTTGTTCTTTTGCTGAAAATAATATCAGAACAATCTCATCAAAAGTCATTGCTTACATATTTGCAACGATACACATTAGAATTTCAAGTATTATTTCATAACAAACTGAAGAACTCTTCTGTCAAACAACTACGAATTCTAAAATAAACCTCGCACATTAATTGGCTAGACGCACTTTCTTCATCAAAGCGTTTGCTTTAGAATTTATTAAATATATGCAACGCATTAGATTCTCAAAAATAAATACCAAAACATTTTCAGTTAAGAACATATTTTAATCAAGATCGAATTATTACAACTTTCTTTAAAATTGTTATTTAAAACAAGAAATTGTCAGAATATTGTCCCTTTTATGCATTCATAATAAGATTTAACATCCTTAACCATCTTGATTCCTTTTATTACTTTCAGCACTTTTTTGTTATTGTTTTCTGTGAGGGCAAGACATTTTATATCCCGTTACATTTTCTTAAATATTTTACACTGCAATTTCAATGTCCTCCTAGTTATTCAAATAAATACAAGAAGAGGCCCTTATTTATTAAGTACTACAGGATGGAATTATAAATAAAAGGATCTAAATTTGAAAATTATCAGAAAAAAATATTTTTAAAACTTTGCAATCAATAGATAAAAATAAATGTATTCAAATAAAAAACATAGTTCAAGTGTTGATATTTCATGTTATTATGATAAATATATCTCAAATATAGCTTTCTTCAAAGTCAAGCTTCAAAAGCAATTCTGTTTTTGAACTTTTATTTTCTTTAACATTATTTGTTTTTAATACAAGGAAATCTTATAAAAATTTAAGTAGTAAGTTGCAATATGTGAGTATTATATGAGAAATTTACTTCTGTTGTTTAAATACAATTAATTCGAATTCAGAAAAAAGAAGAAATTCACACATAAATGACGTCCTTTATCTTTAAAATAAAGAAAAATCTTTTTTCACACACACATAGTAACAAAAGTTATATGTTGACATTGAATCTCATTTCAGTTTTCATGTGTATCATTCTTAAAAGAACAACTTTCATCGAAGAGAAATATTCCAACTTTAGTATCATCTTAAAATCGTTTGCTATAAAACTTCGATTAGTTAACTGAATCTGTATGTATACCAAACATCTTATTAAAAGAGCTGCCAAATATGTTTATATTTTTTATTATTTGAAAGTCAGACCTGAATTGCTAATCAGTCTTCCTTACTGTTGAGAGTTCAACGTTGAGAGATAACAGATGAATCATATGGATCCGACAACAATGCATTATCTTGCAAAAAAACTTTGCATTTTAGGAAAAAATAATAGTTATCTTCCTCAGTTTTTTTTTTCAGTGGAAGAACGAAAACTGTGATTGTCTTCGTTTTACAAAATCTTTAAGTCTTAAGTTATTCAAATGTATTTACGAAACAAACCATTAATGACCAATGCATTAAATCAAATCAGAGTCATCACAAAGTTCATGAGAAGAAAAAGGCGTGTCTTCTATTAACAAAGTGCAAATTAAGGGCACACAACATGATTCGTGACTTCAGGCAGAATAATACATTATCGAGGAACGTCGGCAAGCTTAGGCGAAACGTTTTGAAAGAAGTTTCTTGCCTGATATCGAATTCTAATAATTACTCGCAGATTTTGTAATTTATAGACTTATTATATGCAGAGCTTTTTGGACCAGCGGGCTTTTAAACTAGACCCTGAAGATAGATCAATAACATCGTGTGTTCATGTCTTCGGTTTTTAAAACAATTTTGAAACCTCTGAGAATTCGAAAACTTCCGTTATCTTGAAAGATTATTTTTTGGAGTCTTGCTCTTAGAGAGCTTAAATTTTTGAAGACTTAATGAACAGAAAAATGATTTTTCTTTGAATATGAAACAAAAGCCTTTCTAAAATATGTTATTTTCAGTCACTAAGAATCATATGTATTGTATTCGATAACAGATGTATTGTCAATGATGGAACAAAATTTTGAAAATCAATCAATTTTGCTTTTTACGTAACTGATTTTCCAACGGAGAATTGAGTCCTCAAGGAAAGATAAATAGTTTCAAATAGAACCACGTAGCAAAAACGTAATTTTGAAAACATTTCTATAAGTAAATATATAGACAGTTATGAAATAAAATTAAATCTCCTTTTTATATCTCACTCTAATCAATATAAACCTTATATATTTATATATATTGTTATAAGCCTAAGATAACTAGTCAATATAGTGAAAAAAAAGAGTATATATATATTAGCCACAATAGTGCTATAGCAAACTCCTGGCCTTGGAAACCAGGATTGCAGGTTTAAACAAAGTTTTGCGGCTAGCCAACCTTCACCTGTATTTGCCAATACACTGGGTCATTGGGAAAGTAAGAAATATCAAGATAATATTTAGCCATTACAAATAAAACCCCAATCTATTAATATATATATAATTGGGGACCCATTGTGTGTGTGTTACGGATATTGAGCCACGCCTTTCGGTAAGTGCCAAGTTCATATTATTTTAAAGGTGCCGAACAGTAACGTTAACTTTGTAAATTGTTCTACAGCCCCTTTAAGTGATTCTCATAAACTTTTAACATATTGTATATTTTAGTACGATAAATGTAAAAAACCAAACATAATAAATTATTTATTTAGCATAGTAAATTGTACAGCAAAAGTGGAAAAAATATTTTTTTAATGAAGACATAAAACAATTCTCGTACACCACATGTATCACACGGGGCTTACGGAAGTAATTAAAACTAACAAAATACGATAAATAAAATAAAAAGTAATTAATAAAGCTAAAGTTACGAAATAATTAAATGACAAAAACAACTAAGTTACAAAGACAAAAATACATTACAAAGTAAAAAGTTACGAAACAAAACCAATACAATGAAATAACAAAAATAGAGAAACGAAAAATTAACAAAAAATTACAAAATAAAATCAATGAAGGTACACAATAAAGTAAAGGAAGCTACACTTGAAACAAGTTGAAAAAAAATTAAAGGGCCAGTGGTTTGTAAAACATTAAAAACTGTTTAACATAGTGACAACATGTAGAAATACTTTTTTTTTGCTATATTCTCTTAAATTTCAAGTAAAAAAAGCGTTCAATGAGCAAAATCCATCCAACAAGAGTAAGGTATTTCGATCCCAAAAGTATGACTACTTAATAGTTAAATCTTAATTCTTTTTTAAAAAGTTTCAAGAAGTAAGAAAAAATTGCTTTTTGTCATTCACCAATTTCTTCAAAATACTTCAAAAGAATTACATTTTTTTCTCTTAACTATATTTTTCTATCTGAAATTACAACCAAAGGATAAAAATATGTCCCAACATTAACTGTAAATTTTTCATGTCTCCCATTCCATTCCACTATTTCTTTTGATATCAATGAAAACGAGTCAGAAATAACTATATAACCAACATATAGTTTTCATACATATAAGGCTTGTTTATAAATTCACTGTCGCTTGCTGAAAATCCATCTTCATGTAGAATTTACAGAATGATTTTCCAATATCAGGAAAATAAAACGTGGAAACAGATTAAATCTCATTTATGTATCTGAAATTGATTTCAAGTAAACATGTTTTCAAATCTATAAGTGTAATTTGAAATAAATTAACATATTTCTTCTGTTGTTTAACTAAAAATAGTTGAAACTGTTATTGATTATGTAAATGGCATACACAAAGGGGGACATATTAGAGGGGTTGATTAACAATAGATAACAGCTTTTTTACCACAAAGATTTCCCTTCGGCGCTTTCGTTTACATGTTTTTTTTATATAACCCCCGTACAGAAGGGTTGAGTACGCCACTGGATTATGCCATGCTTAAAATGACGGGGGAAATGTCTTTGCATTTTACAAATTTTCTAGTTTTCAAGTGAAAATATATTTAAATTACTTTAAATGTGGAATGTAAAATCATAGATTCTCCAGGAAAATATATATATCAAAATATTGCGAGTTTCTTTTATTAAGAAGACATCTGTTTAGATCAGAGTTTCCCAAACTGTTTTGTCTCATAGACCCCTTGCCATAATTTCCGGTTGGGGGTAGACCCTTGCTTACTTAATGTTGAATTTTTTCAAATTCATCAACTTAAATGTGTTTTTGATAGCTGGTATAGAGCTGCTTACTTTAAACGACTTAAATTTTTAACTGCAGTGAAATGTAGAGTGAAAAACTTTATAAAACGAACACTTCTTAATTTTAAACATGCATTAATTAAATGAAAATTTAATGATGCATAATTTTTTTAAAAACACTGATCAACGAATTTATGGTTTTAATGAAAGGTATGAATCAGATGCTTTTTAACAAATTTTCAACATGCGACATCAATTTTGTTAGGTTGAAACCTATACCTCCTCCGTTAGTAGCATTCAGTTTCATTTTTTTTTTCCTTTTTATTATGAAGATTTGCAATTTTTTTTCCCACTAGGAAAAGCAATTAAAAACTTTCCCATGTCATTCCATAATTCTCTATAGTAAGATATGTTTTTATCGCAATGAAATAGATTTCGTAAATAAATAAGTAACAGCCCCCATGTGTGTGTGTGGAATATTTATTCCATTCATTGAAGGTTAAAATTAAAAATACAAACTGGTTAAATGAGAGTCATAATCGTAGACTCCCAATGTTTTCCTGCTGACATATACTCCTCAGAGGCCGTCATAGACCCCTGGGGTTGATATAGACTACGTTGGGAATCACTGGTTTAAATGTTTTTAAGCTACCCACAAGAAGTATGTCTGAAAAAAAACTATGTTAATGGTATTAGTTTATGATAAGTCAACCCTAACATAAAACAATATTTTGGGGGGGGGGAAGGGCAGAGACGTTTTTTTTTAATTCTGTATTAGAAAATATCATTTAATTTATCAAGAATATTTTTCGTAGATTGTAGCTTCAATAATGCAACACATAAGATTTAGGATTTTTTTGTTTTTATTTTATTAAGACTTATATAAAACATCTCAGAAAAAATAGCATATTTTATATAATTATTTGGTGTTTTTTTGAAAGTACAATAATAATACAATTTTTCATTAAAGAAAAGTAGAAACATTTTGAAAATCATCAGGTAATGAAAGAAATGTTTTTTAAAAAAAACTAATTTCGGATCCATTTAAACTGAAAATTTACATACTTTTTAAGAAATTAGAAACATTTAAGAAACAAATTGCTTTCAATAAATAATGTGATATGTCAAAATTTATGATAAAAACAAGAACTGAAATGATGATTATGTGTTCATTTTCAGGCTCTCTCTTAATATGACTCACAAAGTGTTTATGTGTTATCAAACACACGATGGTGCTGCCATCTACTGGTTTTCAGCAATTAAACATTTCGCACTAAAAACTTAATGGAACTTTTTTTTTTAGTTTTGTTCTGCCATTCTGCTTTTTAGATACTCAAATATTTAACGTATTTTTTAAAAAAATACATTATTTTTTTATTTCTTCGAGTTAATGTAATGTTACGCAGTTGTAAAAAAGAAGAAAGGATTTTTTTTTTCATCCAAAAGAAAATATTTAAAGGAGCACGTTACGTTTCTTAAGAGATTGGAAACAAAAGCAGAGACAAAAGGTCACAGCTAACACTGGAAAGAAAGCTTAAAAAAATCTAAAAAGAAAAAATAAACTACATTTTTCCCTCGTGTCTTAAGATATGTGAGAAAATGAAATTCAAACATATTAACGTTATGAAACGGAAAAGAAAACATTGAAATGTCTTTAAAGGAGTTTTAAACCAGGATAAATTTTTAAACTAAAGACAGAGGTAAGCAAGTAAAGAATACGACAGATTAAATTAAAAATTTTCTTACAATTAAATTTAATAAATATATGTTAAATTTGAATGCGCGAAAGTAATTCCATTAATATTTCATTTCCGTGTTTGAAGATCAACATAAATTTTATTTAAACAATTTTTTTAGTTTAGTATCTCATAACAGCGGGTTTACAGACAAAAAATTGACTTCTTGTGTTTGAGTACACATTAATACAATTTAATAATAGTCCAGCAATAAGTAATTACATTATATGATGGCATTTATCATCATATAATTTGTATTTTTTGCATTCTTTCATGAAAACTTTAACATTATCAAAGTATTATAATGATATTATTGCAGATTATATATTCTTGCAATAATTTCCAACACAATATCAATTTGCTTCGAATTAATTTTGATATTAAGTCCTGCATAAAGGATTTGTGAATGTTCCAGTAATTTTGAACCACGAGGCGAGAGTGGTACATCAGTTGGTATTTCATTTTTCTGATAAGTACACCATACTAATAAAAAAAAAACATGGGATCCTGTTGCATTTGTTGTGAATCGGTTTCCATTATTTGTGAGGAATGAAAACAATGAACATAAAAATTAATAAGTAAATTCATACAATCCACATACAATTATTTTACAACGCATCATATACTTTTTTAATGCTGCTTTCGTCATATGTATGAGAGCGTGAACTTAACGCGAAGCACATTTTGGTACAGAAAAAATGCTTGAACTTTTATAAAAATTTGTGACAATTTAACTCATGAATTTGTTTATAATATAATGTTTTTAAAATATCAAAACATTTCATAAATAATTAGTTTTTTTCTTTTAACATGTGAAGCGATAGCTCATTTAGCATTACGGTAAAGGAGAAACACATTTTATAATAGAAAACATGTGTCAACTCTGATAAAAGTGAATATTATGATAAAATAAGTGATTCTTTACAGGATAGTGAAGCCAGAATATAATATTGTTTGAGTACTTTTATACGTAAAAAATATTCCGAATTTGGGTCCTATTGTTTAACATTAGCCAAAGACAGCCTTAAGAATGTATTCGTTTCCTATTATTCTTTCCCTTTATTTGATAAGGAAAAGCAACAATAAGTCCCTATTATTTCTTTAATAATTATTTGCTGATATATATATTTCTGTATTTAATAAATAATATAAATAGAGAGTTCATGATAATATTATTAAAGTAAAACTGATTAATTACAATGAATAAGATATTTGAAATTTTATTTGAAGAATCTGGCACATGAATAATTCAGTAACGCTGCATTATTTCCATTCCATTGATGAAAAATGGAATGTTAAGGCAATCAACAGCTTTCCTTTTATAAAATATAAAATGTTTTATTCCATTTGAAACAAAAAAATATAATTTTTTAGTTTTGAATAAAGGTATCTTTTTAAAGGGAAATAAATAAGCTCTACAACTTTTATTTAGGAATTTGACTTTCACAAAAATATTATTTAAAAAATGATCCTTAACCAATTTTAAATGGGTATCTTAATAATTTATTTTATTCGAATGATTCCACTGTTTTACGTCGACAAGGTGCAAAGTAGTCTCATCACCGGAGTGTTGACAGTTTGTAGCTCCTACTTAGTTGGCTTAGTTGTGAATGGATAATGTTCCCTAAATCGACTAATTTATGAAAATTTATTTCATGTCTATAAATGTAACAACTTTGATAATTCAAATCGCTTAAAATATCTACTTATTCGTGTTGTATTAGGAATGGTCCATATATGAAAATATTTTATGAATAGTCATTCTTTAATAAAAAAAAAATACCTTCCTTATAATGCCTCTAATTTATTTTGTGGCAGCTGAAACAGCTTTTGCGTTTTATTTTTTTAAAAATTTCTATTTTTTAATAATCCAAACACAAATTTTGTGTTAGCAAAATGGCTAAAAGGACATAATTTTTGTAATTTTATTTTCAAAATCAGTGAATTTGTAAATCTGAATAAAATTTTGCTTAGAGTTGCACAAACTTTTATACCCCTTCTGAACATCACAATCACATGCATTCATTTTATATGTAAATCTCGTTATTTCACAATATAAACAATATAAATTTAAAGTAACTGATATTAGTAAAATACCACTCATGTCCATAAATTAAGAATAATGAAGTTCTGTCAAAGAAAAGGTCAGAAGCAAAACAAATTTGACTTATGTGTAAACTCTATATATTAAACAAAAGGTAAAGAGCAAAAAAGATGCTATATGTTTGACATAATTAATAAAAATTGCGACGGGTAACGGGTACCTGGCGCTCTCCATATGAAAGTCCGGCGAGAATCAGACTGCAAACTAAACCTGGTCTCGTCGGAAAACTTCACACAAGACCACTGTTGCGGTGTCCACAATGCATGCTCTCTAATCCAGGTTAATCGCAGGCGACAGTGAGTTGCGATAAGGAGAACACATCTGACAGGCCTACGAGTATAGACCAATGTGCCCTAAGCGGTGGTACACGGTCTGCCTTGAAACTGTCGTACCGGTAGCTGAAGAGAGCTGACGAGATAGGTCTGATGCTGTGCTTCGTCTGTTTCTTTTGGCAGTAACTGCCAAATACCGGTCCCCATTCGGCGTTGCAACTCGGGGGCGACCTGTACTGTAACATCTACTCACATTACCATCATCTTGGAATCGTTGCCAAAGCCTGGAGATGACACTCTGGGCGATTCCAAGTTCCTCAGATACTTTTATCTGGGTACTTCCACCTTCCAGTCGTCCGATAATTCTACCACGTAAAAAAATATCTAAATGCTTCCTTTGTGCCATAACTATGCGGTTCTACGGACATAATTTCGGGTACATGGGTTTCTGGGAACCCTCAGTCCCGTATCTGGCTAGAAAAAGTTCTGTATAATTCTTGGTTAAGTTGCATTTTCATGCTGGATAGTAAGGAGCTTTGCAATTGGACGAGTGGTGGCAGGCCGGTAGGCGGGGCTTCGAGGCGATGATCTTTGGCGGCTCGGTTTTGGAATCTGGTGGAAGAGAGAGTAGTCCAATTTGGATGTAGTAGTGATGAGGATATTGGCTCAAAAAAGGCTACCCATGGGGGTGTGAGTGTGTGTAATGATGTGTGGTGACGCAATGTCCAGTAGGGGAAAAATTTTAAAACAAATATGAAAAAAGCGACCGGTGGGTTTCTGCGAGGCGGACACCCTCCTTCGCGTGCTGCAGTTCTAGTCTTGAGTGTAGCGGGAGCTCTGAGCACTCCGCCAAAAGAGCAGTTAACAATGAATGCAATAAATAAATAAAAGTGGATCAAAATAGTTAAGAGAATTGAATTTAGCAAATAAAAAGAGAAATTTAAGTTATGGAGGATTGTACGAGTCCAGGAGAATTCTTCTGGGTCGCTTCCTCTTAAAGGCTTTTAAAGCGCTTGTGAACAATTTTACTTCTTTGCCACCATTCCTTATATACCCCTCTCTTACACTCTCGTCATTGTGACGTACTATCTGTGCCATCTGGTGGTTTCCTGTAATTTACATATTCTTCTTCAAGATGTGTGTGATAATTCTACAGGTGAAATTTTTATTTTATTGTTCAATTTCTGTGTGATTCTGAATTATCCTTAATTTATGGACATGAGTGTACGTTTATATAATGCGAAAATGCTTGAGAAGAAATTTTGGTTTACACGAAATAATACAAGGGCATCGACAAATTACTACGCATTTTCATGCATTTCTTCCCCTCTGATCATGAAACGAAAATCACTTAAGGCTGTCTTCGGTTAATGTTAAAGAGTAGGGCCCGAATCGAGTATATTTTTTTAGATGTAGAAGTACTCCAACACATTATTTTTATATTTTGACTTTACTATCCTATAGAAAATGTAGAGATGTTTAGAATCACACTTATTTTACCATATTACTATTTTATACTTGTTGAAACATTGTAATTTTTTTTAAATGCGCTTCGCCTTTTTTCTCCTATAGCGTAGTGCTAAATGAGCTATCCTTTTATATGTTAAAAAGAAAAATTAATTATTTCTGAAATATTTTGAAATTTTAAAAGCAATTTATTATAAATGAATGTATGAGTTAAAATGTTGAAAATTTTCCTAAAAACAGATGCATTTTTCTGTCCGAAAATGTGTTCCGCGTTCAGTTTAATCTCTCGTTCATTCGGCGAAAACAGCCTTAAATCCTAGTACAGGTTCGCATCATCAGAGCTCAGGTGCTTCTCTCTGGAAACTGGGCGTCAAAATTACTTGCGGTAATTGGTATCGCTATATGGTGCCGCGCTAAAAAGTTATACCAGCTCCAGGTTCAGCAAATGTTTAAATATTAATGCGCAGCCCCATTAGAAAAAAAAGCTATGAAAAAAAACACATACACCATAATGAAGTCAATTGTTAGAGATCTAGATGATCCTATGGTATGAGGAAACTGCTTACATGGAAAGACTAAGAATCCCCCCCCCTAATGAGTCAGTTAACAACACCATATGGTCAGTGATTCCAAAAATCTACATTTGTAAAATTAAAAATTAAAATTAGGGGTAAATACGGTTATCGCACTCTTCAATATGAGTCATGTAGCAAAATTAATGATCTGAAAACACTGTAATATTGAAGCAAATTTTTACTGTGTAATACTTGTCGGTCCCTGCTTCCCTCTAATCCCCCTTGTCTACTCTCGTACCTGGCTAGATGTGTGGGAGGAACTGAGTAATCAGTAGACATGATTCGCTCTAATTATTTTATTGTCACCAAAATATCAAGCAAGCACAATAATAATCTTATTAAGATAAATGATCAGATATCAGAGCGCGAAGGTGAGACTCGTTAGCCTGGGGATAATAATACGGACCCTCAACTGATTCCACGATAACCTATACAAGCTCAATATAAACTACGTCCACGCACTAATAAGCTAAACTTCTATTTAAACAAGGATCACGATACCTGTACTTTTATGAAGTTGAGTCCTCCAGTTGAGGCATTGAATGCGATCCTTATCCGGATTTAATCACCGTCGAGTGATACTCTCTTAGACTTCGTCAATTGATAAATTTCGATTTGCAATTAATAATTTCACGATCCTCCACTCACCAACTAACTCTCAAAAATCGCGAATACAGAATTTATGTAATATACTTAATTTGCATAATCACGTTTCCTTGCTTCGGTGAAAGTTGGTTGGTAATATTATTGCCCCAGAAAAGTCCCCAAGGGGTTAGTTATAGACGCGTATTGATCCGTCACAACTGTGTGTCATGCTTAAAAAAAATGATACATATGGGATTCGTATAGCCCAACTAAAGCATCTTGAGGTCCCCCCCCCCCAAAAGGCAAAATTGCTAAAAATAATGAAAAAAAGAAAATCAGAAGAGAGAGAAGAAGTAAAATACGCAAGATGCAAGGTTAGTTAGCATTTATTTACTTGTATTTATTTTTCTTTTATCTACTTGCATCTTGCGTATTTTACTTCTAGTGTATATTTTTACTTCCTTTCATGAAACTAATTAATTATATGGCTAATGCACCTGTTCTAATATTTATTTGACTCTAAAATACAGTTTTCCACAAAATTCCTGAAATTCGTTCTTATACCTTTCATTATATTGTTACTTACTATTAGTTTTTAAATATTTCTCTGGAAGTTTTTTTTCTATTACACTTTGCTATGTTTAAAATGTATTCGCACTATAACATCTTAACAATTGAATACAAGTAAATAAATTTGATTGGCAATAATATATTTATCCTTCTAATTCAGTAATTGAATCTGTTCTAAGATGGGGGGGGGAATGTGTCCGCTCAAACCACGATGAGTTTCAAAGTGTCCGCTCAGCCCACGAAATGTTATGTGTTATGTTGGTTATAATGTACGAAACGTAAATTATAACCAAATTATAACCACCAGCTGCCACACTGAAAGGCTTCCAACTGAGCTACCTATGCACTAAAACCGATCAAACAAATAAATTTTATTAAATGTCGATCCTTCGCACTATTTCGAGGCAAATATAATTGCTTTGAGGCGACTCGTGTCATCATTGGTAATCATATACCAACTTAAACAAGAAAACATTGCTTGTCCCAATTAATTCGAACACTATAATAACCAGCGAAGATAGATCATATAGAAGAATAGAGAAAAATGTACATGCTAGTGGATGATATTGTCTCTTTGATTCTTGCCAAAGTTACATTGCTGTACCCATTTTTATAATTCAAAAGATTACGGGGGGGATGGGCGGTTGTATTGTAGAGTACAAGCAATTGCCTCTCATTCAAATTAGTAGAAAATTTATTTTTGCCCATTAGCTTGTCTTGTCTATATATCACATAGTAACTTCTTGTATATATCTTAATAAAAGTAAATTATTGCAGTTTCTTACTTCATTTCGAGTTGGGTTTAATGGCTTCTCCACTCATGTTGCGTTGGGATTTCCTTTCCCTCAACTCGGGAATCTTAATAATGAGTGAGATCTTCACCTCAATCAACATGTTTTGCACTTTTAAAATGCAGAGGAATAATTACGATTAAAAATGAAAAATAATTATGTTTGTGAGGTTAAGTCTTTCTGAATAATAAAATTTGTTGAAGTAAAATTAAAAGGAAAATTATACATTTTAAATGTGAAATACGTTTATTTTACCAAACTTTGAATTATAATAATATCAGAAATAAAACAAATCATCATATAGAATGGAGCATTCTGAACATACTCTTATTTTGTTTTTCTCTAAATCATTAATAATTTTTTTATTTATGTATATTATATACTTTTAGAAGAAAATTTAAAACATTTTAATAAATTCAATATATATATTTTTTTTAATTTTTTAATCAAACTATGTAGTTTAATTGAGCAATTTTTGAATTCCACAGTAAGAAAGTAAAAAAAAAAATTATTAGCATGAAATATTGACAGATTTAATAATTGTCACTATTTACTAATTCTTTATCACCCCCCTCTTATATCCACCCCTCTTATATCCACCAAAGCCAACATTCAACAACTTGATATACTTTAGATTGAGTGCCTGGGAATCAATTAAATATTAACTTTATTTTGATATGAGAAACTCATTTCCTTCAAGTATTTATTTCAATTTTCTTCGTTAGTTAAGTTTCAATCCCATTTCAATATAACTTAACAAATATAAAAATCGGTCTAGAGATAAAATTTAAAATTCTCACAAAATAATACACAATCCATTGCTTTTTAGCATAGATACATTGATACGTTGAAGCATCACTGGAGCAAATATATATATACCTTTTTTTTTGAAAACATAAAACGTATATACCGCAAAATCTGGCGTATAACACGTCATTTTAACACAAAAATAAGATATAAATTTAAGGGTGGGCGTTATACGCCGGGTATAAAAGTAAGAGCTTTAAAAATAAAAAAAAATTAAGCAGAGAAAAAAAATTAGACTTCTGGCATATATCGAAACACCGTTAATTTTTTAAAAAATGTCTTTCGTTATGGGTTGTAGTTCTAGAAATATACTATATTTTTTGTTCATTCAATAACACATGATGCAAGTTCATATAAATTGAGAGGGGAAAAAGTACCTAATTCAGTACTTTCAACTCAGTATTAAGGTGAAATAATAATGAAAAACAATTCTTTCATCGTTGCCATTACTTTTACATAATATGAATTACTTTTTTTCCCCTTCATCAACTCAATTTTTTTACTATTGTAATATATACAACTACAATTTCTTTCCATTCTACTTTATTTGATTATATAGCATTTTGATAACTCTACTTTCTAATTATGCATCGACAGATGGCTGAAGCTCAGTGGAGCAGTGAAAATGCTGCGCCCATGAATGTGACGTCATAAGATAGGTGATCTATGACGCGTTATAGCAGCTGAGGTTAGGCAGGTGTTCTTATTCAGAAGCAGACGGTTACAATGTTTAAAGTTAGATGGACGACCGATTTTTTTTTCTCCTGTAACGCACACGACATGGATCCATTGAATATGATTGCAAGGATAGCGTTGAAATGTAATGAAATAAATTTATATGAGAAAGAATATTAATCGAATTGTTTATGTTTTACTTTTTTTAGAAAGAGAAAAGCAAATTAATTCACGTTGAAAGAATTTCCACTGTTTAGATTAATACAATTAATTTAGTAGAATAATTTTACGCAAAAGTGAGATTATTTCAAACTAAATGACAATTCAAATTAGCTCAATTATAGCATTAAAACATATAGTGTTCATGGGTATTTCAATCGGAAGTCAAACGTCACATTAGCAGAGTATAGCGTGTTATTTTATGTTGAACATATTATTAGACAAACTTTAAAAAGGAAAATGTGTTGTAACCTTTTTTAAGCCTTATTTTTCTCCGTAAGAGAGCGCGCGAGAGCCGCCAGATGTATTTTGTGTAACTGTGTAGTATAAACATAAATAAAGATTTCTTCAAACTGTACAGACCGATTACTTTTCCATCGCATTCAACAGAAGTTCCTTGTTCATATAAGTTTCTTTATTTAGATTTAATTCATTACAGCATGCACTTTCTGTAATTTAAACATGAATGACAAGAAATGACCGCAGAAATCAAAATTTTAATTATTTTTCTAAAATATATAGAAATTAGTTTCAAATGCTTTGATTTATAAATATTACTTTTTTCCGAGCAAGATTTTTCCATATTCATAAATATAAAATATAAGAGTGTAATTTAATTGTTTGAAATGTAAATAGAATTAGTTTTGTATGAAATTTATCGTACGAAAAACAATCCTATCCATGAAGTATATTCAATATTTAAAACAAATAAAAATATTTTTTAGGCAACAAAGATTTTTATTGAAGTGAAAACTTCTTTAGCGGCGTTGGGCACTTTTTGGTAGGGGAAAATCTTATGGGTTCGCGTCACCGACATGCTCTGACTGGCGCATGCGCAGTGTGCTGTTCGCTTTAGAACTTTTTGGATGGGTGAAATCTCGTGCGTTCGCGTCACCGACATGCTTATCACAGTTTGTTTATAGCTATAAGGCTGACATATAGTGCTGTGTATATTTTATAAGTGAAATTGAATGGATTTAGTGAAAAGTTCAATGTGTACATGCTGTGCATCGTTAAAATAGTATTTTTGTTTGATTATTATTTGAATCGTTTAATTGAAAAATCATCGTGCAGTACAATAGTGAGTACTAAATAAATATACTAATATTTTAAAGATAAAAAAAAAAACAGAAGATTATTTTAAATACTCGCATTTATTCTGGCGTTTGAAAATTTTGTATTATTTATTTTCTAATATTTAAACTCTGCAATGTTTCACGCAATCCGGATTAGTATTTCACATTGGCTTAGACGTTTTCTTACTACCATGGTAAAACAGACATCTAGTTGTTCAATCATAATTTTATCGTGTATTTTGAAATTAAAATTTTTATAAAATCTAATAATAATTCAAGATTAATGTGTTAAAGTTTAAAATATGTTAAAAATGCAAAATTATAGTTTATTACCTTATATAATTAAAATCTTTAGTTTGAAATAATGAAAACGGCTCCGACTTTAATTTCATTAAATATTTTATTTTATTAAAAATTTAATATTTCGAAATCATTATTTATTAATTTAAATTGTCAAAAATAAAATATATGCTCTTCTACTTTTTGCAAAATGATTATCTATAATTTTATGTCATTCGATTTTTTCTTAGAAATTTACGAAAAAATATTTTCAGGGAATTAGGGTTATTTTAAATATCCATTTTTCATATTTGCTTAGATCCTTAACAATTTCCCCTAATTTCTTCTTTGGCAATGACTATTTACAAATCACAGGGAGGTAATCACACTTATGATGCTATTGCCTACGAATACGATCGCAAACATCCTAGAGAATTAATTACGTAGCTTTAACAAGAATAACGAGGATTCAAGGTATATTTTTGGTTACTCAAGAAAATATTAGCAGCAGCTGAAAATTTTGGATTGGTAGAACAGGAACACCTCTAAATGCTTCAGAAACAGATAAACATTATAAAAGATCAACAAGTCATCGAGAGGATCAAACGTTAGAATTGAAAAGGTTACAAAACAATACACTACAAATGGTCACCAAAACTTTTCTAGAATTCATCTCCAACAAGAAAGGATTATCGATATTTTCATTCAATTGTCAAAGTTTGCATGCGCATGGAGCTGACCTAAAATATGATGTTATCGTAAAAAAGACAAATGTTCTGTTTTTGTCGGAAATTCGTATGAAAAACGAAGAACCACTTGATATTCCGAATCTCAACTTTGTTGTAAGTTATGAAAGACCCGAAGTTCCAGTAGCAGGCGTAACTATTTATCACAATATTCAAGATACGTCACACTTCATTACTTCATATATGGAGATACATACTAAATTCACTAGAAGCATTGGTGTTAATGTTTCTGATATAGGCGAAATATGCGTTGCTCGTTACGATTCCGAGAATGGGCAATACATATTAATGGTTGCCGTTTATATTTCGCATGGAAAATCTATGAGACAGATACAACAATTTTTATTCGAAAATTTGATGATTTATACAAAAGAAGGTTCTGAAATACTCGATAAAAGATTTGGCGAAAAATATGATAATGTACCGATCATTTTAAGTGGAGACTTCAATATTAACTTTGCAGATGATAAAAATCTACAAATAATTGAATTTCTAAATGAAAAGCTTAATTTAAATATGTCCAATGATCGAAAACTCAGTACTACAAAACATAAAACGACAATCGATGTGGTTTTTACACGCGATAGATAAATTTGAATCAAACACTTTCCTTTCTTACTTTAGTTACCATACGCCTCTTGTACCTTTTTTAGAACAAAATGAAATGATTGAAAGTACAAAAAGTCTAAGTATTGTTGAAATTAATGATGACAATGATGCAAACATTTAAAATAATGTTAAAAATCAAGTACATTGAAATTTAAGTAAATACAAATACTATCCATAAATAACATATGATTGTATATTGATTATTTCAATTGAATTGTATTTATATTTTGCCATGATGCTGTACAGCCCGTAATATATTTGAATAATAAAAAACCATATAAACATGCATTTAATTGTTGCTCGAAGTGTCAATAGATGTGAAAACCAGATTGATGTTGATAATTTTAATTCAAACATTATGAAATTTCAAATTTTTATACTAAAAGTTCTAAGTTTTCGCTTCTATCGGCAGTCTCTATAACTGCCAATTTTTTCTTATAAATTACTCATAAATCCGTCTTTATTTATAATGATTGCATGAAATGTTTTCAAGTGTTTCTCCTAACATTTAACTCATAAATCCAAAGAATGTTCGAATTCATTACATGTTGAAAACACATGGGAATGACATACGGATAATAAGATGTCGACTATCTCAAATATCAAGATATTGACCATTTGGGAATACAATCTTACAAAATGTCAAGGGAAAAAAGAGCAAAAGCGAAAAAACAGGAAAGTAAAACCAATTTCGTCCATCAGCTAAGACCATTGTTGTCACAAAACATGTCCAGAAAATAATACTATAAGAAAATCAAATCTTAAGTATTTGTGAGTCGGAAGTTGATATTTATTTTTGGTATATTTTCAGGAATTGAATGTACCAAAGAATAGTGATTTTAAAGATGAAAAGTGAAATAACTCCTAAAATGATTCTCGGAAAATTATGTCTTTTTTTTACAGTTCATTCCGAATAAATAAATTTCTTACAAGTTTTTCTTTTTAGTCAATGGTATAATCACCCTCGTTGGCAACAACCTTTTACCATCTAGTGTGCAAATTTTCAATGCCGGATCGATAAAAATCAATTGACTTTTCAGTAAAATATCTGGAGATGGCATTTTACACATCATCCAAATTTTGAAATTTTTTGTTTGTTAAGAAGTGTTGCATTGTGAACAGAATAAATGGAAATCCGTTGGCGCGATGTCAGGCGAGTATGGTGGAAGAGGCAATACCTCCCACTCCAATCCATTAATGTTTTCCGGAGTTTTTCTTGCGCAGTGCTGTCTTGCATTATCGTGTTGCAAAATAACGCCTTTTCTATTGATAATCGCTGGATACTTTTCAATTAATGATTGATTTAGTCTATCTAATTGTTCACAATAAAGGTCTGCATTAACAGTTTCTCCAGGTTTAAGCACTTCAAATTGGGCGATTCCACGAATACCCCACCAAACACACAAAAGCACCTTTTTTGGATGTAAACCTGCCTTAGAAGTCCTTCGTGGCGGCTCACTGTCTTTTGCGTTTTGGATTATCATACAGGACCCATTTTTCATCTGCAGTGATCAAGCGATCAAAAAACGTTTCTGTATTGTACCGTTGAAGCAATAAGTTGCACGTTGTAGATCGGTTAGCGCTGTTTTCTTTAGACAGATTATGCGGAACCCAAACACCTGCTCTGTTTGTTTTACCAATCTGTTGCAAATGTTCTTGGATGGTCGACCAAGGTTGGTTAAGAGCATTTGACAGTTCCTCGATTGTCTGACACGGATTTGCTTCCACTTGCGCCCTTAATAACGTCATTGTCTAAACTTGTTGGTATTCCTGATCGATGTGAGTCGG
Organism: Trichonephila clavata; assembly: GCA_019973975.1. Classification (NCBI taxonomy): domain Eukaryota; kingdom Metazoa; phylum Arthropoda; class Arachnida; order Araneae; family Nephilidae; genus Trichonephila; species Trichonephila clavata. The sequence goes on along the minus strand of BMAO01038230.1, from coordinate 282,127 downwards.
AAAGATCGAAATTACCGGATCTGAACTTAGAAAACCACCTTTGGCATTTACTAGCATCTAAGGCACTTGGGTAGACATTGCAAATGTTTTTAGTAGCAACCGTTGCATTACTACCCTTGTGAAACTCCAAAAGTATGTAATGGCGGGTATGAATCTCTTCTGGTAATCTCTTCTTTCCCCATTTTGAGTGAAATGAGGAAAGAAATTTTAAGGTTTAGGTTTTCACAACTAAACAAGTCACTTTAACTTTGAAATGTCTCTGGCACGAGTTTCAACTACACAATGAACTCATAAACGGTAAAGCAGCATTGACATGCGCAAAAACGACATTACTTTTCGGTCCTCCTAATATTTGTATATTTTCACATCATTCATTCGTATAATTTTTAAACCTTTAAATATTTATAGATTTTTGGAAATTTGAAAAACAAGCAAAGCTTAATTTTGTGTAGTGATTTTTTATGATAAATTTAAAATGTAGAATATTTTCAACTGAATAGTATAAATATTTGAAGCAATTTTTATAATTAATATAATATTTTGCGTTTTATATTCAGCAAAACTTTGAAATATGTATTGCTTATATTCATATTGATAAGCAAAACTGAAATTCGTTTTTAATTAAAAGATATCGTGTGAGTTTAAAAAGTTGATGTGGAAAATGGTAATCAATCCACGTAAAGAACTTTAAATGTATTAAAATGTTAGCGCGAATTGAATCATCATACCCAGAAAGTGATTATAAAAACTACTCCCGAGTATATGTGAGCTGACAGAGTTCAACGAGAACAAAAGTATACCACAATAAAAATTAAGGAAATATTAAAATTTAGGTTAACAGCGGGAAAAATAATGTATAGTTTTGTTGTATGATGGGATAGCTACTTTATACACCTAAAGCCATTTTTAAAGAGGAAAAAACGTACTATATTATTAAACTAAATTTTAAGTACTGTTATTGTAACAAAGAATAATAATAGAACCAACGATAATATAATAAATAGTGTTATTAAAGCTAATAACAAAATCTAAAAATTTGAAACTCCATTGTCAGGAATAATAATTAAACGTCGAAAAGTCAAAACAAGTTTTTAGCTTAACAGGCTGATTTTTTCCCTTTCAAATATGGTTCTTTCTCTGGTATAGTTCCTTTTTTTCTCTTCACTTTACCCTAAGGAGTTTTCCCCTGTTTTTGTACTCAACTCTATCTGTCTCCCTCTCTTGCACACCCATCCCCCTTTCGTTTCCCCTCTCCAGTCTACTTCGTAGCTTAAAGATTGCGAGCTTCGTAAGCGCTAAATGCATTTGCTCGTTTCCCCAAACACCTGAGCCTTGGTTCAATGTATTTTTTAGGGTTAGTTTCTTACTTTTTGTCTTCGATTTTTTTTCTCCGTATCCGCGCTTTGTTATTATCAACGAAAGCACAGAGTAACTCCAATTCCGGCTCGGGCTTGTGGTATCCCACCTTAGAGATGCGATAATACGTTTTTCGTTCTTTTGTAAAGAAAGGGATATGGGTGCTTTTTTGTTGTTGTTTTTACTTCTAACGTATACTTAAATTGTCTTTATAAAGTGGAAAGTTTTCTATTACTTGTTAGAAACATGTATTTTTTCATGCGTTGTAGAAAATGACGAGAGATTATCAGCTTTAATCTTCAAACAAATAGTTTTAAAATAATTACTTTATAATTAACTGTAAATATTTTTTATTGTTCAAAGACCAGCCTATTGTTCCAAGGAATTTTTAGATAGATTGTTTTGCTGTGTTTACATCGTTGGAATTTTGAATCATATTGCTTGATGAATGCTATACCGTAGTCGGTTTGGTGACTTAGAGACAGTGTGCCCGCCTCATAAGACCAAGATTGAGGGTTCGATCCCGTTTGTAGCTTTTCTGGGTCCGAAAATCGTAGGAATGCTCTTGTGATATGATTATGTGGTATGTAAAAGATCCCTTGAGTATCAGTTTAATTCTGGTACTCTAGGCAATATATAGCATCCAACGAGAGCTTGAATTAAATCAATCCATGCGTCACACATTTTGGTGACGGGAGCCACTACTATATGGTGCTTCTAATGAAATGGCTTTCACACTTGGTGAGTTTCCGTGTCTTCAAAGGCTATACTGCCAAAATACGGCCCATTTGAAAGAAGAAGAAAAATATTATAGCCTAGTAAATTTTTATATTTTTTTAACTTGCTTCTCCTTCCGCATTTTAACTTTCCTGTGATTCTCGTTTTCATATAACTTATATCGTTAATTTTTTAATGAAAAAGAGGGAACATTTTCAAAAAAATATTCCTTACATTCTAAGAATCATCTAATTAGAGCAGAAAAAAATTTCTTGTTAAACTGGATTCTGAGTTTTATTTTATATCAGTTATTAAAATATGCTCAGAGTAAAATGAATACTTCATTTGCGCACAATTGTGTAATACCAAATACAATTCTTCCTATATATAGAATTCTAATCATAACATTAATGATATTATTTCTATATACCAGGATAGGCAACCTTAGAGCGGTGGCATGTCAAGACAATTTATCTATATGGGTTAGGATACCAAGCGTTAGGAAATATTTGAAACAAATCGATTCCCCCCCCCCCGCGGAGATGCATACAGAGTTTGGAAATAGAGGTCAATAATATAGATTTAGTGTTTAATTGTACATTAATTATACATTATTTGAAAAATTTTGTTAACATAAAAATAAACAACATAAAATATAAAAAAAATTTTCAGTATAATAAAATTAAAATTGAACATATGCTTTGTATTACGCATCTTTCAAGCATATTTATTCAAGTGAGAAATAAAGAACACAAATCATAACTATTCCTTTAATGTAAAAAAAAAAAAATAGAAATCCCATGTCGCCTTATTACTCATATATCTGCCCAATAAACAAAAGAGAGAAAATATATGAGGCCTACAGAATAAAGAGAGATTAAGCTTATTTATTCTTATCTTATTAATTTGTAGACTGCTGTAGAATTCCACCAATAATGATATCGCATGCCATAGGTAGCCAATGCCTGCCTTATGCCATTCTAAATACATATAAATATGCAATCTCATTTAAATATATATCTTAATAAGACTGTCTGTACTGATAAATCACACATATTTTGAATCAAGATTTTATTTCGTATACAGTAATAAATGCTAAGCAATATTGCTTATAAACATCAACGATAAGATTTGAATGTCGAAAAGGTTAGTTTGAGCGTGAATTATTCAAAGAACATGAGATTTTATATTCAATATATGCATGAAATAAAATCTTGACTTTGCAAAAATAATGCTTTTATCTCGGGGATTTTTCAAAGAGATTTCCTAAATCTGACATGGAAAAGTGTTTGCAGGCTTTCGAAATCGTCTTTTTATACCAAAAGACAAAAGAGCATTCCAACACAACTGAAACTGTCAGCTGTCGGACATTTCAGCTTATTTTTGCATTGTTACATGTTTCATTTAAAAAGTATTCGTAGACTAAATGTAAATTCCTACTTTTGCAATGTAAGCTGCATTCTGTCAAAGCCGAAGCAAGAATGTGATCGAAAACTTCATTTGTTTTGAGTATTAAAATAACCTTATATAAAATGTTTCGGCAATTGTTCTTAAGTATTTGCATAAAAACGTTTAAATATATTTCTGGGAACTAATTTTAGGAAGGTAAAAAGAAGATGTTTTGGCTAATACAAAATCGTCTATTTTTTGTAAATTATTATTCTTAAATTTATCTTTCTCCAGAATAAAAAAAGAAACTTTGCAAATAATAAACATTTTGTGAAATTTGGTGTCAATGTTTTTTTTATTTATAATTCATTGGAAAATATTTTGCAACAATTAACTTTCTAGTTTATATCTTCACAATACAACTACTATATTGCTGCGTATTTTACAAGAAATATAAAACACATTTCAGCGTAGTGCTATAATTTTTGCAGCAGTAAGTTTACATCATCTTTTATTAATTTGCTTATAGGATGATAATATTTTATTAAGTTTTAATCGGATCTTTTTTTTTTCAAATTTAAGTATCATGTTGCTACTGGCAAAAGTTTTCTTTCTGTTTTCAAGTTTTGTATTTTATGTAGTATTTATGAAAAACATGTTTAACAAAAGATTAACAATTTTATATAAATAATAACACACATAGTTAGTAACAAACGCTTGAGAGTGTGAATAAAGTTAAACGTAAAATTCTTATAATAAAAACTTTTGATGAAATTAAAGACAAATAAAATAGTATAAACATGGATCATATCAATGTCTATGGCCATACAAACGTTTATTAAAAAAATATCAAGAAAACATTTATTGAAGAAGCACATGAGAAGCTCATGGGAAACTTTTTGCAGCTTGACCTAGGTAATACTTTTGCTGTACATACGCGAATAGATTGGAAAATCAAATCTTTAATATATGTTACACAATTGTAGATGAACTAACAGTCGTGTAAAATAATTTTAAAATGTTATATCGTAGTGATTTACTGAAAGATATGATTATTGGTATACCTTAAAACATACAGTAAAGAATTCTACGTCTAAAATTGTGCATCGGTATCAAGTATAGAACATTTTATTTCTGCTAAAAAAGAAAAATGAAAATATTCAATCACTTGCAATTGTAATCAATTTTTGGTATTTTTTCTCAATGTTTTTATGTGAAATTTTCAGCGTATGAGTTTTAGCAGTCAATGAAATTGATATCGTTTTCATTAATTTTTCAGAAATATTTTCAAAGCGGGATATATTCATATTTTGTTTTTGTATGATGAATATTATATATCAACATTGAATAAATTGAACAAACTACAATACAAAGAATATAATTAAAATATCAGTTATAAATAGTTTATTAATATTAATAAAGTACCTTCAACTGTTTTAACTCTTACTCTAATATGTATCTTAACAAATCAATTTAATTTATTTTCGAAGCACTTTAATATGTATCAACGCCCATACACAGCTGTGCTCAAATTTCTAAAAAACAAAATATTAAAAAAATCATCATAAGCTTTATATTTATTTGAGGATTAAAAAAAGGCAATGCAGGTGTGTGAAATAAAAACAAAACGTTCTCAATATTGTCAATGACATTTTTTTGCTTTAAAATTAACTTATTATTCAAATCATCGTAGAACAACACTCGAGACTCTCGACAGTTAAAAAAAAATGTCTTTAGAATTCGTAGTTGTTAATGCTTTGAGTGTTTTGCAGCATCAGCTGGAAGATGCAACATGTAAAGTGAAATGAAGTGGGGAAAAAGGTTTTTAAGATGGCAACCCAGCTCTTCTGGAAAAATAAAAGAATGGATTGTTCTGAGAGCTTTTGAAATAAAAGCGAATATTTCGATAATATTCTGTTAATTAAGAGTTTAAGTAAAGCATATAGCAAGTTTAATTTTAAAACTTTATTTGCTGCTGTCATTATTAAGGTAATTAAAATAAATAATATAATACACAACTAAAATCTTTTAATTATAATCAACGCATTTTCGCTTCGATTGTTCTAAGATTATAAGAAGGCAGACGAGAGATTTCAAGTTTTTATCAACTTCGATTGTTTGTATCGAGGATTTCAGGTACTTATTATAGTCTTTTAAAGTGTTTTAACCGGAGAAAACAACTATGATTAGCTTTAACTGTAAATTAATACAGAAGCATGATAATGAAATAAGATTTTTCAACATAAAAGGGCATATTCTCTTGATTGAGAAGTAAATTAATTGTTGCTTCATTTGCTTTGTTTAAAAAGCGTGTTAAATTAGATCATGTCTTCTGCTCATTAAATTTGAATTCCACATCCTTATTTAACTTTCATAACTCTTTTGTGTTTATAACTTACAATGATCCTAATTAAATAAGTTTATGATTTGAATGAGGTTAATAAAGAGTAACTCGGCTAAGAGCATTGCAAAAGTAAAAATTTGGCCCACATTTGAAACATGTATTCAGTATAAAATGCAAAGTATATCAATTCATCGTTTCATATTCATCAAGAACTGCTTTAGAAAGTTAAAGAGATATTGCCCTATATTCACAAACTAAACCAAACTCAGTTGCGCAACAGTCCATGAGGGCAAAATCCTACTGTGCCCATTTATTCACAAAGTAACTCACACTTTAGAATATTAATATATATATAAATGAATGTATTAATAATAAGTTGAACACTTTTCTCAATTAAAAGCCAATTACTTACTCTAATTATGCGCATTAATTTTGACTAATATACACTCTTTACCAGTGATACAGTTACACTATAAGGAAATGAGTTTAGATAATTTAAATTAAGGTACAGGCAAATGTAAAAAAATATAAAAATGAATGCTTTTGAGAACCCATTTGCTCACATGTAACTTTTTTCTGGCCAGCAGCTGTTTTACGTCTCAGTGATGGATTGCAGCAACTTTAACCTAAGAGCTGTTTAACTGCTGGTATCAGCGAGCTGAATATCAGAAGTTATCCCTTGTGGAACGAAACCTTATCCTAATATTCTAAGACCTCAATTTGTCGACGTCCGTAATTGCCATACGTCTTGGACGACATTCTAGCTCAAACCAGTGATATGTGGTAAGATGGATGCAGAATCATCTGAGAATAAAACGGAGAGGAAGTGGGTAGCATAAGTACATAAAGGATCGCACTGTAACTAATATACCATGAATGGTTCGTCAAGACCCATTTGCTACAGAAAGTGATTTTGAAAGTCAAATGCCTACATCAGAGGAGGCATTTATCAGCAGTTAAATCATGAGCAATAGGTTACAAGAGGTTTGGTTACGCGCATAGCAGCCTACACCGAAACTTATACTATTTATATTGTCGTACAATGAACTTTCAATAGATTGAATGAGAATGATATTCTCAGACTGGCCAATCTCTCTCTCTCTCTCTCTCTCTCTCTTAGCACTACTGATAAAGTAGTGAAGTGTAGATAAAGTAGAAAGATGCAGAGGAATTGAGAATTGAATTGAGTTCAGTTTGAGGAGAAATATCTCAGATACCACGCATTTTCAACAATGATCTGGAGAAATCTATTTTGTTAGTTACTTGATTTTTAAACCTTTATAAGTAGTATAACGAGTAGTTTCACTTTTTAAGCATGGAACTAATCCTCGAATATTTGAAAATACTTAATATCGTGCTCAGAGTTTTATTTACGAAACTAAATATTTATGGCTATCTAGGGGGTGACGTTATTCATTGAGACAAAATTAAATGTAGAGAAATAACAACAAAATGAATATCTTTAAAGTACAATATAAATGTGAAGTCAAATGTAAGGACACACTAATTAATATTTATGCATATACAATGTTTCTCTTTAAGACTTTTAGAAAGTTCACCAATAATTAATAAATAATATCTTTTTTCAAGTATACTATGAAAGACTTTTAAGACATAGATTTCACTGGGTTGCATTAACTATGAAATTATCTTTGTTTAATACCTCATGTATTACATACACAGTGCGGCAAATTAGTTTTGTGTCCATAAAAAGAAATGGATATAAAAGAATTAATTCCTGTTTTGTTTCTTTGTTTAAAATGTGACCCTCCGGCTTCAATGCTCTTGTTACATCAATTTATTAAGAAGTCGAACTCCTGTTGTAAATCACTTTGTGGAATGGCTGGTAAAGCATGCATCGAAGCTACTTGTATGTTCAAAATATCCTAAAAATAACACTTTTTCAATTTCATTTTTTAAGTTTTAGGAATAAGGAGTACTCACATGGTGCTAAGTTTGGTGAATAAGGTGGAAGGTTCAACACACAGACACTATTTTTTCCCAAAAATCGACGAACAACAAGGGAGGTGTGACTGGGTGCAGTGTCGTGGAACTAACACCAACTGCTTTCAGTCCGATATTCTGGAAGAATGGGACGAATTTTGGTCATCAAACGCTTTAAAACAACTAAGTAGTAATGACCCGTAATTGTTTGTCCAGTTTAAACAAATTCTTTGGGGATAGTACCCTTAGCATGGAAGAATGTAATAAGCATTGTTTTGATTTTAAATGGAGTTTTCTTTTTCTTTCTTCCTTCCTTCCTTTCTTTTTTTTTTTTTTTTAAATTTTCTGACTTTTGTTCCACACTTCGTCGCTTTATTTCAATATCGTATTGGAAACACCAAGTTTCATCACCTATAACAATGAACTTCAAGAAGATTGGATCATTTTCACCTGCTGAATTGACGTCTCTGGAATGTGAACTTCTCATTGCCTTTTGTTCAGGGGATAAAGTGTGCGGAACAAATTTACCGCAAACTTGTTTTGCCCAAATCTTCATGAAGGATGGTTCGAATTGTTTCTTTGTTGATGTTTAAAGAATCTGCAATCATTCTTATTGACGCACAGCGATTGTTTGCCACGAAATTTCGTACTTTCACGATAATTTTAGGTGTTCTGAATGAAATTGGTGTTTCATTACGCTGATCATCTTCTACAATATCTCTTCTATCCAAAAAAAAAAACGTCACACCAAAACGTTTGATGTACTTAAACAACAGTCACCGTAAACTTGTTTCATGAGTTGGTATGTTTCCGAAGCACTTTCACAAAGTTCTGCGTAAAATTTGATTATAGCTCTTTGCTCCATCTTAAAAAATCAACGTTAAAAAATTCACTTCTGTAATAACCGCTTGTTCTCTCTTAACTACTTAACTAACTGAACATAATTTGTTAGCATTGTGCCAGTAGACCATGGACATTATGACGCATGTGCATTTGCACTCATGGCGCCATTACGGACTGCGTTCTAGGACGAGTCTTAAGACTTATTTGCCGCACTGTGTATTATAGTTTAATATTTTATGTGTAACATTGTACTATTACTTTTTTAATCAATACAGTCGCTTTTAAATAGATCTTAAAATCTGTGTTATCATTGGTCTTTTAAACATATTCGTCATAAAAACGAATTGCTTTATTTCTTTTGAAAATGGAAATACAGCATTCAAAGGCACGGGAAAAGATATATTAATTTATTAATGAATTTTTAGATTTATTTATTTTATCGGCTTCTGAAAACATTATAAATATGCTTCATTTATGTAATAACATTTAAACATATACTCGTATGCATGGCCGCAATTTCATCGAACTAAACTCTTCTTGTAATATTTCAAAAATGCATGTAATATTGCTTTGAAAAATTTCAAGCTGAGTATTTAAAACCACTTGATACTTTTTATTCAAGAAAAAATAACTGATGTTTTAATTTTTTCTAGAGCATAACAAATAAATTTGTAATAAAGATGAATTTGCGATTTTTTTTAGCGTTCCGCAATCAACACATTAGAAAAAATTGTACTGGAAAATATATGAGAAAAAATACCGTTAAACATTCTATCAAATCATAGGTTTTTTAGTTCTTTTTATACAACTTTTAACTTTCTACATGTAGAAACTGCTGAGAATTGATTACAAGAAACAAAAGGCTAAGAATATGAGAAAGATTTGTTAGTGATGTATATATACGCGAAACTTTTTCTGTTGTTGTTTCTAATGCCACCTGTCTGACGGTGTCAGAATGAGGTCCACGAGATTCTTGCGGAGAGGGGCTAGGTGTACGCCTGTCATTAGCTGTTAGCTTTGAGCACCATGCAGGTGACAGTACGATCTGGCTCGGTTCATACATGATAGATGGCGACACCACCTATCTCCACCTCCACAATTTAGGCAGGGAACTGGAGGGGAGGGAAATATTCTCCAGCTCCCTGCACCCGAAGTTTCTGCTGCGACTGCCCGCAAGAATTTCGGACTCACTGATTTAACGAGCACGTACTCCATGTGTACTTGGAGGGTATTTGGTGGCATTGGGCATCGAACCCAGGCCTTCTGGTCTAGAGTCCGATGCTCTAACCACTAGGCTACCCACGGGCTCTTTTTCTAGCTACATGAATACTTTGAAAATATATATCAACTTCTTTAATACAGTCAAATAACGTGAATATAATTCTATGCTGCATAAAATATCATAATTCTTCTTATTCATTTTTTGGGCAACATCGGGATGAAACACTTCAAAAAAGAAATAATAGTTTTTTTTAAAACTTATCTCGTGTAAGGAAAGAGATTAATAATACAAAGTTTAATCAACTTAAATAAGTACCCCTTTTCAATTAAACAAATTTTATACATCTTATCCTTAATTTCAAGTCAACAATTTAAAATTGCTTACTACGAATATTATCCAGAAAATGCATTGGCCATGTGAATCTAAAAAAAAATATTGCGAAGATGAATAAGCTATAACTTAAGGGGACTCGGCACCTTTTTTCAATTTTTTTTTATTTAAGGGTTTTAAAATATCCTTTGTGTATATTATAAACAGTTACTATTAAACAAAGAAATTTTACCATGAAAAATAAAGCTAACTTTAATAAAAAATTTAACGATTTTTAAATTTCTTCTTCTTTTACAATTATTTTTGTTTTCACACCAAAAATTTTTTTAGGCTTATAAGACTATTAGCAATAACTTTAGGGATCTATTTTGCAATAAACAAATTAGTTTTGGAAAAAAAAATTAAAATGTATACAACAACGGAAAAAAGGCTAAAAAAGCATGATTTCTGCTACATTTTCTTTTATAAAAATTTTTCTAATCAAAATATTGAAAAATGGATCCCTAATTTTATTAAGTACATTGTAATAAACATACAGACCAAAATTCAAGTTGTTTCATAAATATCTGTAGAAGTTTTGTACTTTTAAATATTGTGTTTTCATGAAAAAACTCAAACTGAGAAAAGGCAATTTCAAGAATACAAATCAATAAATAAATATCAAAACAATATCTAAATTTTGTAATAAGTTGTTAATATATTGTATAGATATATACCATGAAAATAAGGCATAAAACAGTTCAATTTCAAAACATTAAACAAAAATATAAGCTTTTTATAAAAAGCCTGTCTGACCTCAAAATTACGAAAAATAGGAAATATCATTATCTGACTAATTTTTGCAAGAAATATATATTAAATATATTCAAAAATAAATGAAATACATAAAATAAATAAAATGAAAGTATATGAAATGTACAATAAAGAAAATTTAAAAACTTTTTTAAAATTAATTTGCTATTTAATTTAATATCTAATATAAAATAAAGTAAAACATGTTAAATCTAAAATTAACTATTTTTCCAAAACAGTTTTGTTTAAAAATTGGCCTGCGCCATAAGTCATTCCTTCTCTTCGCTTATATAATAATTCTTTTCTATATATAGCTTTTTTAATAAGCTTAAGAGCCAGCTTATTACTGGTATTTTGACGACGTTTTCTAAATTGTCGTTTTCGATAATCTATGATAGTAGCAAGTTGTTTGGTAGAACCTCCAGTAGCTACACCTAATGCTTTCTGTGTTTCTACTATGGTACGTGCCGTACCCTTATTGAATTCACAGACAGCTTCTGTTACTGCCCGGTTAACACGTCTTTTATTCACAAAAATTTCCTTTGGACACTTTGCCCAAATCATGCTATGCAAACTTTCGTTTGCATTTTGCGTTCCGCATCGAATACACCTTTCTAACAATTCATTAGATTCAAGTCTTTGGTAAATTGGAAGAATTTTTGGAAGGAACTTTTCATTTATTGGTGTTCCTACATTTAATTTATGATTTCTTGGTTTTGCACCGTCAGCAATCGCAGATTGGTAGAAACACCAAGAGTTTGCTCCTGCAGGACACTTTGAATGCTGAGGTTTAGCATCTGTAGAAATGCTATGCAACAAGGTAGCATATATTGCTGTTTTCATAGCTTTCACATCCCCTTTGTTTCTCAAAATAGCCTTTTGGTAGTAAGTGGTTAATTTCTTAATTGTAGCTTCTTTCAAACTACCATGAGCTTTACCACCTAAAGAAACACCTTGAGCACGACAATCTTTAACAGTAGATCTTAAAGCTGTTCCTAACCGATTACTGACATGATTTATTCATTATTCATTTTTATCACAACATCCGGTCCGTACACTTTTTTCTCAACCAAGTTATGAAATGTCTTACAGTCACCATCGGATAAAACTGTGATATAACGAAACCCGAGTGATGTGGATCTTTTCCATAAAGTTAATGCAGCTTCCATTTCCATCGATGTAGATGAGCCAAAGTGGTTTATATCACATTCGCTTTTATGTCCTTCATACCATATGCTGAATTCAGCACTTGACTCGCCTAACTTATTTTTTTGCCACAGAGCAATGACGTCACACCTTACTCATCACTTCAAAGTCAACGACATAACCGGTGAGCATATCTATAACACACCCTACACCGATGAGTGAGGAGTGACCACGAGTTAGCCACGTGCCATCAAAACTAATACTTAGGTCTGTGATTTCAGCAGAACTATGACCTTCATTCTTGTACGCATCTTTAATCTCTCTGTGGGTTTCCGCAGATATGTTTTCAGATGCCAGAATGTATGCGTTATCCAGCCTTCTTGCACACTTCCCATATGTAGTTGATGAAAAAGGATCCATATTCATCACCATACAAAACTTTTCTATGGCTGAATAACCTTTCCCAATGTGTAAAAAGGCTTGAGTTATTCTCAAATTCACATCATGGCTGGTAGGACCAGACTTTAGAGAAGTATTTACAACAGTTTTGTTTTCATCACAGTTGGTACACAATAGTTTTAAATTGTATGAAAATCTCAACTTGGCTCCAAGCTCCAGTTTCAAACCTTGTTTTTCACAATATTGGCACTTTGCACTTAAAAGTAGATTATTAACTTGGTTGAAGTCCACCAATATATAATGTCCAACAGCAGAGGTATCCTTTTTTACCTCAGTATTTAATTTTTCAAGGCGTACATTTGACACTAATGAATCTTTAATCAATTCACAGTCAGCATTCTCTTTACACCATCGCTTTTCATTCATTTGCGAAGCATGCAATGAAAGCTTCCTAATAGGCATATTAGTGATAATAATAACTGATAAAAACTAAAAGAATGAATGAATTATGATTGAAATAGCATTAAAAATGCTTTTTTAAGTTTCTATGAAGTAAAAAAGTAATCAAACTAAAAAGCACACAACAAGCAAAAATGGCAAACCTAATGTAAACAAACAGCTTGGCTGATAGTTACAGTTACAGCTTAAAGCGTTCTTCTTCTGTGTAGTTTTTTTATATAAAATATTGCATTTATTTTCAAGTAAAAAAGTGTAAACATTGAGGGGGCGTGGCATTTTAACAGCTGTCAGAGCTGTCAAAATATTTAAAATACATTTTACTACATTTAAAATAATCAGATCGTTTCAAAACTTCGCACAGTTGTGCCAGAGGTATCAAACTACATTTTAAAGTAAAAATTGAAAAATCGATATTTTCATCGATTTTCGGCTTTTGAAAGGTGCCAAGTCCCCTTAAGTATACTAAACTCAGTGACGCAATAGCCCATGGGGGCCAAAGCCTACCGTGCCCATCAGGGCCAATCCTAGGGTGTCGGCCGCTCACGTGCAAAGTCCTAATTTGCCGCCTCTCTTGAGAATTTTTCATATTTTGACTAATGCTTAACATTGTCATTATAAAAAAATTCATCTACTTGTATTAAAGTAAAACATTAATAAAATGTAAATACAATTCTAAGTGCAGAACTTTTTTTTATTGACCAGCTATATGTCATAATAGCAGCAAAATACTTTAATTAAACAATAAACAAACAAAAAAGACAATTTTTGAAATAAAATTAGACATTTTATAATTAGAAATGCAAAATAATTGTATTTACTCAGAAAATATAATTCAATAAAAGAAATGTGTTCTTGCGTGGGGGTGTAAATCGACCTCAAAATTAGGTAATTTGGTACTTTTTGATGGTATTGTGAATCATGAGCTCTAATTAAATATTTTAAAAATAAATTTTAAATTATCCACCCATAATTTGGATATTGAAGATAACTTCATTTTTTAACAGGATAATGACGCCAAGTTCACTGCTCTCAATGTACGCCGCTGGTGTCTCTTTAACTGCCGCAAAATTCTGAAATCACCTCCTCAATCAGTTTATTTAGTCCAGTACAACATATTTGGTGAGAATTTGATTTTAAAAAAAAAGGAAAACATGACATATAAACACATAATGGGAAATAAAAACAATAATCACATAAGCATGGAGGCAAATTTATGCAGAAATTGCAAAAAACTGATTAAATCTATATCAAGACGTTTAAAAGTTGTTGTAGACACTAAAAGATATCCTACTAAGTACTAAATTAAGGAAAAAAATACAATATTTAAAGCTAAGCTATGCTGAGATTTTTGTTAAATGCACGAAGACTTTTGTGGCATAATTTTTCAGTAGCTTTTTGATTATTAATTTTTTAAAATAATAGTTATACTATTTTTCAAAAATTGCTTGTCATTCCATTAAGAACAAATTGCAGTTATCATAAAATAATTACACAATTCCAATATATTAATCTTTATTAGTCGAAAACATTAAACTTTATCGGAAGATTGCAAGTGAATGAACACTTTTGTGGTCCACTGTATATGCCGGTGACACTTAAGAGGTTTAAGTAGTATTGTGGCTTTAGTGTCAAAGTATAGTATTATTCAATTCAAAACATTGTTACTGTTTCGAGGGGGGAGGGTGCGATGAAAATTATGATTGAAGACTGGGTCGCAAATATTGAAAGTTTGAGAAGCACTGAACTAAGGAATTAAATATAAATTTATGACCTTTTTTTTTGTATTACAATGCTTTGTAATACAAAGGAGGACCTAGAGGACCTAGCTTATAGGAAACTTTTTTGAAAAACAAATCTCATCTGTTTTTTATTATTTTTAAAACAAAATGTAGTGGAATTACTGCCTGTGCAGAATAGTCATGGTTCGACGGAGCAACGTTAGTCTGAGAAATGTTTGTTTTGACTACAAATTCCTGACTTCCCGACTGTTTCGGACTAAAGACAGCCGTGAGAGGCAACAATTTTCACAGATTTTTTTTTTTCAAATTAGAAGTTAATGTATATTGTCTTCGTAAGGTGATCGTGGGAAAAATGCGCTGATGTATGCGAATGTTTAGGCATCAGTGCTTTAAAAAAAAAAAAAGACAAAACCTCACAGGTTGTTTATAAGATCTATAGTGTGTACGCAATAGCACTTATCATTTGCTTTTATAAAAAAGGTGCAAAACCCCTTTGCTTCCTTTGTTTCTCAAAACATTGGTGATTGTCCTTCCACGTCTCATCCCCCCCCCCCAGCGCGTTCTCACAACGCCAATACGATCTCTACCTTCAGTCTTCAAATTGTGTTCCACCAAGCATATCCAGGGGCTCCACAAGTCAAAATAAAAATTCGAAAAGAAAAAGTAAATATGAATGCAAAATAGATTACCTCACTAGAGTACCTAAAATCGTGTTTTTCAAAGAGGGTCCCACGAGGAAATTTAAAACATAAATTCGGTGCCGGACAGCCTTTTTTTCAGTAATTTCCTGCAGTTTTTATTATAATATGATAATAAAGAAAATATTAAAACGTTTTTTCTTTACATGCACTACCTAGATTAAAAGCATTGTGTTACTTTGTGTGTGTGATCCAGGGTTCCACAAAATTATTTTATACTCGCTAGTGCTATGTTTTGCACACCTAACACCTGTAAAATAATATTTCTCAGAAGAGAAAACTAAGCTAGAATGCATAAATCAGATGGCTTGCCAATGAAGGGGAACAATTTATTGACATATCAACTGATTCAACGTTAAAACTTACATTTAAACGAGAACAGCTTCTAAATTTTAGGCTGCGAAATTTGCAGAATACATAGAAGTTTCACAAAAAAAAAGCTATAAATATTTAAATGCCATTTTGAGCAACATATTTATGTTACAAACATTCTTCCCGACGTATGTGGCAACAAAAACAAAATGCAAAAACAAATTAACGCAGAACATGAAATGCGTCTGTAGGCAGCTTCAATGGATGTAGATTTGCACATTTGTGTTAAAAAAAACACGCGCATACATACTCTTATTACTAAATATAATATAAGGGTTGAAATGACACCCACTGCGTGAATTAATGCTACAAATGCCACGTTTCTCAAATTGTGGTTCGCGCCCCCCTAGAGGGGCATAATAACTCTAAGAGAGAGGGGCATGCATATCGAAAAGTATAATACTATGTGAATATTGAAGTGTTTTTCAAACAGGCTTTGTAATGAAAATTATTTAATTAAAATGAGCTGCAAGATTTTTTCTCAAATATTTCATACCAAATATAATAACGAGAATCTACCTTTTAATGGAACTATAGCATTTGTACTAAAAACGAAAATGGGCGCTGTTAATGAGCGTTGTAAAACCATAAGTAAAAAAATCACTTCTTTCCTCTATTTTATTTTCTATATTGTAAGGCTATTATTAAATTGAAAACTTTTAATTTCCCCAAATGCACGTTGAATTTAAACACTCCTATGTCTTGGGTAATATTAACCATATTAGATATTTTCGTGAAGCAGCTTTCACAAGAATAAATTTTGAGACATCTTTGTAAAGCATCAATACTCAGTGAATTACCAGTGTCGCTGATAAGCAAAAAAAAAATTTTCTATTGCAGTATAGCCAGCTCTGTCACGAACTTAGCTATCAAATGAAGGATTGTACGTTAAAAGTAGACATTAATGGACAATGCATGTGAACCAACAAACTGTGCACTAAAGTTCTGTTTTTATTAAGCTATGCCAGGCTTTTGGAAAATCGAGACATTTTGATTTTTCAATAACTACCTAAAAAATTCAGCATATTAATTCGACGTATTATAAGTTTTATTTTTAGAAATTGTACAACATTTTGCTTGATTGATAGAACTATATGCGGCCGCCCCTAGTTTTTGCAGGCCCTCGTGCGGTGCACGCGCTGCACACCTGCTAGGATCGGCCTGGTGCCCATCTCAGTTTTCGTGCCTTTGGGGCACTAAGGTGCATCAGCAGAGGTTACGGTCAGGAGGTCAGTCTGACGCAAACCCCCAGCATATAGCTCCCAAGCAAGCTCGATTCTGATATATCGACCCACTGAAGAGACAAAGAGAAAAACCAAAATAATTTAATATCGCTAGAAGTAAGTTTTTAAAAATATTTTGATTAATAAAAATAGTTTTCTTTTAAATAAAATTTTTTAAAAATATCACAACTTGAAACCTTGCACAAAATTTTATAAAAAGTTATCAAATAATGAAAAAAAAAGGTAGAAGGCATTTAACAATTGATTTCTACATACATATACATAAATAATGCATTTTTTTCTTTGCAATTTTTACTTGACATTTAGCATCGGTAACTTATTTTTAGTATATTTAGTATCATTCTTCAAATGTGTTATGATTATTATCCTTAGAATTAATGGAAGCATATTCTTACTTAATATATTTTCCTAGCAGCTTATTAACATAGGTAAATTATAGGGAAAGGTTGGCTAACCTCTAGGGTATGGTTAACCTTACAGTCTTGGTTCTTAAGGCTAAGAGTTTGAGTTCTCTTAGTACTGAGTATGTTATTTTTTCAGTTCCTACTATTAGTTCACAATCTCCCTATATATATATATATCATGTTCAATTTTTCAATCGTAATAAAATACTTTCTATTTATCCATTCAAATTAAAAAACATTTTTTAGGATTTGTAGTGGATCCCACGATGTTAATACAGTTTTTTTAAAAATATTAACTCATTTAAATTTAATTTATACATAGTAACAAACAAAATTAATTGTCCAACACCATATATAGAAAGGAAAATCGCTCGTTGCGTCTCTTTAGCGAAATGGATTGAGCGTTGGACTTCTAATAGAAAGGTTATGGGTTAGAATCATACCTGGGATGGTTTAATTTTTGAGAACGTCATTTATGAATGAATATATAAATAATAACAAACAAAAATAATGTTTCGACACCATACAGAAAGGAAAATGGTTTTCTATTTTGACACTTAGTATTGTGACTCTGTCATATGTATATACATATTTATATTAATTATAATTATTTAATAAAATGTAATTAAAATAAAAAATTTCTTTGTTGACTTAAATAGGAATTGATATACAATTATGTTTTTGCATTACTCTTTCTTAGATATACTCTCTTGTTATATTTTTATTTTTGCTGTGCTTTTTTTAGATTTATGGCAATTTAGTATATTGTTATATGTATATATAATACTGTTTAATAATGTTCTTTTATATTTTAAATTTTTTTATTATATTCATTATCAGTTCATTTTATTTGAGATAAGTGCAGTCAAAGAAGCGTGTCTTGTACAAATTAAATATCATGTATTTCCACTGTTTTTAAAACTTTCTCCTAAAACTGTTCTTTAAAATTTTGATAGAGTTCGTTTTCATACTTCGAGATTGAAAAAGTTATCCAATTATTTTAGAAATTTAATATACATTCTTATACGATAAAAACGTACTTTATCTGTCATATTAAAGCGTTTGACTTTTAAATACATAGAAGGTATTCAGGAATCAATTTATGTTGAATATGTATTACTAAATAAAATATGAACTAAATTTGGAATTCTATTTGATAATACAAAAAAGGACGCGGTTGTTATATTATTATGCTAAACAGCTCTTCTGTTGATGAAATAGTAATTTTTTTAAAGAATAAAACTAATTATTCCTTTTATCAACAAAAAAAATATTTTGTTAGTACTACAGCTAACTACAGAATAAGATTAGCACTTTTATTGATTTAATAGCACTGATTTAGATGAACTCTCTTGTGTTGATAACAAACCTAAGATTGTTCCTCTTGAATTAATGAAACTTGCAGAAACCCTTTTAGTACAAAGTCCCTGCAGTGTATTTTCTTTTATGAAACACAAAAGAGAGAACTATTACGAAGATTTATTCTAGTCATCGCTTTTGCCGCCGCTTTACCGAAAAAAATTCTCACAGGGAAATTAAAGGCGGAAGAAGCCAACAAATCAAACCAGATGGCTCTGAATGTTTTTTAGATTTTAACATATCCGCAGTTCAAACACACACCCCTTGAAATAAAAATAAATCAACCATTGCTACTTCCATGATCTATTCAAACATTTTAACTAGGAACAATTAAACCTGCTTCCTAAACAAATCATACCAATCTCCTCGCCAACAATGAATACTTTATGATCCGATCAATATGATATATCACAAGTATCCATTCTCAATTTAACTTTATCACTCATTAGTTATAAATAATTTAACAAGTTACACAGTTTATAAAAATCCAAATACTTTTTTTATCCTTTCGTTGATCCAATAAGATCATTATTTCTTAAAAATTTTCTCTTTTAAGACAAAGTTATATTTTAGGCTAGAAAAAATTTTAAACCGTGTTTATTTGGCTTACGTTAATCTTGCTCGTAATAGACAAATCGGCATACATTTCGTAAGCCAAGGCTATTTATATGAGGAAAGAAACTGTAAATCTTATTCAAGATCGCCCAACGCAGTACACTGTTTCAAACTATCCAAGAGGGTTTTTTTGCTAATTTACAGATTAAAATTTCTGAAAGAACTTCAAAGCAATTTTAATGATTTTCAAATCATTTTACATTGAAGAACATGAGATAAAGTGAAGTTTAATTTCTTATTCCACTTGATCGGCAATAGCATCAAATCAAGACCCACAAAATTCACCGTGACTAGATTAAGTTTGTCGTTAATTGCAGCTTTGAACATCATGCAGGTGATAGTACACACAGTACGATCTCCCCCTCCCCCAGTTTTGATGAAGAACCTGATGGAAGGCGGTCCGGGGCTATCCCTACTCCTCTTCCTCTGTCACCAATTTTCCAAGTAGACTTTCGGCTCACCGAATAGTTACAAAAACCCCTTACCGCACAGACAATATACATTTATAAACATCTATGCCTAATCCGCGACTCGAGCCCAGGCCCTATGGCACACAGCAGTCAGCATCACTAACAACTATACCGTATGGGCGTCTCTTCCCTTCTTTACTGGTATAACCTTGCATTAGGTAGCTTTCAAACATTTACCTATTAGTACAGCTAATTAAACATGTATATATTTCTTTTAAAGAAACTATTTGAAATAACAACACAGTACACACATTTTAGCAAAAATAAAAGTGGTTTTTTTTTAATATTTCAAACACACTTTTATATCAGTAAACATCTAAAGAAATAAATCAAGATATCTTTCGATGTAAATGTTAAAAATAATGCTAAAGGAAATTTTCAATCAAGCTTTTCAGCTTAATATCTTTTCAAGTATGAAACTTTCAATGTTTTTCAAAGAGTTCACTTAACGCTATTAAGAAAGGTATATATATATATATATACAAGGGGTGATCAAATGAAAAGGTACGAAACGACACGGTGGGAAAAAATATAGACTTTATTCAAAATATACACCATAGGCCTGAGCACAACGATCCCACTGATGAACAAGCCGCAGGATTCCTTGTTCCCAGAATTCCTGTGGCTGTGACGAGACCCAGTCCTTCACAGTGTACTTGAGTACGTCGTCCGAGTTGAAGCGCTTTCATTTCAGGTGTTTCTTCAGTGGACCAAACACATGGAAATCGCAGGGTGACATGTCCGGACTGTAGGACGGATGGTCCAACGTCTCCCATTGGAACTTGTCCAGTTCCATTTGTGTGACTCTGGAGACGTGTGGACGCGCGTTATCATGGAGCAGAACCACACCCTCCGTGAGCAGCCCCGGTCTTTTATTCTTGATGGACCTGCGTAGGCGTCGGAGTGTCTCACAGTACACATCGGAGTTAATGCTTTTTCTGTGCTCGAGTAATTCTGTGATCGCATCATTTGGACGCCGCTTTTTATAAGAGCCTTTGTTCTCTCCTGCGCATGCGGGCACCCGCGCATGATCCGATCCCAGTCAGAGTCTCAAATGGCATCCCGAGATGTCTCGCTACATTCTCCTTTGGCGGAATATGCAAATATTTAACTTTCATTTTTATGTCGTTTCGTACCTTTTCATTTGATCACCACTTGTATATAACATAAAAAAGGACATATAAACCTTTTACGATTATTTTTTTCTCTTCGAGTGTAATTAATCTAGCACAGGTGTATCTATAGCTAACTATTATTCATTCATTTGTATAAACTCGTTTACCTAGGGTTTAAAAATAATGCAATAAATGTTGTATTAAGAAAATGTTCTGCAACTCTTTTTTTAAGCATCAACTGCTTACAAAATATCTTCTTTTATGAAAAAAGGCAAAAGAACTAGAGATTTATTCCCACTATTGTTCTACTACAGCCTTTATTGCAGAAAAAAATTGTAATGGTGGAAAAAGAACGCAGAAGAAGCCAACAAATCAGACCAGACGGCTCTGAATGTTTTCTACAACTTCACATATCCGCAATCGAAACAAACCCCTGGAAATAAAAAAGTATCCAAACGATGCTACTTACTTGATCCGCTCGAACATTTTCAACGGTGAAATTAAACCAAACCCTATGCCGAAGATTTGCTATATCAGGACGGACGTACAAATCGTAGTCTAGCTCACCAACGTAGTCCACTCTTCCGAGATTTCCTGGAAAAAAATACAGGAGAAAATAAGCAAAAAATGCCGTTAGAGAAATGAGACCGGAAAACCAAATGGGTTATTTACTTAAGTAGGTTGTATGTATTCAATAGGCAGAGAGAGACCGGTTTCCAATGTAACGAAACCATGAAGTCAAAATATGGATCAAAAAATGGAAAAGGGATCTGATTCTATATTGAATAAGCAGACGGAGAAAGAAATGCGGGGAGTTTATTGAATACTTTAGGATTGATTTAAGGAATTTGGTGCTCTATGTTTGAGGAGGGTAAATATAATATACTTTCACTCTCTTTTTAATATATGAAAAGCAATTAAAATAAATGTTGAAGGAAAAAAATGCATTGTTTTCTTTTAGGTAGATAATGTGCATCATTTTTAATAATTTTGAGGATTATCGATATTTTGTTAAATCCTTTGGATTTTGACCAAAAATATTTTTCCAAATTTTAGATTTTTGCAAAGAGGGAAGCAAAAATAATTAAATGTAAAACAGTGGGATTTTAAAGCTATTAGTAATTATTTTAACATTACAAAATATTATCAAATTTAAAGATGATTAGTGCAATTTCTTTTTATCGAAATTAAAACTTAGCAATTTGGCTAAAGCATGAACAAGTAAAGAAAACAGAAGATTTTAAAGATAAATAATTGAATCATTTAAATACAAATAAACGCTAAAATTTTGTACCTTTGGCTGTATAAAAGACATTTTTTTTAAAAAAAAATTGTTAATCTGCTTATAATTATGCATAAAAATATAAAAATGACGAAAAATTCTTTTTTGGTCCATTCATATTGTATGTCGGAAAATTAACTCTACCGTAACAAGTTAATAAATTCATTTAATTGATCATAACATAAATTTTTTCTCTTAATTTCTAAACACAAAACAATCGTAGAAATGAAAACAAAAATAATACAACCATACAAAAATATCAAAACATTTTTCACAGATAAATGTATTAAGTATTTCTTTAAAAAAATACTTGAGTCTTATTGAAAATTATCTATACACATGTATTCAGTTAAGTAAAATTTTTTTTATTATTATTGAAAAGAAAGAAAGAGGAAATGATGTGCAAAAAAGTACTAAAAATAAATGTAGGAACTATAAAAAAAATTATTTTAAAAATCTGAAGAAAAGGCCATTTTTTCACATTAGCTTTAATATTTTACCAAAATTTCTTTGAAACACGCTCAAAAAGTTTTTAAAAAAGATCAATATAAATCTCTACATGTTTGTAAAGCTTCATTTAAAAGTCTTTAATAAGGAAATATCAACTTATTTCCTCGTTAACATGTGATGAGTATAGATAAAAACAGCATTTTAAGAATTAGAGAAAAAACCTTTTGTTCTTACTACTTTATTTCCACTTCACATATAAGTTACAGAAAATAAATACATGCTCCATTTCGGTGTAAGTAATTTGCAAAAATAAAAAGAATGAATATCTTAAAATATTTTAGGGGACTATTAAATTTAAATTGTAGCATTCTTAAAAATCTGCAAAGTATTATATTAAAATTTATGTGTTAAACTTTTTCGTTAAAACTGTAATATTGTAAACAAAATTTGAAATAATCTTTAAAGTAGATGAATAGTTCTTACAGTCTTTTAACAGCCCATGGACATTTTGTTGTAAAAGAAGGGGAATTCTGTGTAATTTTACCATTTTAAATACATAATGGGGTACTTAAACTTGAAAATTGTTTGAAGTTTAGCAAGCGTGACAGACAATTTGTTCCTAAGAAAGTTTTCAGAGAAAAGCATTTCGGAAAAAGGGATTTTTAAAAAGGCGTAAACTGTAAATATTCGGAAATAGAGATTTTAAATCACAAGATTTTGTAATAATTTAAATAGCAGAAATTAAGGGATATAATAAATAATTAGGATGCATTTCCAACTCACAAAGTTTTTCTATACAGATTTTTGACGTAATAATTTAGTTCAATATGTGTTGTGGAAAATGTTAGTACACTCTATAATTTAAAAAGTGAAACACCGAAAAGGAGTTATCCAAATATGGAGCGAAAACCGGTACTTGCAAATATACATATATTAAAAAGGAATCGCTAGTTGTATCATAGATGTGAATATTTTTTTCAGGAAATACAATTATAACAGTAACAAGTAATATAAAAAAATTAAGTCAATTCCTACTTAGATCAACAACAAAAAAATTTATTTTAGTTACCTTTTGTGAAATAGTTACAATTAATGTAAATATGTATGTACATATGACAGAATCACAGCATTAACTGGCGATAAATTTTTATTAATTATTATTAAAGTATTGCATTGTCATCCAAAACAATCTTGTGTATAAAATTTCAGTTCAACTGTTCAGCTTTGAAACGTGATAAGAAAAATCTTTTAAACTTTTGACCCAAGTCGCTAAAAATGAAGCCAACGTAGCTGAATCTGTAATTCTTTAAAAAATTAATTTCTGTCAATAATTTTAATTCATTATAATTTAATTATCGTATTGTTACCCAAAACAATAATTTATAGAAAATTTCAGCTCAAATGAACGCTTTAAAATGTGAGAAAAAAAACTTTTTAAGTTTTGACCCAAGTTGCCAAAATGGTCGCTAAATCGCCCAAAATGATGCCAACGTGGCTGTATTTGTAATTCTTTGAATAATTAGTTTTAATCAATTAATTTTTTAATTATAATTAAAATACTGTATTGTCATCCAAAAACGCGTGTACATAAAATTTCAGCTCAATTGAGTGCTTTAAAATGTATTTTATTAACGATTGAAAATTTGAATAAGATAAATAAAGAGAGAGTGTGAGCAAATAGAGTAGGAATTGAAAAAGAAGAAATGAGAGATGCGAAGGCCATGTTTGGTTCTTTTTTATGGTTGGTCAGTGGCTCATAAACTTGGCGGTATCCTGCAGGATTGCTTGTCATTGGCGAACAAGATCGGCGGGATCCAGAAGTGATCGGAAAAGCCTGCCCATCATATCTCAAACGTGTTCAATAGAAGAAATCTAATACATTTCACGATGGGAAGGGAAAAATCAGTGGCTTGAAGGCAAGCAATAGAAAGGCCATGGGTTGCCAGACATAATTTTTTGTAATGTTATCCCAAAGGTCTTTGAAAGGACGGGCACCACATTAAGGGAAGTAGAATTTCAGCAACGATAGCCATGCTATAAGGCTATGTCGGTTAAAAACTAAAGGAAATGGCACTCTTCCTAGGTGTCGAAATACGCGGTTGAGCATTCTACCGCTGCCCTGTATGTCTCCCGGCACTTATTCGCTTTTGTTGACCATGCGGATGCTTCGTTGCAATGTTTTGAAACGCTAGCAAGTCAGTTATGGTCCACCAAAAGGTAATCATTTGCATATTCTATTATAAGATGCGTGCATAAGCATTTTCGTTAATTTCGGTTCGATTTCATGATTTTAATTTACGTCACAACCTGAAGTTAAGTGAGAGTTATTGGCGATAGACCGAGTAAATTTGAATTATAGTAAAATGATGCAGACTATACCTAAACTGGCATCCTCATTCCAAAAAGCCACACCACACCAATGGGAGGACGTTGGACTTAAAATGATTTAAAGTTCACCAGCCTCTTTACACGGTAGGTCTTCAATGGTACAGAACTCCAACCGACGACTCGACAACATCAGCCACAAGTTTGCGACTATGACCACTTGGTAACCGTGGCTTTTTTTTTTAAATTTCGAATAATTCCCTGGTATGTCGTTTTATGTTCTAGAATGTACACCCACTCCGGTTCTTAAGAAATGCAACACCATGAAGGAATCATCAAAATTAAATGAACTTTGCAGCAAATATGAATTATAGGATGTTACGTAGAATAGTAAAGTTTCAGAGCCACTACGTATGCGTGGCTTGCGCAGTGCCCTCTGAACTGATGCTGAAAGCATATAAATAGAGGGCTGTAGCAGGACGTTGAAAATAGTTAACAATTATTTGTTAGTGACGAAAGTTTAGTAAGACCTAAGAATGCCTCCGCGACGAAATAAGGAGAAATTCCAACAACTTACGGAGTTTGAACGAGGGAGGATTATCGGCCTTCAAGATGGAGGATTTTCCTATCACGCAATAAGAACTCGTGTGCAATGGAACAGTTACATAGTGATGTGAGTTTAGAAGCAGTGGACCGACGAGTACCGAACAACTGGAAAAACTGGCAGTAGATGACGAGAGGTGACGTCAGCGCACAACGATCGACACCTGCTTCTCATGGCGGTGAATGACCGTACAGCTTCCTCCAGACAGTTGGCAGCACGTTGGTCTACTGCTGCAGAAGTACTAATGTCGGTTTCGTCAATTCGTCGACAATTGCGTGCAAGGGCACTTATATTCGGAATCCCCCTCACCTCAAACCATCGACGGCTGCGTCTGCAATGGTCTCATGTGAACTGAGCCTAGCAAGCTGATTGGCACCAACTAAGTCTTTTCAGATGGATCACACTTCAATTTGTGGGGCCATGATGACCGCATTCGTGTTAGACGCTATGCCGGTGAACGCTGCCTTCCAGAGTGCGTTATCGAACGACAAAATGGCCTAACACCCTGAGTTATGGTTTGGGGTGAAACTTCATATCATGGATGATTCAATTTGCTACAAATTGAGAATAATGTCAAAATCAACAGGTATGTCCGTAAAGTGCTACAGCCCGAAATCGTTCCCTTCTTTCAAGGCATTCCTGAAGCTATCCTTCAGCAGGATAATGCCCCCCCCCACAGGTTGCAAGGACTATTTGAGACTTCTGTTCAGCCCAACTCATGCAACTTCATCCTTCGTCTGCTTATTCGCCGGATATGTCGCCTATTGGGCATGTGTGGGATTTAGTTGGTTGGCGTCTCGCTCGTGATCCACGCCCTGCAGCTTCAAAAGACAAACTTTTTCAGTGCATACAAGCAATATGGAATTTTCTTCCACTTTCAGATATTCAAAATCTGTTTGACTCCATGCCACGTCGTATAGCAGCACTTATTGCAGTGCGTGTAGGCTACACCAAATATTGATTTCGGACACTTGTGAGTGACTTCTATTTGAAGTCACTCCCTCACCGTCTTGCCTACTTAAGGGTGTGGGGGGGGGACAAAGCCTCACCAGAAACTTCCATAACAATTATTATTTTAGTACTATTCAAGCACACTAATCAACCACATATGAAACTACGAAAGGAGACCCTAAAGGTGATATAAAGAAAGCAATCTACTCTGAGTAAACAAGTACAAGTAATCTGTTTAATTTAATCTAATCTAATCCATCTTAGATTATTAATTCTCAATGCATTTACTCAAATTGTGATAATGAATTAAATCTCACCTACGTATCGCCACAGCAGTTCCTCTGCTCCTTCTATCTTACAATTATAAAACCTTGACTTTATATAGTCAAACTAATTTCCATATCAGGGTTTCTTCTTGAGTGATGGTTGTGATTAACACGAATGCTAGACCCAAAGTTTCCCTAACAGGATTAATGAGAAGGTCGCGTACAGATCCGTCACACACTTAAGATTGCTTTTTTTTTTTTTTTTTGCTTTGAACGTTTCGTCATTTATTTGTAGTAATACATGTCATTCGTGCATTAAATTTCATTTAATTCTGATGATTCCTTCATGGTGCTGAATTTTTTTTCAAGCAGCAGTTTATAAAATTTGCTAACACACCCACATGAAGATTTTAAATGACCACACGATTATTATATTTATGGTCCATGATTGTTCCTCTGGACAGGTCTTCCCATGTCAAAATAAGATACAAATCATTGGCATGGCTAAGTAATTTTAGCGCGTTTTTCACATGTTGTATTTTACAATAGGAAAATTCGGGAAATTTATGGGAAAATTTAAATATGATTTGGCTCATCTAGGGCACAAATGCGACCAAATGCCAAAACCCTGAGGTCAATTGGTTGCTTATTGGCTGAGAAAAAAGTACGACAAAATACGGAACGAAGACGAAGACGAAATTTGCGTCCTAATAGCGCTTTTGTTCCACTACGTGAAAATCGCGCTAAAAAACTATACAATAGCGAAGGATTTCTAAATAAAAGGTTTATGTTGGTGAGACCAGTGTTATAAGGAATTTAGAATAAGTCAAATAATCTTGAACACAATGAGTGTAAAAAAGGGGATGTCACATATGAAAGTAAAAGTGCTTGCTGATAATATATTTAAATTATTGAATCTTAAATTCCAAGAATGACTTATTAATATTTGTAGACAATCGATCACGGTTTTTGAGCGTTTTCAAAATAATCTGATATTCATAATTTTTACTATTTCGTTTCAATGTACCGAACCCAAAAATTATTTTTATCATAATTAGTAATTATTTCATATTTTTCAATCTCATTAGCTCTTTAAGTTGAAGGTATAGTTTATACGTATCAGGTAATTATACTTAGAAATATATTTTCAAAATGTGTTTTTTTTTAATTTCCTAATCAAAGAGATAAAAAGAAAATGAATTTCTAGATTTAAAAAACTAGTACATCTTATTTCTTTTATTTTTATCTGTTCTAAGATTACATTTAATTATATTGTAAAGTTTTTACGAACAAAGTTCGATTATACCTGATAATAGTCGACGGTATTTCCATTTTACTTCGAATTCTTAAAAAATAAACACTTTGAAGATAGGGAAAATGCTACGTAAAGTGATCCCCTTAAATTTTGTCGGAAAATAACAATTAGAAAAAATTTATTCAGATTATATATAAGTGCTTTTTTGCTTTATAATAATGATTTTATAAAATAAAAAAAATACTTCTTCCCAAACTAACTTAATAGTAAATTTGCAAATTAAGGTAATGCCATTTAAAACAGTAGAAAATTCTTAAATAATCGAAAACAAGTTCTTTACAAGGCTTTAACAATGTAGTAATTTTAACCATAGGTGTCAGTTTAAGTAATTGCATGTTTTATCGACAAAAAAATATTATCAATAATTAAACCTTACTCCATTTAAAAATTGGTAAATATAAGAACAAACATTTCTTAACTTAACGTGTGTAAGCTTACAGGAGCTATCCAATTACCTACAATGCAAGAGTGACTAATAACTTGTAATTCTCTAATTCTGAAGGAACTCAAACTGCAGAATAAAAACCGATCTTCTTCCTTCAGATAGAAAGATAAATAACTATTCCGAAGAGAAAGTAATACCACGGCAAAGAATGGATGAAAGAAAAAGCTAATAGGTTCAAAAGAAAAAGAAATTGCAATGAAAAATGCACAGTCAACTTTCCACCAAATTAAGTTCTATTTACATAACAAACGAGCTTGAATACGATATGTAGTATCAGTTGATTGTATTAAT
This sequence comes from Trichonephila clavata, assembly GCA_019973975.1. Classification (NCBI taxonomy): domain Eukaryota; kingdom Metazoa; phylum Arthropoda; class Arachnida; order Araneae; family Nephilidae; genus Trichonephila; species Trichonephila clavata. The sequence continues at coordinate 253,241 of BMAO01038230.1, read as the reverse complement.
TTTTGGTTGTTTTATATATTCCAAATTTCATTCTCTCGTTTTCCCTTTTTAGGTTTTTCAGTAGCGTCAATTAGAAATTTATGAGTACAAAAACGAATAAAAATGCATCTGAGGCTTATGCATAATCTGCAGTAATTATAATATTTATACGAGTCTTATATATATATATAATCAAAGCGAGATTAAAGAACTTGGAAATGTAGATATACTCTTTTTTTATTACTTGAGGCTGCTTTCATAAGGAAATGTGCTTTGTAAATTCATACATGCTTCTGTAGTTTGAGTGGTTTCTGTTTTTTTGTGAATAAATAATGATTTTTTCAGGAGGTTGTGTAAAATTCATTGTTTTTTTTTTCAATTCTAAATAATGATAACAATTTTAGAAGATCGTTCTTAACTATGCATCATTTTGAAGCATTTTAAAGATGAAATAAAACATTTAAAATGAAAGTAAGATAGCTATAAAATGCTACTTCTCAAATATATTTTAAAGAAAAGATGAAATATAATTTACGAATTGAATTTCTTTGAGATTAATTTTATCAAACCTCAAGGGGGGGGGGTATTATTTTAGCTAACAATATAAATTGTCAAATCCAACACAGATTTTTTTTTCAAATTAAAGTGTGAAAATTCATGTAAAAGTTCATTTTTGCCCGTTGTGCCATTGTTTAATACAATACAATGAAGTAATTTATATATAAAATCAGATGTAAGTATAATAACGTAGCACTGGTTGCTTAAAATGTTCTTTACAAAATTTTGCATAGGATATTTTTTATCTTATTTCATTTAATTGCAGATTATTAAAATGACTTAAGTTAAAACTTCCTTCTAACATGATTTGTGTATCATGATTAAACATTTTAATAGCAGCTAATTGAGAAATCTTGATTTTCCAAAATCATTATGAAGCATAAGTTCTTTAAATTTTGCACTATATTTATGTATATATTTAAATACAGATACAAAGCAAAATTTCTTGATTGATACTTTAAGATTAATTAACATCAATTGTTTGTGTAACAATTCTTGAGCTCATAGCCAAAAAAAACCTATTTTTGTGCTTGATAAATCGAGCTGGAAATTTGCATTCCTTATTTTTTTATTTCACAATTTTACTCTGCCTTGAGAGGTTTCCATTTTTCTCCTTTAATGAACTTATGTATTTATTTATAATAAGCTGTATATGTAATCACAAAACAGAAATATGGAAACGCTGCTGCAAAGTATGAATTTCTTTGAATATTCACAGCTCTTAAAATCAAGCATGTAAAGTCTATTTAAAAATACATGAATACATTTTTTGATATTTAGTTTTAATAATATGCAGTATCTCTCTCTCTCTCTCTCTCATTACTTATCGGTTATTTTCTGAGTCGTTTTCTTGATAGAAAATTAAAAAGACGTCCAAATTAAGGAGGAATAGTAGAAGAGGTTCTCAAGCGAATCATGTTGCTATTATAAATAAAAAAAAAATATCTCTTAAAATTTCAATGGAAAAAAAACATAAAAAGGATTCAAATAAATTTTTTTAAAAATTAGTATTTAATGAAAATGCCGGTCTCTAACCACTGAAAGTAGAACTTCTTCAACTGGACGTCCAAGAATACACCTTCGTAAAAACAGGAAATATAATGAAATTATTCATCATTTTATGATAAATTCCGATTTAAAAGAAATTATAAATTAATCGTAAAGCATAAAAGATATTAAAGCATTACAAAGCACCAATTAAATAAAAAGTATACGCATATGTATTACATCCTTTTAATATAATAAAATAACATATTTATAAAAAGTATTTAAAACCAAAAATGGGGTTTTTTTTTTTTATTATAAAGAAAATTAATTTACCAGCTATAGAAAAAGCTGACAATAAAATACTAAAGGTACCGTTCTAATAAAATGTATTCTAGGACAAAAAAAAATTGAAAATATGGATGCAATCTAAAGTAGCATTAAATAAAAATTCGTGAGATGCAGTAATATTTACCGAAAAAAATATATTAATGGAATAGTTTTCTTTAATCTAATTTATATTAGAAACTTTTTGGTATAAATTTTAAAATGCTTAAAATTATTACTAAGAATAACACTACACATTTCAGCACATAAATACATATGTCGATCAGATGCAAATACTGAAAAATGTCTTTGGTTTTCAATTATAGTATCTTTTTAAGGCGTGTATTACCTTTAAGTATATTTATCTATTTTATTTGCATAAAGTACTCTTTTCCAAAACGTATGTGATATATTATAGACAAAACATTACCTTAATTTAGGGACAATACATTTCCAGAATGATTGAAGGCCACGAAATAAAGTTACCTTATGCCAAAAATAAAAAATAGTTCAAGATTTAATAGGAATTAGCATTATTTTTCATTCAATACGCAGTCATAATGCGCACCATGATCACGTTGGTGTTCTTTTCGGGTTACAATCTCAGGTTAATAATGGCGTTTATAAATAGTTAATACGAAAAGCTCACAAGAGCCTTATAATTAAACTCTGAAACACATGCCGTTACCGAGTAGAGCGAGAATTTGCTATCGTATTCCTATGTGCCAGTAAACATGACGAACGCCGATTGAGAAATTAATTTGGTAGTTAATTTCTAGGTGTTAAATATTTAATGAATAGAGGGTAACACACCAAGCTACTAGGATCTTAACTGCTAATATCCATATTATAAATTTATTAGTAAAGCATACTCGTTAATTCTTCTACAGAGGGAGATTACTTGACACATTTAAGGCACGCAAACATGTGCGTGCATTAAGAGCTCGTACAAATGTAGATTGTTACCATTTGAAGGCTGGGAAACATACCTCTAACTCGCGGAGTTTCTATTTGAAGTAATCAACATTGAAAATGCGGAAGCAATGAAGCACGCAAAGGAAAAGAGAAAATAAAATTAGATTCCTATAAGAATTATAGAAAGACAAATGGTGAAATGAGCAAAAGAACACGAAATAGATGCATGTTTAAAACAGTTACCAAATTATTTTATTGTGAATAAGTGCTCGTAGGAATTAAAGCGGACAGAAAACCGTAATGATTTGGTGTAATTGTATTATACTTCCGAAGAAAATATTTAAAGATAATGCAAAAAAAATTTTTTAAAAATGCATAGATCAAACGAGAACTAATTTTAATTTATTGTGATTGATGTCTTTTATGATTATACATTTAAAGATGTACAGCCTAAAATTAACGAACATATAATTTAAATAAATATAGCAATAATATAAATTGTACCAAATAGATAAAATTAAACATAACTCAAACTAGATAGCGTAAAGCAAATGACAAAATAAAATGATCCAAGAAATTGTAATTTAATGCAATAAGTATAAAATAGATCAAAATTAATATGTATTCATGATTACTTGCAAGCTTTTGATATTCTTTCGTAAAACAGTTTTTTTCTCGGCCTTTTTTTGCTAGCTCAGGGGAAAAAAGGATTAATTCAATTTCTATATTGCGCTTGATTGACAAAATATTGAATTCTTTTTATAAGTTTAGTTATTTATTTTTTTCATCCTTAAAAAAACGTATCTTGTATTGCATTTAATTTATGTAAACGCGAAGAGTAGTTTTTATGTATGTAGAGCCTCTCCAATATCAACATCAAAATTATACTTTTTTTTTTAAGTATACAGGTGTGTACAAGAAAAGAAACAAATATATTTTTGCAGTTTTTTTCCCCAAATTCATGAACTTATTCAAAAGAAATTTGGTATGGAAATGCTTAAAAATATTAATAAAAATGTGATAACAGAAATTAATGGTACTTTTTATATGATCATGATTTAGGTTCATGAAAGCGTAACAATCCAAAAATGATGAAAAAGATTGCATTTCTGGAGGACTTAATATAGGATGAGATGATAACTCTCAAAATGAATTCTTATGTGTTTATGAGGTCTTCAAATATCGCCCAGTGCACTTCCTTGCTCCAGGAATACTTTTTGTGGAGGAAGAGAGCTGCAATTGTTCCTCCAAAATCATCCAGCTATGCTTTATAGCTGGAAATGGGCATTAAGTCGATCGCGATCGACCGGTGGACCGCAGAGACATTTTGGGGTGACCGCATTCCCATAAAACTTAAGACGCGCATATTAAAAGAAATATATTTGTGGAACACCAACGCCAGCTAGACTAGAGCATCGACTGTTCACAACGCATGCGGCTATATATAGACGGCATATGTACTATTATTGAAAGCGCACGATGTGGCTTAAAGCTTTCTCTCACATTATTTGCGACCATAGTGAGAAAAAGCGATGACTGCGATGCCAGCCATAGAAATTTGTTTCTCCCCACATGTTGACTTGAAAAAAAATAAACGTAAATCTGCTCTTCCCACGATAACACGGGATTGGCAATTAAAACATCATGCCACACCTCACGCTTCAGAGGGATTGGATTCTAGTGTTGATGTTACGTCTCACGTTGGTGCGGCACCTAGCAGAGAACGTATTAAATACATTTACAGATTAACCGGTTTACGTGAGGGCCGTGGGTAGCCTAGTGGTTAGAGCATCGGACTCCAGACCGGAAGGCCTGGGTTCGATGCCCGATGTCACCAAATACCCTTCGAGGACACACGGAGTACGTGCTCGTTAAATAAGTGGGTCCGAAAGTCTTGTGGGCGGTCGCCGCAGAAACGACGGGTGCAGGGAATGAAGAATATTTCCCTCCCCTCCAGTTCTATGTCTAAATTGTGGAGGTGGAGATAGGTGGTGTCGCCATCTATGGTGTAAGAATCGAGCCAAATCGTATTGTCTCCTTCATGGATCTAAAAGCTAACCACATGCGTACACCTAGCCCCTTGCCACGATGAATTTCGTGGGCCTCAATCTGACACCGTTAGACAGGTGGTATTAGAAACAACAACAACCGGTTTACGTATTTTCACTGAGTTAAAAACGTCCAGACTTCCCAGTCCAGCAATTGTGTGTGTTCATAGTTGTTTAAACAAACAACTTGAAGATTTTATGTTACTTGTGTTTTTGTAGTAAAAAGAGTAATCTTCGTATTTTAAAAGAGGCGTATAATGACGGAAACAAGTGTCAGTTTTTCTTTATAATGGTGAATGTAAAATGTGTGTGCTATGTATGTCATGCAAGTGTGGCACTTACAAAAAGAGGAAAAGTTGAAAGGCATTTCAAAAGATTTTCCTTTGAAAAGCGAATTCCGTTCACTAAAATTAAAAGAATTTTAATCTCAATTAATCGGATAGCCAATCATGTTTTAATAAATCCTATATCTAAAGCTGCGACAGTTGCCTCTTTTCATATAAGTTGTTAGCAAAACATAATAAACCTTTCCAGATGAAGAAATGATAATAAAGAGCGTTTCTGAAGCCAGCAGTTCTTTATTTGATTTATTCATGAGCAAAAGTGAAATTATTTCTGCAATTAAAGACCTACAGCTTTGGCGTAGAACTGTCATACGCCGTATAGAAATGATGAATTTTGACATGCTGATTAGGTGACTGTAGATATTACTGCCTTTGCTTTTACGTATTTGCCTTTTGCCTACGGAAATGGTTGATATTTCTCTACTTTGCATTTATAAAAGAATGGCTTTTAAGGATATGAGTGTAAAAGAAGAATTATTAACAATATTACTTCGAAAGAGGACAACACGAGGTGAAAATGCTTTTTGCGCTTAAAAAAATACATATTGGTGAGAAAAAAACTCCAATTTATAAAGTTGTATCAATGACAGCTAAAGGGACACCGTCAACGACTGGCACAGTCAATGGGTTTCTGGCTATGTGTATCAGACATGATGACTTAACACATTTCCTTTCTTATAAATGCATTATTCACCAACACGCTTTCTGTTGTAACATTCTAAATATGCGTCATATGATGGACATGAAAATTGTGAACCAAGTTTGAGGAAAAAATCTTCAGAGAAAAGGGGGGGGGGTCCTGAATCTTCGGGTCCAACTCAAAGAAAATGAATCTGATTACGAGGAATTGTTATATCATACAGATGTTCGTTGGTTAAGAGTGAGTGTTTTTTATTTACAATGATTCAGGGAAACTACTACAAAAGGTAAAAGTTTTTGGAAACAAAGGTAAAGCATACGTTGAACGTAGTGATGAAGTTTGGTTGATGTATTAAGATTTTGTTTTTGAAATAATACTTAATGAGTTGAACTTAAAATTTGAAGGAAAAAATCAAACACAATAGTAGAATTGATTGGATTTGTTAACTTTTTCAAAAACAAGTTAAAGCTAATATCTTCTCTGTTGATGAAGAGTGAATTAAAAAATTTTAATAATATTTATGATGAGTTGGTTAGAAATGGAGGTACATTAAGCAAATAGAAATATAATGATGCAATAATAAAACTGCACTTCGAAATTGAGAGACATTTTCATGAATTTACTAGACTAGAATCAACAGTTGCACTCATGTGTTACGTATCTGGCTATGTTGATGTGAAAAATATAACTGAAAATATATTACATGTTCTCTTTATCTCTGGAGGAGAATTAAGTTTTTCTCCTTCAAAATGACAATTTTTCAAGAATAACTTTTGAAATTAATAGGACGAAATAAATTACCCTAATTTTTAAAAAAAGGCAGAATTTCATCTAACATCGTTCTTACGCTCTACCTAACTGCATTAATCTGTACTTTTAACGATAAAAATAACTAAGACAAGATATCATTCCCGTTTCACAAACGACCACTTAGAATCCAGCTGTCAGAAATTAATTATATACCTATATATTCAAGATTGGGGCTGACAGTATGAAGACTAAGTCCTCTACTGAAACCATAACTACGAGAACTAACATTAAATAAAAATGATATATTTTTAATATCTTTTTAATTACTTCATAATAAACACAACATTTGATATTAAATTTGTGGAAAAATTATCATGTTTGTGTCTTGCATTTTACTTAAAACGTGGTTTTAAAGGAGTAAGTTTTTTATTGTAAGTAAGTACATATTCTGTATTTATTATTGTTAAAATATAAAGATCGTTGAGCTTTTTTTAGCTGATTATACCTATGCCACAGGGTGGACCGCCACCCCTTTAAAAAGTAGAAGTAGACCGTACCATATAAAAGTCTGCCCACCCCTGCTTTATAGCATTCATGTCAGAGGATTTGGGTGGTCATTCCATCAGCTGAAAATAATCTGTCCCGAGGTATTTATTGAATAGCTGTGTGTGAACTATCTGTAAACAAAACTTATCTTTCTTGCAAAAAAGCTGGATGCCAACTTATTCTTAAAATCCTCGTATAGAATTCTAAAGTCATCCGAATATATCAGAGTAGTCAAAATGCCTCTTTGAAAGACGTGCAGCTCTGAGTGTTCATCCAAAATTATACTGACCTAAACTATAACACTCCAAAGTGGTCTACTTCCATGGTGTTGGGGGGATGGTACTAATTCCCTGGTTCCTTCCATTTATGAACATGTCGAGAATCAGTGCTCAGTTTGAATCTCGACTTATCAATACATGGAACACAAGTCCACTGCTCCCGTGTCCATGGGCAATGTTATCTGCACCATATCAGGTGGATTCTTAAGCCATCTAAAGAGATAAGGAGGCACACGATTGGTCTCTGAATAAGCACACACACAGACCCTCTCCCCTCTTCTTAAGATCCCAGTTAACAATATTCTTGAGGAGAAAATGCTAGGAGCAGCGTGGAACTCATTTGCGAGTCGAATAGCTAGCATCCACTATTCCGCTTTGTAGTTAATGTCAAGTATTAGCCATCCTGGTTTGTGGTGGCTCTTAAGCGCTCTTATCTAATGTATTCTGGACTTTGCTCTGGATTTCTGAAATGAGTACTAAAAACTGGAAACGACATTTCGTGAAATATTGAGTTGTTTTGCTACCTTCACAAGAGATTGGTCTTCTTGCTACTTCCTGATAGTTCTTCATTGTAATACATAATCCAGACGTTACCATTGCGCCATTGTTCACAAAACTTTCGAAAAATAATCATAAGTATTCAGAGAAACAGAAACAAAACTAAAACCATACATGTTAGTGTTTGAAGTATCTGTCTTATCAGTAGTCTTTATTTGCATAAATAAAACAGAGATCGAATTTGTTTGATAGTTTTTTTAAGCATTTTTTTCTTTGAAATGCTTTCCAATATTCATTAAAAACCGTTTTGCAAATTTTGAAAAGTTTGCAAAAATATGTTTGTTTGTTAACTATACCAGTGTAGTATTTACTCTATAAGAGATATACTTAAAATTTAATCACGTAACAATGAAAATCAAAAATAAATCCTTAATATTTGAAAAAAAATCAAAGTACACAACAATAATTGCAATGTTCGTTGAAATCTATTCGGTTATAAAAGGGCATAAAATGGAACAAAAGAGTTTGTTCTAAAAATGAAGCATATCACATTCAGATCACGCAATGTCTATCAAGATATTAGCACGCAATGAGCCAGCTGAATATTAACACCTTAACTCTAACTGTAACTGAAATGGGATGTAAACTGAATATAATTATAGATGAATTCACGATATTTGTCAATGGAACAATGATCTTATTATTTATGCATTTTCACATGGGAAAAAAGCATGTTTCACAGTTATCCATTAATGTTAAGTGTAGATTCATCATTTCACTGTCTACATCTGACACTTTTTCACAGCCTAAATACTTAATTACATACTATATACTAGCTGGAAACTTTCCAAGAAGGTTGAACACTAACCATTGAGAGTTTCTCAAAACGATGACTTCCTCATTTAACTGACTTAGAAGAGAAAACAAAAAGCTTAATCCCTATGAAGATGATTGTTAAGATGTGTTGGTCTCATTTTAATATTCAAAAGAATAAATGTGAAAAAAAGGCACAGTGACTGCTACATCTTTAAAAGTGCTTCGATATTAAAAATTGTAGGCTCAGATCATTGCTTTTAATTTCAAATTCATTTAGTAACAAAGTTATTTGTTAGAAACAACAGTGAATCAAAATCGGTTGAGGAACCGGATGCCTTATTGGGTCCCTTAACGACAGAAATTGTGTAAATGAAAATATAAGTTACCCATGTTTTTGAAGTACGTTAACATATTTTAGTGAACCATTTTTTAACATTCTTTTAATTTCCATATTTTTATATATGAACTATATTTTAATGCAAAATATTATAACATTAGAATTTTTGTGGGACCCAAAGCGTGGTGCGGGCGTCTCTAATTTGAAGAAAAAAATAAATATCATTTATTTTGAATGAATATCGCTTTAATTTATGCATAAACAATCAAATATTTTACACATATAAAATCAGTAATTCAGATGGAATTACAGTTGGAATTAACGATCTAATGCTTGATATTGAAGCTATCACAAACAAATATAAGTGTATTTTCTTAAATCAATTTTTTAATCGGAGACAAAAACTTTATTGAGACAGAAAATAATATGTCTGAAGTTTTGGACGCCAAATATTTATTTCTTATAATTGTTTTATAACATTTGATGATATATCGAAGTAATGTCTTATAAATACAGGAAAATACAATGTAGTATATGTTTGGTACACAAATAAAAGCTGCGAGGGAAAATCAGTTGTTTCTTAGAAACTAACGACTCCGTAAAAAAACTTGCTACTTTTCCTAACATTATTAAAAAAATAAAATAAAAGATAAATGATTTATATCTATATATAAAAAAATTCATTAGTACATGTCCCTTTGATAATTCAAACAATGTATTCATTAATTCAGTGCTTCTCGAACTTTCAATATTTGCGACCCAATTTTCAATCATTATTTTCATCGCTACCCCCTCCCCCTTCATAGAATAGTTATGTACTGAATTCAATAATAATGTACTTAGACGCTAAAGCAACAAAGCAACTTTAATTATAATCGTTACAAATTATCAAGATAATTATTAAATTTTATATATAATTTTAAAAATGACAAACCTATGGGGTCACTGGTACTCATTAAACTTTCTCTTAAAGTGCTTTTAATTTTTTTTTTCATTTTAAGTTAATCATATATAGCCATTTTTTGAAGGGTCCACTTAATTCTATGCATCTTACTATATTCAAACGTGAAGAGAGATGAATATACACCCCAAATCTTCACAAATGGTTTAAAGTTCCGTTTTTTTGCAGCCTATTCACTGTAACTGATTATATAAAGAGGGAAAATAATACTAGTTGACATACAAATGAATGTGAATTTAATTTTTTTTAAATATAAATTTAGTGGAATTTTATTTTTAAGAGAGAAAAAAATTATATCTTATATTAAGGAGTTCATTTAAAATAATGCCGTTGTTTTTATTAGTTGTTTTTAAGGAACCTAAAACAAAACGAATCAAAAAATAATTCCATTCTATGAAAAATCGTTAAATAATAAACATAAAGCATGAATATAATATTTGAGAAAAATTTATGCAAGAAATCTAATTTTTAGAAAAAGAATAGTTCAATTGTTAAAAATTACTATACATAATAAATACGCAAATTTTAGATTTTATAGAAAATGAAATTTAACTTTAACCCTGAAATGCATGATTTTTTTATCAAATAAAATTTCAAATCAACCGAGAAATGAGGGCAGTTATTGGCAACAAATACAAGAAAACACCCGTCAATGAATTTTTTTTTTTAAATTTTCAAAAGATTACATTGATGTATTTTTGCATTTTTCTTGCTTAAATTTATCTGTATACGCAAAATATAAACATTATTTGTCATTATTACCTTGTTTCTATCTAAAAACAATTTTTCCTGTATGTTTTTTATTACTTTTTATATAAATAATCATAATTAACCCCAAAATAAAATTTTACTCAGATAGTGCGTCAAGAAAGAAAATTGTAACAGATAAAGAAATACACTGTCATAGTTTCTAGTTGCGCTCTGAAACGATAAAACAGTTTTGGTGAAACTGAAATTGGTAAAAGTGAAAAGAATACTATTCAAAGGTTGCTACATGAAGAGTTTTATGAAGTTTCAAACATTACTACGCAGATCTATAACGCTATGTCTTTAATGGTTAACATTTGTAATTGGAATTCTATCAAAATCAGAAATCATATATATTTATTTCACAGTAAAAAAATCATAGGTTAAAGGAAAAACTTTGATACCTAAAAATATTATCTGTCTTTAAAAAAGGAATTTTCTAAATTTGGAAACTATTTATCAAGACAAAGCTAAATATATATCTTTTAATTTAAGAAATAAAACATAATACTTTTCCTAACTAAAAGGAAGAAAATATTTAATATCATAATTGCTCCTATAAATGAAAAAAAGCATTTATCTATTACGCGTTACTGGAAGAGAAAAGAAAAATCTGATCTCTGCTTCCAGCAACGGTAAGTAATTATTTTTTCGTCATTGATAGATATTAAAAGAATCACTTAAGCTGGAGAAAGAATTCGGAATGTTACAAATAACAGCAAAAGCAAAGAAAGCAGAAAGTAACATCAGTCGGCTCTATGCATATTCTAATCCCTAAGGAGAAAAAGTACAAAATATTTCTCTGTGAAACTCTTTAATTCAGGTTAAAAATAAGAATGCCAAGAAGTCACTCATAAAAAAGAAATCTGGGTGTGTTGAGTTAGGGTTCCCCATGCACAGCTATAGAACACCTGGTTTTGGACCACACCTGCGTTGCTATGGGGACGGAAGTTTAGCTTTTTTTATCTTCTATAATTTTGTCTTTGTATTTTATCTTTTTTTTTCTGTTACTTTGTGCGCTGCGACATCAGCTGTTCAGTGATTTCAATGTTTGCATTTTTTTCTTTTACTTCGTCACGCGTATTTTTATTTTCTTTTTATATACAGGATATCTGTTTTAACCACAGTTGTGTGTGTGTGGACCTCATTAATATTAGATTTTTATTCTCTTTATAAATGATGGAGATGGACTTTTCAAAGTCGCGTACTTTTTCTAGTCTTTAATTAGATTTAATTTAATGGCCTGTTATTTCAAACTTCTACCTTTTTTGCTTCTTGACAAATAGTGAGTAAATAATATATTAGACCAATTGTTTTCACTAGAAATCTTTAAATATTTCTAAATCCACTTTGTTAGCTCTTTCGAAATTAATTACATCGTAAATAATTTGAATCTAAAAGCTATTTCGTTAAATAAAAATGTGAAGCCATTTTAAATTCAACGAGAATACAAGAAATATATATATTCTAAGCACAACAGAGCGAATTATTCTCATATAATTTGTTAATGCTTTACATTACTTCAAATCTCGTGATTTTATTTCAATTATTATTTCATTGGACAGCAAAAATTAAACCTTAAATTTTAACCTTTAATTAAAATGAATAATTAAGACTGAAAAAATGAGATAAATAAAACTTTAAATGAATAACTTTTTAAAATTAATACTGAAAACATCATTTTCAACTTCGTATCATTAAAGAAATTTGCTAAGAATACTGAGTTTTAACTACTTAAAAGGCAACAAAATGAAAAAATGAAATTGTAATTTATTGCTAATACAGTAAATGCATTTATAGTTACTTTATTATTTATTTTAATCTTTAATTTGATATTCCATATGTGTGCCCAATCTACCTTTTATTTAATCTTAACTAATACTGTTGAATCAAAGGAAATAAAAATCCTCATCAATTAATTGCATTTTGGTCCGTACCCAAATAGGCATTCTCTGAAATCTCCTTCAAATCTTCTATTAGAAACAGTTTCAGTTTCCCGGACGGGGGGGGGGGGGTGACTAGATAAAATTATTTAAACAAAACATATTTGTGAAAAAATCACGTAAAAATGCTTGCATACATCTCTAATCTCAGTGCATACCTTGTAAATAAATATAAGCAAAACGAGAAAAAGATTTCCGTTTCAGCGAAATATATTTTATCAGTTGTTACACAGAATCGCAGTTGAATGCGGTTTTTCTTGGCCAAGTAGGTTTTAAAAATGTATTTATTTTAGTATGAAAATGACTAAAATTGCAGAAAATATCCCGAACAAATTTTAAATCACTGAAAGTTTCTTTAATCTGTAGTCAAATATGCATACCTATTGACTGAATACAAGATATCGTTACCACAAAATATTTAATAATAACTTTCATGACTTGTTTGAAAGAGGTCATATTAGTCTTAACCGCGCAGAAGTCCTTTAATCATGGATTGACCATTGATACATATATAGAATTGAAGTTTTAATCTTGAAATAAGGGAAAGATGTAATATGTCAGAACTTTTAAGTCCTCAAGAGTAAATAATTCAGGAGATGGAAAAACAAGAGGAGGGTGACGTTCTGATTGATATCAAAATTAATTGGTGAGTCGTAAATAATTCGTTAGGTAGCTTCATTTTCAATGTTAAAGAAAAATACATCCCTAGAGTGTAGGATATAACGATTTTCATTCGAATTGTTTCAATGAAACAATTTTTTATTTAAGTTACTTTAATAAAAGAAAGAATTTTGTATTGATAAAATTGCATTAAGACTAAAATTCTAAGAGATAAAGATGAATTTTTTACAGTCTGATCAAATGCGATCTCTTTTATTTTATATTGGAGCACTTTTCTCTTCAGCATAGCGTGCATTTTAAAAGAAAACATAGTGGGAATAAAGTTAATATGCTTCTCTATAAAAAAAGGCATTTTTTTTTAAATTCTAAATCTTTAATTTAATGATACTATTGACTGACTTAAGCCGTATTGCACTACTTGCATCAGCCAATAAAAAATGAATGGATATAATAATTAATTTTGCTTGGGATGTGCCCTATTGATGTAAGTTTAGCTATGATTTTATCTCAAAATAGCTTGTGAAATAAATTAATTTAATGCGAAAACAATTACCAAATTTTACAAATCTCTGTCAAATTGCAAATTAAATAGTCTAAAACTTTTTTGAACATTGAAAATAAAAATTGACATTTTAATATTTTAAATATAAAAACTTATGCCAACATTTATTCTGCGAAAATTATTTGCTGTAGGTAACGTAACAATGGTTATTAAAAACTAAGCCGTAAAATTTGTAAAAATGTGGCTTTCGTCAAGATACAAGAAATTATAATTAGAGTATAATTTGTTGTTCTTAATTTAGCTAGTCCAATTTTTTATTTAAAATACAAGGTTAGTTCATAAGAATTGGGATTTATTTTTTCTGACCAATAGGTAGGACTAAAGAGCGATCTCTTTAAATGGGATGATATTGGATACAAGATCCTTATCAGTTGCCTCAGATTCGTTTCAGGGTTAAGTTTTAAGTGTAAGTGTGCCAAGAGAAGAAAAAAATGAGAAAACCATCGTATTATAAAGCTGCACGAAGGCTATTGGCAACGGTACTCGTAATTTTGAACCATGCTCAAGTGTTGAGGACGGAGGACACCTGAGCTGACACCCATCTCTCCTAACTTACACCCCACACCAACGCTAGAACATTTCAGCTCTCCACAGATTCAACAAGCATCGCTTCTCTTAACGGAGGGACTTCAGCAGTAGCCAAAATTGCCAAAAGGCAGTAATCATTAATTGTGGGAAACCACCACGAATTCTAGACTTTGAGTGCTCACAAAGCATGGGTGGAAAAAACAAATTCATCAACCATACTCCTTACCCCCCCCCCATCTCTCCTAATTTTTGCACACCACCCTAACGGGAGGACGTTTGAGTCTCGATATACCGGACGGGTCATTAGCGGTACAAGACTCAAACCCATGGCCCTAGCCACGAGTCTGTTACCAGGACCACTAGGCTACCGCAATCACTGAACGATTGTCAATCGAAGATGATTGTATCAAAACTTTTTTGTATCCTTTTTTTTAAAAAAAATATACCTATATCAGACAAATTCAACTATAGTTTATAATTGTCAGACTATAATATAGACTATTTTTGATACACTTTACAGTTAATTCAAACAAAGGGCATATACAAAAAATATCATTATGTATAAAAAATTAAGGACTTTTTAATAACTTGAACTCATTTGTGAATTCTGAAGTCTTCATTACAGTTTGTTAAACCTCTGAAAAAGAAATCCAATA
This sequence comes from Trichonephila clavata, assembly GCA_019973975.1. Taxonomy (NCBI): domain Eukaryota; kingdom Metazoa; phylum Arthropoda; class Arachnida; order Araneae; family Nephilidae; genus Trichonephila; species Trichonephila clavata. The sequence continues at coordinate 238,203 of BMAO01038230.1, read as the reverse complement.
CAAAAATAAATGCAATTTTTAATTATAAATTTAAAGTTTTCGTCAAAGGATTCCATTCCATTGATTAAAAAAATAATAATAAATTATGATAAATAAGTAATGCTCTACAAAAACTTTAAGTTAATAATTAAAAACGGTAATTGAAAAACAGTAAAATGAAATTATTTTTCTGCTCTAAAGGTTTTTTTAAAAATAAATATCTAGGAATATAAGCATATTAATACAGTAAGATACCTATAACATTATTAAATTTTAATTACCTTGCAAAAAATGTTTTTCAATTAATGGAATGAAAACTTCTAAAAAATTCAATGTATCTAGAAAAAAAAGTATCTAGATTAATTCAAGTGTGTTTTTTATCTGTTTCAAAAATTATAAAGATAAATTATTTTCTTTAAAAGAATCTATTTTTAATTAAGATTATTTCCTAATTTTCAGTTAATTGAGATTTCATTTTTATCACTTTGTTAAAAAATTATTAATATTTAATTAATACAAATAAATGAAAACTGTGTTTTAATACTCTGTTTATAAAATATATATTGTACGCGCGCGCGCGCGCACTAGTTATGACGCTACTGCGATCTTTGCATTTACACCAGCGTTTCTCAAACTGTAGCGTGCCCCCTTTGGGGGCTTGATAACTCTACGAGGGGGGGGGCGTGAGCATATTGAAAAGTTGAAAACAAAAGATTATTTAAAAAAATTCTGAGGAACTGAAAGCAAACAAACAAAATACATTCTGAAATAATAAAAAATAAATACACATTTACAATGATATAATACTCTTATGAAAACTGCATACAATGTATTTTTTTATAATTAATTTAACAATACCAAGTTAAAAACAAATCTAATAATTACCATTGACCCCATGTCATATATAAATTATATACAAAAAATAACACTTATCTTGATAATTTTTGTGTGGTTTATAATTAATCCCTTAAATGCCGATTAAAAGAAACGGGATTAGCTCCCCAATGCCGCTGTTTTCCATGTTTTTGATGTATTGAAGGGAGGGGGAAGAAAAGGAATAAATAAGCAAATCATCTGAAATAAATAAATCCTTCGCAAACTCTATCAAGGACCTTTTATACATTCCAAAGCCATATGAATAATTTTATTAATAGCAGTTCAGAGAAAAGATCTTACTTCGGAAAGACGTATATATACGTCCCCTTCCAGGGGCAATTAATGCTTTGGCTGAGCGAGACCTTTATATACAACGGTGACATTTAAGAATCGTATCGTACCTTTAACATCAAAGTATAGTATTATTGAATTCAATACATTGTTATTGTATGGAGGGAGGGGGCGATGAAAATTATGATATAATATTAGGTCGAAAATATTGAAAGTTTGAGAAGCACTGATTTACACTTTATTGTATAAGTAAATTTTATTTTCAAAAAGAATACCTAAGCATATCCCTGTTACTTTATGTCTATACTAAAAGCAAATCGTATTAAAAAAAATCCCTATTTTTTAAATGTTTTTTTTTTTTATTTATTAAATTTTTTACTCTTAAAAACTTTATCAATAAACACTTAATGAAAAAACTTTTACTAAAGAAAACATTTTCAAATTTTAAAAAAGCCTGATGAATATTTTTATTTTTTTAACAAGAAAATATCTTTTTACCAATTAATGTTGGTTGAGTAAATCCGAGGCATTATTTGAAACTCTTTTTTGCTGTAAACGTCCTTTTTGTGTGACCACAAAATAGTGACAATACAAAAAAAAAATTGTATACATTTAATAATAATCCAGATTTTTAACTCAGCATTCATTTATTTTACTGACAGTGTCATAAAAAATATGTAGACCTTAGAATGAAAATTGTTATAAAATATTAAATTCAGCTGGGAATTATTTTTACATTTGAAAAACAAACGCGTATCATTATTAAAATGCACTTAATTACTTTTATGTACCTACATGTTATATCATTTTTTATATGCACATACAAATAACTATATCTAAAGAAACTATGGCACATTTTGAAGAGACAGGAAATTTTATAATGCTCAGTACTTCCTATCTTAAGTTCAAACTGCCAGACATAATATTGCTCCTTACCATTTCTTTTTCTCCTGTTCCTTTATCTTTACAATAATTCGAGGGCCACATGGTAAATGTCAAATATGGCTAATTGCATATGTGATTATAATTATTTGTTTTAACAGTTAAGAATTAATATGTGTCACAGAATTTAAAGTAATTTCCTCAAGAAAAACTACACTAAGTTTTACAGCTTTTTTTTTTTCTTTTCAAGATTGTATAGTAATAGTACATTGTATAGTGTTTATAAAGTACATGCTTGATATTGTGCCCATATCTGAGAAGTTTTCATATTGAAACTAGAAAATGCTCCAGATTTAGTGCGAAAAAGCTTGCATCTTTAAGTATTTGTTACCCTAAGCTAATATTTTCTATTTTTTACTTAATAGAATCACTAATTCATAATTATCTCTTCTAACAAGTCAATTGTTGCAACAGCTTGATAAAAAAATATGATAAATATATAACATTTAAAATGTATATTAAAAGTGAATGAATAAAATTTTTGTATTTTTTTCTTTTTTTTACTTAGAAACTAAAATAATCATTATTATCTTATTGCGTCCCTTTTTTCCAGTTTTCAGTTACCCAACTTAGATATTAGAAATTTTCATGAAAAGAAATTAGTAAAGAGCATTTGAAAAAAATTTGAAATTAGCATTTCACACACACACACACAATTTTTACAAATATTTTTTTTTTTTTAAAATAGATTCTTTTAAATTAAAAAAATATAGAATACCACCATTTATTATAATTATTAAGAAAAACTTTTAGTTATTTCTTTATATATTCCAAGACCATTATATGAAATTAATTTTCACTCATATTTTCTTAAGAACAATTTTTTTTAAATGGAAACAAAACAAAAATAACTTATAAAAGGATGTTACTCGTCTCCCCGCCAGCTTATTTATACCGAAGGAAATCAATTAATAATACATTTTTCGTTTAAAAGAAATTGTAATGGATGAGATAACATTAAAAATCAATGATATGGCATTTTCCGAGTTGCAGTAAATAACCAAATAAAAAACATCTGCCATTTAGAATAGTGCAGCAGGTGATGGATTTAGTCCGTTATGAAACTTTATAAAAAAATGAACACTAACTTTATTGAAACATGTTGTGGCGTTACTATTGAGGGTCAATCAAAATTCAAATTTGTTCCACAGATGCAAAATTTATAAAATGATACAACAGTGATTCTTTGAGTTTTTTACGTAACTTCTCAAACGATTGAGGTGCATATTACATTTTAGTTCTTATTTTTATGGTTTGTCAAATTTTATTTTAGATCTTCAATAAAAATTTTGATAGAAAGCCCTTTTTTTTTAAAATTAGAATGCAAAAAAAAGAAAAATATTTAAATTGAATTTTTTACAGGTTTATTAAAAAAATTATGATGAGCATACTACGTTACATCTCTAGTGAGTTGAGAAAGTAAATATTCACTTATTTGTCATTAAATGGTTGCACGAGCCAAGTCAGTTTAATTAAAAAAGCAAAAGTATGCAATAAAAATATAAAACATTATACAGTCGACTCTCGATAGTTCGAAGTTGAAGGTACCTGGGAAAAACCGTAAATTATCAAGAGTTCGAATTATCAAGAGGGTAGAAAAAACTCCCAAATACACGAAGAGAAATTGTTTTCTTTCACATTTAAATTTTAAACTATGTAATAAAACAACAGTTGTACATATGTATACAATTATTTTAAAGTATTTTTAAAAAAGTACATATTATACAGTATAAATAGTATACAAAAGTTAAAAGTCCTGTATTAAAAGAATACATTAAATACACGCATACACAATCTTACGCCATCTCTTCTTCACAATAGCGAACCATCCTTTCTGAACACATGTAGAGCAAGCCCACGTGCTAAAAGAACGATATGGCCGGCTGACAACAGGTGCGGCTGGTCTATTGTCCACATGAAGGAAAGCAATAAAAGTGTCTTTTCATCTGAGGAACCGGAAAACACAAAGAAGGGGTAGTAGACAGATGGTCAACAAAGAGGCTACGTTTCAAGGGAGACACGCAGAGACAATACAACGGAAAACTTGTAAGCTCCAACCTGTGTGCTACAGGTCTGTACGTGATAGTGAGTGTTCGAAGTGTCGAGAATTTTATAAGATAACTTCGAATTATCGCATGTTGTAGTCTGGCCAGCCATAGATTTTACTCCAAAATATTGAGTGTACCAACACTTATTGTTTTAGTTCGAAATATCAAGAGTTTTTCTAGGGACTGGGCATATACTTCGTATTATCGAAAGTTTGAATGAACGAGAGTCGACTGCATATTGAAAAATAATTGTTAATTTTTAATATTAATTTCATAGTTTCATATTTATCATTTTATTGTTGATTGTTTACTTTTAAAATAATCCATGTAAATCTGGAAAGAATTTCTTTGTAACTTTTTGCCTAGCCATTTTGGAAACATTTCGGATGTTGACAGGTTTTTACTTAGGCGGTAGCTTAGCCTAATGAATAAAAAGTGTACTATTCATTTTTATGCATTTTTCTATCTTAAATAGCAAATGCCCAAACTTTCACACACACATATTTAAACTTCAACTTCATTTAAAACTTTGTTTTATTTTATTTTAGTAAGTGCTTTGTTAATAACTTCAAATATATTTCTTTTCTTTCTGGCTTAAAAATTCAAATTTGTATCACACACACACACACATCCATAATTATTACAATAAAACTTAAAGAAATTGGTAACAATAGAAATGATAAACTCCATCAATATTAAAATTTAAACTTTCTCAGAAAAAACAATTACCTCCTTCGAACGATGCATCGAATACCAGATGTCCTTTTTTGGCTTTCCCGCTGTGTCCTGGAGGACGCATAACCAAACGTGCAACGTTTTTCACTTCGCCAGCATTATCTCCATCACTGCTACTACTCTCTGCAAAATAAAAATAAAGTATTTTAAGTAATAATCCTGTGCAATCAAAATCTTAAAAGAGAAAGTTACTGTAACGAAAATTTAAAATAATAAATAAAATGTAAGAGAGCTTGAATGTATTTTTTTTTTATCCAATGGGCTGTGGATTGGTATTTTTACCATTGAGGACCTAGTACATCCCCAAGAGCTGGTATCACTCTTTAGTGCGGCGCCGTATAGGCGGATACCAATCGCCGCAAGTAATTTTGACGCCCAGTTTCCTCCACAGAGGGCGGCACCTGAGCTCTGACGATGGGAACTTGTACCAGGATTTAATTTTGCCGAGAGCGCCCAAGCCAAACACGCACTCTAGGGATTTTTTTCTTGCCGAAAAATCATATGACATGGCCACTGTCGATTTCCTGCATCACGAAAATCCACCGACTTGAGCCGGGGTCGAACCTGCAAACTTGGGTGCAGAAGGCCAGCGACAAACCAACCACGCCACCCAGCCGGATATGAATGTATTGTTATATGCTTTAATGTTCTATAATAAAATTTCCCCTGCAATATTTAAAAAAGTAATTGTTTAATCATCCGTTTTGATTTTTTTCTTATCCATAATTATATTTCTGCAGTAATGAGGTTTTTATTATTTAAAAATTGAATGATAGATATTTCTTAATATAGTCACATTCGAATTGAAATGAATGTTTGAAAGACCGTGTAAAACATGGACTTAAAAAAAAAACAGAGAAAATAAAAAAGCTTTTAAGTATTTTTTTATTAAATTGATATTTAGCTTGTGTCTCGTTAAACAAGCACATTACCATAGGTATACAAATTATAAAGTACACTAATTAAAATTTTTTAAGTATAATTTAAGATTTAAATTCAATATAGAAAATGTTTGCATATATTATTTGAAACGGTGCGACAGTTTCTTCTTCAACATATTGTAAAAGATAACAACATATTACTGCACAAAAAATGTTCGAAGTATTTTTTAAATCATCTGTTTGGTATGAAAAAAATACAAAATATTTTCGAATATACAGGGTGTTTCATAATGAATGGTACAAAAAGAATAGCTCAGTGTGACTGCCGTAAGGGATTTATTCAGCCGAAACAAATTTATTCTACAACTATAATTATACATGTTTTATTTGGCAACAGGGAAAAATTATCGAATGACGAACTCGCCGCTAGAGGCGCTGTTAAACAAAATGTCGTCCATGCAGGAGAAAGCGTACTGCGTTTTCGAATATGACAAGACCTCCTCGGTAACTGTTGGGCAAAGACATTTTCACACGAAATTTCGTAAAGAACCACCGCATAGGCATAACATAAGCAGGTGGGTGAAGCAGTTCCAGGATACCGGCTGCTTATGAGAGAACAAAAGCCCAGGACGAGAAGAAACAAAACCCGAAGTGATTGAAATAATTAGTGATTCGTTTTTACGGAGTCCCTCAAAATCAACGCGACGTGCTGGTGCAGAACTGGCTGTCCTTTGCAGAATGGTGTGGTGTGTTTTACGGAAGTGCCTCCAATTCAAGCCGTGCAGATATCAGATGGTCCAGGCTTTAAAACCTACTGACAAACCGTTGCGTAAGAATTTCTGAGTGAAATTTCAAAAAAAGCTCGACGTGAATGGTTTCGAGAACACACTGGTGTTTACCGATGAAGCCACGTTCCACTTATGAGGCAAAGTTAATCGCCATAATTTAAGATTTGGGGCATGGAAAATGTACATAATTCATATTCAAATTGGCATATTCGAAAACGCAGTACGCTTTCTCCTGCATGAACGACATCTTGTTTAACAGCGCCTCTAGCGGCGAGTTTTTGATTCGATAATTTTTCCTTGTTGCCAAATAAAACTTGTATAATTGTAGTTGCAGAATAAATTTGTTTCGGCTGAATAAATTCATTACGGCAGTCACACTGAGCTATTCTTTTTGAACCATTCAATATGAAACACCCTATATTTAGATGTGTTTTCGACGTAAAATATATGCTTCAAGTAAAATAGAAACAATATGAAAAAATACACATGTATGTAATTCTTAAAAAGTTATCTTAAATGTGGATTAGAATATTTTATTCTGGGTAAAAATACCGGAAATATTTCTTCTCGAAGCGTATGATGAGATATACTTCGGTTTTTTTCAACTTCTCACTGGAAACTACTCGAATCTTGTAATTTAAAACTTTTCAATTGATACGGACGAAAATTTGAACTACTATCTACAACTTCAGAACACAATCAGGAGATCTTTAGGTTCGATTCAGTTTTATACGCCCATTCCGTTATTCCATACACCGTAAAATCTGGTGTATAGCGCATACCTATACTTTCAACTGCACTTTTTAATTTTCAGGTATATTCGCCGTATAACACGCATCCCCTTTTTTACGAAGGAACCTGGAATGTACGTGACTTATTAATTCTTTTATGTTCTGAAGTCATTTATTCGAGGTATTATCCGAGGCTTTCGAAAAATAGTATATTTCTGGAACTACAAAATTTTAAGTTCACAAGGAATATCATTTCTTTTAAATAAACAATATTTCGATATATGTAGAAGTCTAATTTTCTTTATGCTTATCCCTTTTTTTATTTTCGCAACTATAATTTTTCTAATAAGTGCGAGTTATACGCCTGATTTCAAGGTAATGGGAAGTTCTTAAGTGAAACCAATGTTCTTTCGAATCTGCTTTGACCTGAACAACACCAATATCATAAAACGTGTAAATATAATCCCTAGATTACTATAGTTGCATAATTTTAGGTGAATAAGCATTGATACTCTAAATGTCTTGGGGGGGAAAAGTATCAACCAAAAATAAAATCAGTAATTTATTGTTTAATAGCAAGTTATGATTTATGAGACCAGAACCTACAGTAAATTTTCGAAAAGTTTAATTTATTTTACATTGAAATATGTGTGTTAATACTCCACACACAGGCTTTCCAATGAAACAAACAACAATTTACAGATTGTGTGCAGATTTTATGTTTTCATGCATTGATCAAAACAATGATTTCAGCTTCATACTATTATTGAAGCATTTCTAAATTTACCAGTTTCAGTTGAGACGCAAAACAGCTAAGTTTTTAAAATGTTATCATTGTAATGTGAAAGCTCAGAATATTATCAAGTTTGCTACAAATATAGATTTGATTGTCTATAAGAGAGTTGTGAAATCGCCTCAAGAATTCTATATGCATATAGGTTTTTATAAGAATTTTGATAGGAACTGACAGCAACTTTTTTCGTAAACTGATTTCTATAAACTTATTTTCATGATTGTTCAAACGGATAGTTCAAAGAACGTCGCAAAGATTTCAAAAATTATTCGTGCAGAATTAAAATTAGACTCTTAAATTGCCTGTCTGGTAAACACATTTTCTAAGAATATGTAAATAGATTGAGTGCATTTTTCAGTTCAGATTATACATATATACCAGTTAGATTATAAGAAAACTTTAATTAAAACTAGTATTACCGAATATTTGAATGTTTTGATGTATAAAGTAGATTTGAAAATACTGAAATTGAAATTGCTATAAGTTGAAAAGTAATGGATTGATATAAATATTACTTGAAAGCAGAATACCTAATTAGCTTTATAAATTAAAAGGTTCATATTCTTAAGCGATATCGTATTCAAAATAAAATCCTAGCTTGCTACTAACTGTTTATTCATGTGAACTGCATTAAAATTTTCATATTCAGTCTTATACTCTTATCAATACAAACCTAATTTCATGTATCTATTTAACGATATCCAAGTGATATTCAAAATGTACTAGACACATACAAAACGCTTCCTAATAACAATATACAAGGGGGTCTTGAATTCGTGGTACAAACTTTAAGGATAGTTACCGGATATTGTAACAATCATTTATTGTATGGAATGTATGGGTGCAAATGACGTGATGAGGCACAAACACAAAAAATAAGAAGCGAAAGGAAAGACAAAGTGTCTATTGAAAGCGTCGTTGACAAGTCTAATGTTTATAATAACTGTTCAAAACTGCGTCTACCAGTAACGATATATGCTTGACAGCGTCGGTGGAATGATTGGCGTACACATTAAAAGATACATTCGTAGTGCATCTCTGCCGTTACCATTTGCACGGCCGTACATATCCGCTTTTTTTGGCATACGTACAGTCTCCCATCTTAGACGTCAGTACAATTGTAAATGGCGTTTTCCCCTACTGAGATGCATCAGGCTGAACGGCGGCTAGACATCTACTGCCCCCTACAGGCAACACAATCAACCGACGACTCCATTTCTCTTTACTTTTATTTCATCTGTTTGCGCCTCATCGCGTTACTTACCCCCACACATTCTTTTTCAATAAGCGATTGTTAGGATGTCCTGTATCTACCCTTAAAGTTTGTACCATGAATTTGGGACAACCCTGTATAATTAATAATACTTATGCAATTCATAAAAGCAAAATTTATAGATCCCCCCCCCTCCTTAAAACAGAAAAAAGTAGTTTATTTTTGAATTATGTTTGTAAAAGCAATAATTAATCATTTTATTGATATTTATATAAATTTAAACTTCTTTGTGATATTGGCGTGAGAACACAACGTAAAAGCCAACCAATCCGTGTAGTGTTCAATAATACTTTAAAAACTTTCACGAATTAAAAAAAAACATTTTATTGTGTATCATAGTAATGTAATACCAGTAACAGTTTGAGAACATCTACAGACAATTCTGTCGATTCTTTGAAATTCTATCTGAATGCCTTAACAAACATATTTCCAGGTCAGCAATAGTTATAGGTGGTGAAAAGTTAATCACAATTTCTCTCTCAGGAATATTCATATATTTTCTGTAAGGTTAAGATCTGGAAATTTGGCTGGTCAGTTTACTCAGAGAGTATCCTCAATTTTTAGAAATTATTGGTCAGATGACGCCTTTGGGAATGACCATTATCTTCTATTAAACGGAAATCTGATTTACACTCATATCCATAAATTAAGGATAATGCCGTTTGCGACAAATAAAGGTTTCAAAACAAAACAAGCGTGACTTATTCATAAATTTCATTTATTAAATGAAAGATATAGATTGGGGGGGGGATGTGTATATATGAAACCATTCTAAGAAAATAAGATTTTTGCTCCATGTAGCCATTATAAAAAATATACTTATACAAAAACTTTATATTACATGGATGGTGTGATCGTTATTACATAGTATGTCTCCCATGCGACGAAGTACAGCCCGTTCACCGCCTAGGCATGCTGAGTATCAAATTATCAAGCAGATCTTTGGGAAGATTATAACATTTTGTGAACAATGCTAGTCCTAGTACAAATGTAGGAAGTTGCTGACGAGCTGTAACTCGTTGGCCAAGCATCTATCACTCGTTTCGTATGGATGATATCCTCAAATAGAAGTTATTAGCTTATTACTAAGATGTTTTCTTGGTGAGACCGGGCGTTGTCATCTAAAAAAACAAATTCTATACTCCCGGCACCCCTAAATAAATGTACATGTTGTTTTAAAATGATGTCCCGATAAATTTGACCTGCCGTGGCACCTAATTGAACATGCAGATATGTTCTGAAGTTCAATATAATCCCCCTCAACTCCAAACAAGCAATCCTGCACCATCATAACGGTGCCGTTCAATGATGTTGTCTTGGTGGTGATGGTGCCGGGCGTTTTCCATATGAAATTCCGACGTAACTGCAAACTAAACCTGGATACTTCGGAAAATATTACACAATCCCACTGTGACAATGTCCATATTACATGTTCTATAGTGCAAGCTAACCGCTGGTGATAGTGAGTTGCCGTGAGGTGGAAAACATTTGACAGGCCCTACGAGATTGCACACCAATATATCCCAATCGTCTGTACATGGTTTGCGTAGCCGCGGTAGGTAAGTGGTCTGGGCATCGGATCATGGCTAGCGTGTCATGAGTTCGAACCCAGTACCACTGAAAACCCGCCGTGTAGGGAAGTGATGCACGTTAAATCTGTCGAGAGCTCAAACGTCCTCCCGTTGGTGTGGTGTGGCAGTTAGGAGAGGGGTGCCAGCTCAGGTGTCGTCCGCGCCACTTGACAATGGTTCAAAATTACGCGAACCGTCACCAATAGCCCTCGTGTAGCTGAACAGTGCGACGTTAATATTCACTCACTCACTCACTGGTTTGCCTTGAAACTCTCGTACCCGTAGCAGCAGATAGCTGACTAGACAGATCGGTTGCTGTGCTCCGTCTGCTTCTTTTGGCAGTTACTGACGAATACCGGTTTTCATTCGGCGTTGTAACTCGAGGGTAACCTCTACGTATAACATCTACTGACATTTACGTCATCTTGGAATCGTTGCTAAAGCCAAGAGACTTTAGGCAATTCCAAGTTCCTCGGATGCTTCCATCTAAATACTTCCACATTTCAGGTAGCCTATAATTCTACCAATTCAAAAGTCATCTACATGTGTTATCTGTGTCATAATTATTTGGTTATGGCCCCGAGCGGTTTACAGAGCGTTTGTGTACATTTTGCTTCTTTGCCAATCCTTGTATACCCCTCTCTTACACTGTCTTCATTGTGACGCACTATGAGCGTCATCTGGTGACTTCTTGTAATTTGTATATTATTCTTGAAGAGATGTTTGTGGTAATTCTACAGGAAAAATTTCACTCTAGAGTTCGATTTCCGTGTGTGTGACTCTGAATTTTTCTTAATTTTTGGGCACGATTGTATTTTGAATAAAGTACGGAGAACTGGCTCGTGGGCTTGCAAAGAATTTTTCCTTAATTACACTGCCCAGTTGCACATGTACGTTAACGTAATCCATCGTGATAGAAGTGCCATGCAGTTTTCTTAAGTACAAATTTAATTTCTTTTCTTATATCAATAGATTGTGGTTTATTTCATTTTTCCACATTTGAAATAATAATGTACATGAATATAAGAAAAGTCGAAGAAAAATTCCCGATGATAATTTTTTCAGACTGGTCATCATTAATTATTTGTTAATTCTTCGAAGCTTTCTTTGAGATGTTACATTTATGTATTCATCTCGAAGTATATATTTCTTTCTACTGCTTGTTTCAAAATTTCTTAAATCGAGAAGCAAATAAAACCATTAAATCACAATCCTCAGTGGTACATGAAGAAAAAAATCAGGCATGTTAAAAAAAAAGTAGGAAATAGTAGAAGGTGCTAAATTTTAATTTCTTCATATCTCATCTATTACTTTGAATTCGTTTCCAGCAAACAAAAAATGTCCAACTTACTGGGAAGAAAGAAGTTTATGTGGAGAAACTCAGCCATAGAAACAAAATGTTTAATATAACCTATTATTGAAATTTCTTGATTTTAAAATTACCTGATATATCACTAATGTAAATAAAGTCCTTTAGAATTTGCTGTATCTCTTTTTAAGCTAAATACCAAATAATGTTATTAAAATTTTATTTTTCCAGTGAAAAACAATAAAGACACCTCGCAATTATTTTTAATGCTGCAATTTAAGAATGCTAATCTCAATGATGTATCATAAATATAAAATATATAAATGCATGAAATTTTCTTTCTACAGATTCTACTTGTTACTTGGGTCATTTATTGAGACATAATATAAATAATATTCTAATTATAAAATTTCATTAAACAGTTACCATTTCCAAATAATCTGTTACAAAATGTAATATTTTTCTTTTACACAACAGTCATAAATAATTTTATTTCTTTGCTACTTTGATTACACCGGAAGCTTAAATTAATGCAATAAAAAAACAAACCAATTTTTTCCTTCTGCCAAGCGGAAACTCTTAGTATTTCAATCAAAATATACCACACACCATTTACAAATTCTAATGTTTTCTATGGTTATCAGAGGACCCTCAGCATGTAAAGTAAGAATAATACTAAGCATTTTTCTATTTATATTTTTATTATTATACATATTTGCTCATCATAACCATTTATTTTTTCCTGATCATTATAAAAGAGCAATTTAGGTAATAGAACTATTTTTTAGCTTACTTTTAAACAATTTACAAGAAAAAAAGCTAACCAAACTGTCTTTATTTTTCCTGAAAAACTTGTCTAAACGTTTGGAAATTCTAACTTATTCGCATTTCTTAAAATAAGTATTGTACAAATTGGCATTTTACTGTGATGAAATGGTTAAATTTGAGCTTAATTTAAAGATTCAGCTAAAGGACATTTCTACCGACTGATTATATTTTAAATTCTTTGTCTAGAGTCCAGAAAAGGCAATTTATTTCCATCTAAAAATAGTTCAACTGAAAAATTAAAAAACTATTTCTCAAATTGGTGACAAGAGGAAAAATAATTTTTCATTGTTAACTCATAAATGCAAAAATTTCTTAAAGAAAATTTCAAAAATATAATTGATTTTACACATTTTCAACTTCGTTTTGTTTTTAATAAGCTGAAACTAACATAAATGTAATCATTATAAAATACATTCTTAAATACGAAAAACATTCAATTAAATTTCAGAGATAATATTTAAGATTTTTTTAAAGAAATTTCCGAAATGGTTTCATATTAATAACTTTCATTTACAAAAGTGTATTTTTTTATATAAATTTAAGACCCGTTAAAAATGTTGCGCTTAACGTATTCTGAGTTTAGGATTCATAAAGATAAAGCGTTTTGTGAGCTTTTAATGTACTATTTACCTTAAAATGAGCAATTCTGAAAAAACTAATCCGGCATTTACAACATTTTTTTTAAGTAAGTGTTTTTGTTTCCGAATCCCAGTGGCTGAATGGTCAGTGCATCGCGCTTCCACACCACAAGTCCGAGGTTCAAACCCTGGGCAAGGTTGACTCAGCCTTTCATCCCATCAGTGGGTCGATGAAATGAGAACCAAGCTTACTTGGGGACCAAACACTGGGGGTTTCGCTTCAGGCTGACCACCTGATCGGAACATCTGCTCATGCACCCCAGCGCCCAATGGTCACGTATACTGAGATGGGCACAGTATACCCTCATGGGCTGTTGCACCACTGAGTTTGAGAGTTTTAGTTTCCATGAATACTTTTATTTACGCAATGCTATGTTTTAGAGCTTGCACATAGCAATTTATGTTTTCCTCTATCAAACCATACGTAAAACCATTTTAAATTTATATACATTTTCTTAAATGTGAATTTTTTCTAAACTTTTTTTTAAAAAAAATAATAATTGTAGGTTTAAGATACAAATACAATGCATGTAATTTTTATGTTTAAAAAAAAGAGATTTTCTTTTAAGCATTAATTGTAGATCAATTTGATTTTTCTAGTATCTTTTTAAAATTGATAATGAACTGATTTGTGGAATGCAGACATAGATAATAAAAGTTGCTTCGAGATTTTGCATTTCCATACTTTTAGTAAAGACGAAAATGCGCATATCTGAATACTATTTCAATATTACTGGGAGAATGTAACCAGCAATCATAACATGATTAATATGTAACGATTTTTTTTCCAAAAGTGTACGAGTGTTGGTCAGCTTTCACCAATACTCGTACTTGTGTATCCAAATGCCTGTAAGCTACATTACTTATGAATTAACCACAAGTTTTAATGAAACTTGATTTTTGTTTTCAGTTACAACAAAGAGATGCAAATTAAAATTATATCTTGTTTTAAATGATTAAAAAATAAACTATCCAATAATTGAAACTCATGGGAAAGTAATTTAATTCTTGGGAATAAATATTACGTAATTTAAGGTTTGCAGCCCCGGGATCCCGATGGTTTTTTCAAATCCCGGGATTTAATTTTTGTCTGAATTATATTTTGAAATTCTTTTCAAAGTATTGTGTGAATCTGGTATTACATTTAATGTATTTTATTTACTTATTTTGTACATACGTTTAATGTCACTTTTCTTATGTGTTGAACCTTGAAGGGTTCGAGGAAGTTGTGTATGTTAAAAAGTGAAATTTGATATATTTTCTCTTATTTCCTTCTGTAACTTTCTCCGCATCACGAGTGGGGTCAGAAAATGGACATTTCTCTCACCCACAGGATGTTTGGTGCCAGCTATCTTGAAGGGGACAGAGGCAATTAGAATTTTTGGAAGATACCTAGCTACAGGAGATGTTTTATTTTACTCTTCTGAATCTGCTCTCATTTTCGGTGCTTGCACTGATTTTGAAGTTATTTTTCTCAAGCACTTAATGCAATCTATTATTTTTAAAGTCTTGTTTTTATAATTTATTAATTTTTTTTCATTTTTAGTATTATTAATTAACAAAGGGCAAGAGTCATAACGTTACAGTCACTCAAAATCCTAACGATGAGAGGTTAAAGCTCGAAAGAGTTAAGCATTGTGGTCATCCACCCAATGAATTATATTTTACTCTTGAGTGAAGTTACTTGAGATTCAAATAAATTTTTGTGATCTGTACTATCAACAGACACATTTTCGAATAAATTGGCCAGCTGAAGTTAGTCCAAATCAATCGTTTACATTTAGCTCGCATGAAATAGCAACAGGTAATTATGTTTTTAATTTTGAATTATGATGTATTTTTAAAGATATAAATTAATATACAAATACTGTAGTACCTCCTGTAAGATACACTTTGAATAAGGCACAATTAATGTTGGCACCGGTCGCTTTGAATATGGACCTTATGTATTTACCCTCATTTAAGGAAATTCTACTTAAGTTAGGGTTTGCAGCCCCGGGATGCCGGTGCTTCTTCAAATCTCGGGATTTAATTTTTGCCTAAATTATGTCGTGAATTTTTTTTCTCATTAAAATGTATATAAAGAGCTTCCACTTCCGAAACGAGACATGCGCAACATTCATTGCTATTCCCCGGTAATAAAAAAAATGTGACTCATTTGTTTGATGTGTTTATAATAAATTTTATTTTTTTTCTGAATCATCGATCAGGAATCATTTTTCTGAATAATCAATAGAAGTCAATATAAAAGATGTGTTTTTTTTTAGATTTCTTTCTCTCTCTTTTATATATCAAGAGATAAATTAAAAGTAATATTATTTTGTTATTATAAATAAATTCTTATAAGCTGTTATTGCTGTTTGGAGCATCGAAAGGATATTTCTTCAAAATTATTTCTGAATATTTAAAGTTTGTGAATTAACTCATTCATAGGTGAGTTATTCAATGTTTTCTTCTTTTTTTAGTATACAGAGAGATAAATTTAGTAATATTATTTTATTATCATTATAAATATATTTTCAAATTAGATTACATGTATAAAAATTTAAATGTTGTTAAAAATATTTCGAAAAGATATTTTTTGAGGAAGCTAAAAAACAGAATTTTATTGACTGTGAAATAAATATACAAAGTATTTATTATTATTTATGTTATTTGAGTATTTTTATTAGAGTTAATTTTAGTGTTATTATGATTAATTTCTAGTGTTATATGTTAATAAGATTAAAAAAAATGGAAGTACAAATTTTTTCTATGGAAGTTGTATAAGAAAAAATTTTTAGATTAAAATTTATGTAAATCCATTCTATCATTTGTACGTGCTGTGTACAAGTATATGTGAGCTTGTAGAAAAAAAAGGTTCAGTTCAGACTTCATAATTTTAATTTTGAAAAATCTAATTCCTTAGAATATCTTACCATGCAGTTATCAATTCTAAATACACTAAATATAAAAAAATAGTGTTTCAATGAAAATAAAAAATAGGGGCTTTTTATTCTGTTTTAAATTTATAATAAGATTTTGGAAAATCTCAAACATACCAATTTTTAATTCAAATGGGTCAATTTTTAATAAATTCAAATTGTACTATTTTTAGTGAATTCATTATGTACTATTTTTATTTGCTTTTTATAATGAATTAAGTTTTGTTTTGATTCGTTTCAATAAATAATAATATTAAACCAATTTTTTAATTATGTTTTCAGTTTTATTATGTAATTTCAACCATGCTAATGTGCAAGTATTTTTCATAAATAGTTCAGTCCTAATCTCCGGATTTAGATAATGTAATCCCGAAATCCCGGGAATAAAAATATAGCACGGGATTGCAAACCCTAACGTAATTATATGTCACAGAAAAAAAAAATATAAACCCATTTAAAGCATTTATTACCATCCCTTTTGCATCCATTATTTCGAATAATATTAAAAAAATACAATTTCGAATAAATTTGATTTAATTGAAATAAAGTACACAACTATAAATTGGACTAAGAAGGAAGAAGGCGTGTGCAGATTATACGATTCAGGCGCGCCATCTGACCAATCTTCTTCAGCAGTACTACAGCCTGTTATAGGCCAAGGCTGTTTCCGTGAGCTTCCTCCATCTGACTCTATTGGGAGCGATAGATTGACAACGCTTGACACCCAGATCCATAAAATATCTCTCGATACAAGCAAACCCACCTGGTATGTGTGTGGAGGGGGCTTTCTCTCTTTTTCGTGCGGCTTCAAATTTTGAATATGTCACTAATTTAGTTGGCTTTGAATCATTACATCTAAAAAGGTGTCGTAGACATCTAATGCCGATAGTCCTTATAACACTAATATAAAAATATAGGGTTCTTTAAATCTGCTATAAATTTCATAATTAAGAGGATTGATGAGAAAAAAGATTAGAAGCCGCAGCATTTGAAAACTACATATTGTGGAGAAGTTGTTTCCCCAGAGTGGAGACAAATAGCGCTACGTGTCACACAGCCAGTTTGAGGGTAGGTAGTTAAAGTTCCCCGATGGTTCAGGGCGATTGAAATGGCAAGACACTTCGGAAATTGGTCTCGTTTGGAAGCGCGAGGCGTTATTCGATTTTTATGGGCAAAGGATGTTTGGGCAAAGAATGAGCAGACAACATGTAACTAAATGGTGTCCTTCTTTTCACTCAGACAGACAGGATGTCGAAAACCGCATTATGGCAGAGAGCGGTCGGCCAAGTTCTTCAATGACAGAAATCAACACGGCACGAATTTGGAGAGCTGATTCAAAAGGATAGACGGGTAATTGCGTGAAATCTCGTCAGAGCTAGGATTGAGCTATGTTAGCTTGCAGCATATCGTTTCGGATGTGCTGCGATATTCAAAGACAGTGCTGTGAAAACATCCACCGAGACCTGACTCAATGGACAGAGACCTGATTTCTATCAAGACGGGTTAAATAAGTTTGTTCTGCTTTCTAAAAAATGCCTAATTAGACTTGATGATAATGTCGAAATGTGATAGGCACGTATGCCTCTTAATTTTCTTTTGTTTTTTCTGTATTGTTCATAAATATTTCTTTATTCAACTTGTAACCCCTTTCATCACCTCTTATATATTGTGTTCTATAGAAATTATTTTTCTTAACTGCACCCAAGTGTTTTTCTCTCAAAAATCAGCAGGTCAGCTTTTTCAGATTTATCTTAACGGCAAGCACTCGCTGCCATTCAAAGCAATTGGTCTATATAAGTTGTACACGTTTTGCATAAGTAGATTTTTGTTTTGACATTAATAAATTTGGACTTAAATTGGTTTCTCAACACAGAGAAACATTTATTTGCCATATAATTAGCCTATTATTTATTACAAGCTTTATATCATTAGAATTACTAATGATAGTTGCAAGATCTAACTACTCTTCCTTTTCTTAAATTGTATACTGAAGTTACATGAGAATTTTGTATAAAGATCTGTTTTTAACAATCAACAATTTCACAGGCTGCTTCCGTTAAGAATGAATGCCAAGTCGGTTATTCCCTTGCCAAAGAAAATCTTATTCCTCATCAGATATAAAATTAACTAAGACTTTTATTTGGGATAAAAAATAAAAGCACTTTTGCATTTTATAAACATAACTTTTGCACTTAATAATCACTCATAACGTTTTACTTAAAAGTAATTACTTATGAATGAATATTTTTCATGTTTGTTTTTTTATAATTAAAGCAATTTTATACTAGCAAGTAAACCCGTAATATTTAAGTAAATATTCTTTATAAGTGTATTAATCACGTCAGGAGAAAATGATTTGAACAAAAATTTCTTCTAGTCTTGTAACGCATAAAAATTCACCATAAATAATAATAGACATCCATACCCTTGTTAAAAATACAAACAAAAGTAGTTCACAGTGGGGTTACCCATATTCGTTTAAAAAATGATTTAAAATTAAGTAAAACAGGTCCTTCAAGGAGAAAAGCTTGTTCAAAAGATTAAGATACAAGAGATTCCGTGCTGTTTTTTAATGGAAAAGTAAAGGTTTCTGAAAACTAGGCAATTTAAGCATTTTGGGTGCAATTTTATATTAAAAGCTTAGCTCATGTTATGGTTTTGAATATCTATGGTTTCTATCAGGAAAAGAGGCTATAATAGTTATGGGGAAAAAATTTAAGATGGCAACACATCTACTTATTAGAGAGAGACCATAAGACCTTTCCAAGTAGTTATAGTTACGAAATACAATGCTTATTTTAGCTACAAAAAACTGTGATAATAATGATATAATTGAAAACATTGAATAACTAAATTATACATATATTTAGTGAAATTTAGTTGAATGTGATTGAATAAAAACATTTATTTTTAACGAAAGAGCTATTTATTATTCAATATACTCACCGATAATTTTTCAACTACAATTAGATTCTTAGAATAGAGAATTTACAATCAATTCCAGCTCAAAAAGGAAATATATATTATATTTTAAGGAACAACTATATCCATTGTATACTTTGATTATATTAACATTCATTAAACATATTTAAAATATAAATGCAACATTTACCAAGATGTTAATTAAAAATTAATTTTTTAGTTTTTAATTTAAATTAATGTTTTAAATTAAAATTAGAACACTCAGTTTTGTACAATTAGCCATAGTTGAAATTAAAAAGCTTGATTTTTAACATGAAAATAATCCAAATGAAACCGTATTCATTATAACATATTTTCACAAGAATTTTTGCATAAAAAAGTGCATCAAAACCAACTAAAATAAGATGCAAAAAATTCCTACTGGGCATAAAAAAATTAATTAAATTCAAAATAAAACTCAAAATTATTTATCAAAAACTATTTCATGCTACTTTTTTTTCTAATTCATAAAAAAATAATGCGTTCATTTTTTCCGAATGAATGCAGCAATTTAAGAAGAATGAAAAAGTATAAAAAAATGTTAATTCTTTTACATTAAGCACATTATTAGTCTATACAATGAAAACTAAATGAGCTTTTAGAGCTCCTGCAACGTGTATTCATTTAATTGATGTTACACAATCATCTTTAGCTTAACATAAAAAATATTGTTGGCTTCAATCCTAATGAAATTATTCAATTTAAATGTTAAATTAATCCAGAGAAGACCTTTCTTTTAACTTACCATAAAATTGTAATAATCGTAAATGTTTTATCTTTTTGAGCTAATAAGACTTTAAATAAGGTACTTATTTTCAATGGGAGAATGGTTTTTTTTATTTTCCACATTCTAAAATATTGTAAAATTGTTGTTGAGTTCGTTTTTAAGAATTAAACTAATGATTGTTAAATGATTTAATTAAATCAAACCATCAATCGCATATGATTGTTTATTATAATGATAACAAATGAAACTCTTTGTGGCGTAATTTAACATGGTGAAATTCATATGGACATTTATTTGTACTTTAATTTCTTGATACAATGCCTGTAGATGTTCCACTTAAGTTTTTCAGTCATATTCTTGAATAAATTGATCTGTAATTGGTAAATACAGTGTTAGACAACTAAACTTTTCAGAATTTATTAATCGGTAACTGAGGACAAAAATATCACAATGATCTAATTCGTATAGTATACTAACATTTTCAAAATATGATAAACTATATAGTTTAATTACAAATATAGTAATTACAATTATATAGTAATTACAAATATACCCAACATTTATAAGTTATAAATACATTAAACAGTAATTTTTAAAAACAGCAGCTAAGAATTTCTTTGTTTACTTTAATATCGTTTAACGGTTTTTTGCGGGAGAAGGGAGCGTAATATTCGTATTTCTATAATAATTGTTCCATATCAGAGAAATAAATTTTTTAAGTTATGTTTTTTTACGAGAATTCAAAAAAAAATATTGTTATTTATATGAAAATTTGCACTTTTATAAAAATTGACTGCCATAGCAATTTTTTTCTAACTTAGTATAAAGAATATTTCTAAGGTTTTTTGTTTTGACATTTAAGGTATCCGATTGAGTTCGGAGTTGTTATTTTTATAATATGACTTAAATAATCATTTAATTGTTATTTTTTAAAGTAAGTATGTTGCAAAACTATACCAATACAGTCAAAGAAATTTTTTGAAAAATTATTTTTTTAAAATATTGAGAAATCTGAACTAAGATATTTTAAAATTTTGCTCTTTTGTAAAGTTTTAAAAAAAATTCATTAAATAAAACAAATAAAACTTCTGGAGAAATACAATTCTTCAATGTTTAACTATGCTACCTACTAAAAACAACTTAAGTTTTACTATAGAATTATGAAATACAGGCGTTCAACATGAAAAATCCCAGACTTTTTTTTTATAAAAAAACTTTTTTTCATATAAAATTACATTAAAAAATAACTTGATTGAAATATTACCATTAGCTTTTAGCATAAAGTATTTATTATAATACACACCCAAAAAATTAATAAGAATATTTCAATTAATTTAAGAGATATCATTGTTATCATGAACCCTTATGTACTAAAATAACGTTATTCAGAAAGTGCGAAATAAAGTTTATATTTGTAACAAAATTTTTTAAAGATTTAGGAAAGTATTAAAACTCTTCAGGTTTATGATGGTACCTTCCTGAACCTCATAGTTCAAACTTTTACATTTTTGAAGACCCTTTCTTTTTTTTCAACGAGACAGTTTCTTATCTTGATGAGAATACCTTGCCGAATAGACAATTCTCGTATTGTTTAGGTACCAAAAATATCCCTTCATTTCAAGCATTCAATTCCTATCATTTGAAGTAGAGGTAATAGACCAGAAAACCTGGAATTAAAAAGAATTATTGCGATATAAATCCATAAGCAGAGTATTTGTAGCTCAACTAATGTCCCTGTCGGGGTTATACGACATTGATAAAGCTTTCATTGAAGTTCTGAGTTTTCCCTTGAAAACATTTTTTCTGGAGGTTTTGTTTGAAAAGATCCCTTTCAACATATCTCCCAACAAATTCTACTTTCTGGAAAACTCTTCTTTTTTTTGGCCTCACTGATCTTATTCCTGGCATGACAATTTTAATTTAATATAAAAACAGTTATAACTCTATATAAAAGTACAAATAAAATAAGATCCAAAGAGCTCTGATTTTGAACTCAACTGATAAAAATATATCAACTCGTTTAAATCAAAACAAACATTGCAATCAGTTAACGTTTGCCTATTTGAAAAGGAAATATATCTATTAAAACCTTAGAAAGTGAAATAAAGTTTACAAAACACGAAAATAATTCGTTATAATATTTTAAATTAATAAAAATCACATTTTTCCGGTGAAAATCAATCGAAAAATCACACTTTCGGTTTCGGATTTAAATTTCCATTTTCGATTTGAGCTTAATACCCCAAACAAAAATAGCTGTAACTTTTTCTCTAATTGACTTACAGTTAAAAGTAAGATATATATTTTTAGAAAGCTTATTAAACAGGCAACAAAAATCGACTAAAAATTTATTTCGATTTGTTGTCATAAAAATGATTTTAAACCAGTAGCACCTTAAATAAATATTTACGTTCACATTTCTATCTTTTATATCAGGGGTGACAAACTCGCGGGCCGCATGCGGCCCGTCCAGTATATTGGCACACACAATAATATATATTAAAATATCAAAATTTCTTCTGAAACAGGAAAGATAGCAGCAGAGAAGATATATCAAGCATCAGGACATAAATATTAAATTTTTCTTGTTCTTTTATATATGTTTACTCTAATGCATTATTCGAAGTAAACCTATGTTTCTATGAATATTGATTTCCTTTGCGGCCCACCTTAAATTAAACCTTGTTTATTTGGCCCAAGTTCGCCTTTGAGTTTGACACCCCTGTTGTTTATGATCGAACACCTCTGCAGAAATTTATTAATGAGATTTTCAAAGAACAAGTAATATTACCAAATTTTGGTCTTAATTTTTTGAGAAATGTAATTTAAAGTGAAATTTTAGAATTGTTACTTAGTTATTACTTTAAGTAGAAATTTACCATCTAATATTATAGAACATTTATATTCAAATTTTAATTCTAGTTATTGTAGTTGCGCAAAAGAAAAATACATTTAAATTTTTAGTGGTTTACAGGTAAAATAAAATGAGATTTGATTCAAAAAAAATTTTATCACTTTGTGACGGATTTATACGGGACTCATACTAACATCTTGGGGATTCTTTTAGAGAAATATTTTACTCGACCAACTTTCACCGAAGGTAAGAAAACGTGATTATGCAAATTAAGTTTGTTATATAAATTCTGTATTACGAGTTTTGAGAGTTAGGGAGTGGAGGATCGTGAGTTATTGCAGTGCGGATTTAAGTTTATAAAAGTGAGTATTGAAGAATTCCCAGTGAGGATCAATCGGATCGGATTTGATCCCGTCAAGTACAAGCGTTCAAGGCCTCAACAATAAGACTTCGACTTTACAAAAGTACAGGTATTGTAAGCATTATTTAAATAGAAGTTTGAGGATAAATTGTAGTGCGCGGCGGAGTTGAAATTGAGCTTGTATAAGTTGTCGTAGAAATCAGTTGAAGGTCCGTAAATATTATCCCCAGGCTATCTGGTCTCCCCTTCGCGCTCTTAGTATTGATCAACAATCTTAAATGGATTATTATTGTGCTTGCTTGATATTTTGTGACAATAAAATAACTAGAGTGAATCAAGTCGACTGATTATTCAGTTCTCCCCACACATCTATCCGGGTCCGAGACCAGACAAGGGGGATTAGAGGGAAGTAGGAATATACACACATTACAACTTTATACATGTAATTCATCGTCTCAGCAATACATTTTTACAGGAACAAATACGTGTGTGTGATTACCTTAATATATATAAAAATCATGCAATTGCTTAGGTATTTTTAAACTTAAATAAGAACTTATGTTCGAATTTAGAAATATCAAAAACATTTTGAATCGGCAATATCTGGAATTCATGAACCTACTATTAAACTTTACAATTTTTCCTTACAATTTAAACTAAAAGAAGCATGTATAAATTGAAAAGAAGAATTTTTCATGCGTCACTTTACCAAGCAATGTAAATTATATCTATATATAAATTCTTCCTCTGTATATGTATAATGTTCAAATCCAAAGGATACAATACAATCTGTACAATCTTACTATTTTTTTTACCTATTAGAATTATATTAGATTAGAATTATAGCAATTCAGCATATTACATATTATATTTATAAATATTATGAAAATATACAAAAAATAGTTATAAACCTAAGATAACTATAGTCATCATAAAGTAGTCTTAGCCACAGTAGTACTAGAAGCAAACTCCTGGCCTTAGGAACCAGGATTGCAGGTTTAAACAAAGTTTTTCGGCCAGTTAACCTTCACCTGAATTTGCCAATACTCTGGGCCATAGTATATATATATATATATAATATGTAATATATATATATATTACATATTATATAATATATCTTACATTATATATTATATAATATATTGTTACGTAGATCGGGGTTCGAGGATTTTATGCAAAATCAGTCGTAAATAACAAGGCAATTCCTTAAGAGCGATGAGTATTTATTAGCGTAAATCAATCCTTGAAAATACAGGATTCAACAGCAAAATTCGCAGAATAATTAACAGAAGGATTTCACACCTTCAACAGCACTCAGACACAATAAGCAGTGTCTAAAATTCACGTATGTAAATGACTATTCACAAGCACAGCCGAGCGTATCAAATTCAAGGCAAGTCTTCTAATAGTTAATCGAAACAGTGCTCACTACTCGCTGGTTAAAATCAAACAGACTGTTGCGGCGAGTCTCTCTCTATTTATAAGCAGAGGCCGAAATTTCTGGAAAGATGCGCTCGCGCCACAGATCGTGAAATTAGTGGATTTTTCTACTAATTTCTAGAAGAATCCAGAGGGTCCCGAACTCGCCAACATGGTCACCAATGTCGCCAAATTGGTCACCAAAAATGATGCCAACTTGGCTCTATCGCCAATATTTCGCCAAGTTCCCATTGAATTGCCATTATAACGTAAGGGACTTGCTTGTGAATATTACAATCTTAACATGAAATAAATATAGAGTAATATAAAGGCATTGCACATCCAAATCCAAATTATTTACATTATTTTATACAAAATTCGTAACAATATCTATCTCTTTCTCTCTCTCTATGTACATTATATTTTAGATGATTCATGCAATATATGGATGGTATTGAAGAGGCGGTTTTGTTGTATGGTGATCCATTTTATTTCACATTTAGACACAAACACAAATAAACTTCTAGACGACACTTACTTACGCCACAAACAAATAACATATAATACAAATATATAACACGCGTTACAAATTGACGAACACAAGAAGCGGGCTTTGGGTCGGATTTTCGAAAGTTTCGGTTTTTTATATGATGCGGCAACCGGATATTTCAAACTCATTTGACTTTCTTGGACGGAGCTTGTGACTGTTGGGAAGATATCGTACGATGATGTAAATCTAAGATTACTTTGAATTCGCTGAGAGTCTAATTTCTAAGAGTTAAAGGTACGATTAAAATCCCATCCAGCTAGTTAATTATTTATGCGCGAGTCCCGAAGGATCAGTCCCATTACAAGTTAAAAATTGTTTAAGATGAAATAAAAAGGAATTATTATTATGATTATAAATCTGTGTAAAGTTTCATTGTTTCATATTAATAAATTTAAAAGAATTAAAGAACATTTTTCAGTGTATGGCTGTGTTTATACACAGCTAACTGAAATTTTTGCCAACGTATTTCTTAAATATATTTTTAATACATAATAGTTCTGTAAGTTTTTGAGGATTTATTAATGATACATAAAAGAACGACACATGAGGTAGGTTCTATATTTAATTAATGAATGGAAGTATAATATATTTACTGATTGATATATTTCCTGAATTTAATGTTTCTTTTGGGAGATATCTTGTTAATTGATTCAAAAAATATCGTAGGTTATAAATTTCTTCTTATTATTACTTTTCATTTTTGTCTACAATTAAATGAGTAAATTGATTTCTTCATCAATGTGATAGATAAGCCTTCACTCCCTTAACACCTTTCGGTATTTTAATAGAACGAAGCATTTTTAAGAGATTAGTATTTGTGTATTATCGTTAATTTCTTTGGTATGTCACGCAACCGGTTCCATCTATCTTTTACCACCTTTACTCTTCAATGAACGTCACGTTCATTTAACACGGGAGGAACACCAAAACACACTTACTTTAATTATTGAAGGAATTTCCAAATTTTACTGATCGGCTTAAGTAGTTGAATGAGTTATGAGAGTCATGTTTTGGTTTGGCATCCTAATTTGTATGCATGTTACTAAAATATTACCATCGCTTCTTTTGTACTACACATAGGAACACAATTAGAGTTAAGCTATAATCGAATGTGCTTTAATTTTCGTAGCTGTGTCGTCCCTTGGGAATGATTCACGTACTGTGTATATGCGATTGGATCAAATATTAGCAAGGACAGTATTAATGAATATATTCAAGACATTTATTACACTAGGTTTTTTTTTAATAAATCATGCTAAAATTAGGTTTTTTTCCCTTTTTTATGAAATATTTTGCTTATTAGTACAAAAAACATTTTACCTTGAAAAGCAATTTTAGTGTAAGAGACGTGACTTATATTTAAATAGGTGTTGAGATGTATTGGTTTATTATTCTTCAGATGTCTGATAAGAGTGTAAGTTAAATTTTCTATTTACATAAAAATGTTTATATCCATCAAAAATAAGTTTAAATAAAATTATGAGACTGCTATTAAATACATTTCATAATTTCCCTTTGTCTATTCATTCAGGCTTTTATATGTGAACAGTATTCTTACAATTTCAACTAATCGCTTACGTGATAGTACTCAACTATCGACAGATGAGACAAGTTTCAAAACAATGTTAATCTATCAAAAATTATTTTATGAACATTTATAATTATAATCAAAGACATCTCGATAGTTTTCCGTTTACATGCATGAGTTTATACGTATAGTCGGCTTGACGGCTTAGAGGTAGAGGCTTAAATAAATTCAAGCGTCAAAATTTGGCAGTGAGAGCCACCACTTGATGGTGCCATCATGAAATGACTCTTACATTTTGGGACTTGCAATGTCTTCAAAGGCTTAACTGCCTATTTGCAGCCCATGAGGAAAAAAGGCTTATACGTAGAAACAATACATATTCTCATGATACCAATTAATCACTTATGCTATGAGACTTAGCTAATCATTTGACGAATCAAATTGCAGTACCAAAAAATACAAAATTATAGTCCTAGAAAATTTATAGCCCTTAATTTATTTTTTATATGATTGGAGAAACAAGGAAAGCAAATATGAAATAAATAAATTATATTTGTCAACCTTCATATCTATAATTCACGAAATTAAAAGGCTTTAGGATTTCATTTACGTAAACTTTCAATAAATAGATCTAAAAAAATCTTGAGATATTTGGCCGAATAGCTACTGATGTTTTATCATTAAAAATGCTATTGTTTTTTTTTTAATTCGAATTTATTGGAATCTACCAACGAAGAGAATTTCAATTGAATAATTAGCAGTATGGTTCCATTCTTATTTCCTTTTCTATAATAAATAAAAATGAAATATTAGTTTCAATAAATAACCTTAAATCAATAAAAGCTAAATAGAATTTTGAAACAAATGCATTAGAAGTTCTTACACTTCAGCTAAGACCATTTTTTTACGTTTGCAATAATTTAGTTGCATTTAACACCACGCTCACATTTTTTGATTTTATTATTTACTCTTTATTAACTTAAGCTTCATTAACGTATTCTTTATTTATTAACTTAAATCTTTTTTGGATGAGCATTTCGTTATTTTCAAATTATTAGGGGAAACTATGTAATGTAATAAATATTTATGTAAAAGTAAAAGCAAAGATCAGATAACACAATATGAGGCGTAGGCTAATATAACATAAAGTGTTAGGCTGGCTACGAATAAAAATATCATTATCAGTATTAAAAAAATCTTGATAAAAACACAAAATATCCTCTTATATGATCATAATTTATAAACAGAAATGTTCATTTCAGGAAAAATATATTTCATGCTCTAAATTTAAATTCTCAATATTGCAACCACGACTTCAAATGGAAGTTTCACAAAAGCTACGGTACTTCATTAAAAAAATTTTAATTGACATTCTTTCAAATTCCTCACACAGAAATTTACTAATAAATTCAAACAAAACTCGATACTTCAAAGGACACATTTAAGAGCAAAAGCGAAAGAAAATTAATAAATAAATAAATAAATAAAACCATGCAGATTCATTGAATATCGAGCATGTAAAACAATGAATTTGAATCGATTTGTCTATCGTTTTAAATTATTGAAAATGAGTTTAATGTAATTTTTTATTCCTAATAAAGCGATTAAATATTCTCTTTAAACATTCATATTTTTCGCATTTAAATATTCTTTGACGCATTTAAGCATGCGGCGCTAGTCTTAATTTTCACAAACAGTTTTTAAAAAAGAAATATTTACAATACCTTAAAAAAATCAAACTATTAAGTATGACTTTCTCAAAGACTTTTGGAATATTTAGATTATAAATCACATCACTTTTCATTGCTGTATTAATTGAAAAGTTCTGCTTCGGAACTAGTCAAATTAAATTCTTAATATTATTATTTAGAGCATTTCACAGCATAAATTATTCTAAATGGTCAAAAAAAATATTTTTGCTCTCTAGCACTTGTGCAACTGGAAATGAAACTAAGAAATTCTTTGATGTATATATATATAAATTTCGAGATATGTTAGTTTGATTTCTATTTGGTATTCAAAAGATTTCTGTCTCTATAGTAGAGAATAATAAAGCTATACAGATATATATGTATATATTGTTAGGTTTTACTTTACCAAACTCAAATGTCATTTTATTACTTTATATTGTGATACTAAATAAAGTAATAGGACAGAAAATCTGATGATATTTTATTCAAATAGAGGAGTTTTATCAAGGGATTCAAAAATTAATTAGTTTGTTTCATATTATAAAAATAAATTATAGTTTGAAAAAAAACTAAAAAACACACTTTTATACTGAATCGAACTAAAAAGTAAAAAAATAATTCTTAGTAAAGAATGAAATGATTAACGAGAAAATTAAGGTCATTGGGGTAAAAGCGTGGGGTGTTCTGTAAATGTATCAATTGTTATAATTTCTAACTTCTATTCCGAAAAGCTGAATTAGCGTAAGCGTGTAGTACAACCCCCCCCCCCCCGCTTTTACCACAATGACATTAATTTTCTCGTTAATCATTTTATTCTTTATTAAGAATTATTTTTTTACTTTTTAGTTCGATTCAGCATAAAAGCATGTTTTTTAGTTTTTTTCAAACTATAATTTATTTTTATTTCTATTTTCAGAAAAACTGGACAATTGTTTTTATTATGGTAAGAATTGGTGACGCACCCAATCTCCCCTTTCTGACATAAAGAACACTTTTGGTTTATTTTAATTCTATTAACCGTAAGCATGTTTTCAATTTTAGGGTTATACCTTAGTCTTTTAATCGCCAAATCTGGCATTAATTGCCAAATTTGAAAATGGTATATGGAATTAGTCGCCAAATCTAGAAATCCTTATTTCTGAGGATCCTAATCAGGACAATGGAAAAAAATTGTGAAATTACTGTATTGTCATCGGTCCTTGACAAGTATACAAAATTTCGAATTAATCTTACCTTTTAAAGTGGGTAAAAATTGAGTTCCAAGATTCTGTTACATGCACGTGAAACTTATAAAAGCGTGTTGGAAACAATTATTGTGTTATCTAATACAGTAAAATACACATTTTGATGATTTTAAAATCCTCCATTAGTTCAACAAATCCTAATTATTAAAAAAAATTCAAAATTAATATCTCTTCATGCGTATTGAAAGATTTACAAAAAAAATGCCACATAAATATCTGTTTACAATTAAAAGTTTACGAAAATTCATCACATTTTTTTTTCCAAATATTTTGGAGGATATTATTTCCGAAAGATTAGCCAGAAGGCATGCCATGGAGAATAATCAATAGGCGGATTTCTCTTTACTAATGCATTGCGTATTGGATTTCCACGATATTGAGTCACGATGAAACTCTAAAAATAGATTTCACCGCTTTCATCCACTGAATAATCTTCTAATCGAATTTGTTGGGTTTTTACAGCATCCAGCTTTAGAGAATGTAACAATCGTCGTTTTAAAAGAGTACTCAAACGTGTAATTTTGAAATATGTATGTGTTACATGTATCCCAGCTTGAATTCAAATAACATTTAAGAAATATTTATTGACTTAAGCGGGAAAAGTTGTTGTAAATTATTCATTTAGCTGTAAAATAGTAGATTTAGATTTAAACCATTATCGTAAATTCATTGTATTAAAAATATTATTAGTACTTAATTTTATATATAGCTATATATCATCAGAGATAAAATTTACTAAATACTTTTCGAACTCGAGGTTTCGTCTTTCAAACAACCTAGATATAAATACTTGTAGAAATTTGTCTGTATGTGTTATTACATGGTCAATAGTTTTGACAGTAAATTACATATATACTAAAGTCATTTCCTTTTTTACAAGAAACTTCCAGATACTATCAATGTAAGAGATTTAAGTTTCAAATGATTTTACGTACATCACCCCCTTTACACGGCAGAATTTTAGAGAAATCATTATTCAAACCTGTGGTTCGACTGAAAGCATCATCATCTAGATACTATGATGTGTATATATTTATGTATGCGTGTGTGTTTTAACTATTGAATTCATGATTGCTATAAACTTCGTCTTCGATTAGTGAAATATAAACTTTTTTTAAACCAGGGGTTGCCAACCTTCAGAACGTGCACTACTACATGTATAAATTTATATTTTGTGGACCCCCATACACAGCGGACCACTCAAACTCTATTGTCAATAATTATATTGTGTCACTACGTACATTTCCGAATCACTGAATAGTAAGTCACGAAAAGGAAAAGCAAACAGACAATGCAAAGCAATATAAACAAATTAAACTGTTACGCTACCAATTTACTACTGTTGCTAGCTCTTATTTTCAGATGTAGCTAGCAAAAGCAGCTAAAAAGCCACTAAACTCATTTGGAATTTTGCTAAAAAAGTAGAAGCTAAAATTTAAAAAAAAAAGATTAATCCATACTCTATTATGTTTTTTTTACTCGTCATTTCTGAAACTAAAATCTTTATCAAAATATAAACAATGTCGCAATTTTTCTACGAACCATCAAAACTTTTCACTGACCATCGGTTGCCAACCACTGTCTTAAGCCATTCATTTGGGGATTTAGATGAATGGTAACAAGTATTGTCGTTGCAATAACACCTTCTATTAAAAGTCCATATAATGTCAGATGATAATATAGCATATTTTATAATTGCAGCATCCAGATATTTTAAAATTCTCTATAAATTGCAAATTCTTTATAAGTAAAGATTTCCGAAACGATTTCTTATCTTCCTGTTGTATGTCGACAGAAAAATTCTTCTGTTCCCCCCTCAAATCATTCCAAAAAGGCTTGCAACCATACGGACTGTCAATGTTAAATTTCCATTATTTAGGAAATATGATTTATTTACATTCGTCGTTTCAAGACATATTTTTATTCACTCACATTCTCTACTCGATGATGTTTCAATAACTTTGGTGTTACCTTTATTTTCATAAATTTTGAATTAATCATTAATTTAAGAATTCCTTCCCTTAACTGTGACATGCGAAGTTATATTAGCTGAAACGTTTCAAAATTTCACGAGTCAAAACCTTTTTTTTTCGTTTATAGTTGAATAATTTACTCATTTTCTCGTGTTGTCAATCCCCGCCCCCCTTCCAGGTCGTTTTGTTTTACATGAATCGTCTTTTCTAATTATGGCATTGTAAATGGCAGTCTT
The DNA here is from genome assembly GCA_019973975.1 of Trichonephila clavata. NCBI lineage: Eukaryota > Metazoa > Arthropoda > Arachnida > Araneae > Nephilidae > Trichonephila > Trichonephila clavata. Next base: position 206,052 of record BMAO01038230.1, on the reverse strand, counting down.
AGAACGTTTCATCAACTTAGTTATTTATATTTTTTTTCTTCAGATTTATCATCTCTCTTGTAAAACAATTTTTTTTTACCTTTTTTCACTCACCTTTCTTACTTCTAAAAAAAGTTTTAAAAAAAAAGATAAATATAAATTTCTCATGAGAACTTTTATAGACTTCTCAATTAATGTTCACAAAAAAAGAACGAATTTTAATAAAATTTACGTATTTTTTAAAGTTACAATTAAAACAGAAATTATTTTACAATTAATTTTAAATGCACACGCTAAAAAAAACCACACATTATGCACTATTCTTCAAAAATGCCTTAATTCGTTAATGGTCTTATAATTTCTCAAAGTACTGTATAATACATTCGCAGATTTCTGTTTAAACAACAAACGAAACCAAATCAACTTTTAACTCATCAAAATGCACTCAAAAGATCTCATTGACTACCAAAAAATCAATGGCCTTGTATTGTTAAATGGTAGAATAGAATTCAAAGATCGTCCAAATACCGTTCACCACAAATGTTGAAATTCAGCCATACATAATATTTCCTCGCCTAAAGATCTGAAGCGAAATTACTAAAACTGCTGCAACGTCATTACATTTGAAGTCAGTGTTATATGTAAAAGACATTGCCTTGTAAGAGAAGCTATCAAGTATTTGGCAGTAATCCATATGTGCTGACAATCTCTTTTTTCTTCTTCTTGTCTTTTTGAAGGCATTGGACAATCTTCACACATGAAAGCAACAATTCAGATACAAAAAAGTTGTTGAAAAGCCAATGAATGTTATCTAGAAATCTTTTATCGCTTTTCTCTTCGAAAATAAAGAACTTTTTTTTTTTTTATCCATAAAAAGTATTTCCGACACACATTATTACAAGACTCTAAAAGAAGAAAAAAATAAAACATTTGCATATTTTTTTTTCATTTTTTTAAAATTTTTATCTATTTATTCAAATATTAGCACTTAAAAATTCGCTTTAATATTGTATCATATTGTGTTTCTTAAATCTATAAAAATGTCCTTTACATTTCTTTATCACACAAAAAGTAATAGATGAACATTTTAAAAATATGTTTGTCCCAAAAATTTATTTCTTACAGTTGTGGTGATCTGTAGCCACCCCTTACACTAATACCTTGTTGTTATCTGAAAATCCGGCTGGATGTGTAGGCGGACTTAAATGATCAAAAGACATAATTGCAATTCAAACAGATTTATTGATGCTTATCAGTAAATAAGTTTAGACACAACACAATTCAAGTTAAGATAAATAAGTGAGAGTAGAGAAATGAAGTGGGGTGTCAATACTAGCGGAATATACAGAATTTTTTTTCCAACTGAATCTCGGAAAGCTTAAACGCGCACAATTACAACTACGCCTCGAGCGAATAATCTGATTTTCTTATTCTAAGTCACTGACCTTATCGTTTACTGCGGCGGCTCCTTCGTGACGACTTCAGGCCCTTTTTATGGCTGGAAGAATTGGTGAAGACTTCACGCTTCGTAATAATGAATTTCACTATTTTAAATCCGCTTCTCTTCACGTACATCCACATGTATCAGGCTCACTACACTTGTCAACAACTTCGTGTCGACTTCTCGATCTTTAATTCACTTGACTTCTCACTTCCTATTACTTAGTTACTAAACTCGCGAAAACCAAATTTATATAATATATCTTATTTACATAAATCACGCCTGGCTCTCGGCGAAGATTGGTTGAAATAAATAAATTGTTTTAAGGAAAAATAGAAGAAGTTAGTGAAAGACCGTATAGATCCGTCACACAGTATTTAGGAGAATTATGAATTTTTTACTGAAGTCGGGGAAATTGTTGACTAACTCCTGCAGTAATTTTAGTTACTGAAAAAAAATTGTGCGGTTGTTATTTATGCCACCTGATCGACAGTAACATCAGAACAAGGCCCACAAAATTCATCGTAGGAAGGAGCTAGTTGTACGTTTGACGTAGCTTTCAGCACCAAACAGATTTAGCTTAGTTTCATCCTGATTTTGAGAGAGAACTCCCTAGGGTTGGTCAGGGGCCTCCCACCTCTCTTTCTCTTCCACCAAGCTCACTATAGAGGGCTTGCGGCTCAAAGGCTATTTAGAGTACCCCCCAGGCTTCAAAAGGCACTATACATTTATAAACAACCATGCCTTCTTTGAGATTCGAACCCAGACCCTACAGCACAGCAGTCAGCTTCACTAACCATTATATCAGATGGGCGGGGTACTTTTTGTTGTTTTTGAAAAATAGAAAGGCATATATTTTACAAGAAATAATAAAATCTAAAGACATTTTTAAGACTATTTTAGACCAATTTGCTTTTTAAGCATGATTTAAAGCAGTACTTAGTTTATAAAGAACGAAATTTCCAAGATTGAAAACTTATGGCAAAGCGTATTTACTTTGTTTCTGTTTATGTAATTTCAATAGTAACCGGGATTGTTCTGCGCTCTGATAAAATAAAGCTGTAAGGTTCAACTATTCATTTTTTTATTTAATAAACAATTCTATGCTCAAAATAAAAGAAAAATTAGTGACACATTTTTTTAATTCAAATTTGTATTTATCTTGCAAGAGTGGCAACTGTACACATTTATATTTCCTAACATAATCTGTAACCCCCTTAATTTTTCTTAAATAAAATGTTCCTAATTTTTTGTTATTATTAGCAATATTTAAAAATGAAATAGAAAATCAAAAGTTAAATATATCATATGTTACTAATACTTTTTTACTTATTGTGATACAAAAAAAAAGCTATAGGTTTACACTATAATCAATCTGTTCCTAGTTTTTTATGCATTTCATCAGTTACCAATGTAGATGCGAGAACAATTATATAAGCCGATCTTGGGTATCTTTTTTGTTTTAGAGCATATATAAAAATAACATTTTTTTAAGGCTTATTTTTCAATTCCTACTATTAGCTCACTCTCTCCCTATGCATATATATATATATATATATATATATATATATATTTATTTATCTTGTTCAAATTTCCAATCGTTAATAAAGTACTTTCCTCCAATGAAATTCAAATAAATTTTTTAAACTTGTAGTGGGTGACATTTGATGTCAATATAGTTCTTAAAAATATTTATTCATTAATTACCGGTTAATTAATTAAATTAATTACCGGTTTTTATTTCAACTTAAGATTCTTCTCCATTGTTGTAACAATGTAACTGTTAAAACAATGAAAAAAGTTGGCGTCGAAAACCGGTTTTTCAGCCAAACTTGCCAAACCGGGTGTACACTGTTACAACAATGCAGACAAATCATGCTGTTTTTTCAATTCCTACTATTAGTTCACTCTCTTCCTATATATATTTATATATCTTGTGTTCCAATTTTCAATCGTTGATAAAATACTTTCTATTCATCTGTTCAAAGTAGGAATTGACAAAAAAATTTCTTTTATATTACTTGTTTATCATTTTATTTTGTACTATGAAGTTTTTGTATTTTTTTTACATACAAGGAACATATTTAAATTTATCTATAATGGTTTTTAATCTAGTTCCAGAGTTCAGAAAATATGTGTCAGGTAAGAAATAATGAATTTTTATGCAAGTAAAATTTTTCATTTTCATATTTTTATTGTATAAGTAAAGCATACAAAATAATGGATTTGAATATTTGCATGTATAAAATATATATTTTTTTACTTCAGATAAATAGCAGTTTGACGACAAATGATAATTAATTTAATACAAATTAATTGATTATTATTTATACATACAAATATCCCATTCGGATAGATTTGATGGATTTAAAATATTTCCTTCGGGGAATCAAATATATTCTCATTACCTGTGTATATTGTGCGTTTCACCAACCTGCTAAAGAATTAAATATTATGATACTTAATGAGAGCATATTGCTCCCACATGGCATTTGATAATTATAGCTCAAAGATTATTTCCTAGTACAAGGGAATTTTCTAATTCCAAAATGTATGTTTCACAATAAAAAATAATAAAACTCGAGAATGTGCATACCTGAATATCAAGATAGAAGGTATACAATTAAATATGTATAACATAAAAGCATTTGTGCAACAAAACTTCCTAGAAATTCCACATTTTTACCCAAGCTGAAACAAATAAATACGCCATGTCATCTCTCAGCCCAACCCCAAGTGAAATAACTGAGGAACTCAACATCCCTAAGCTACTTAGAAGCACATCTATAAAGTTATTGACGGATTATATGTTACACGAGTCACGCATTGTTATTTTGAATAATTTCTGCCTCAAATTAATCCTTCTGCTTTACTGTCAAAAGGAATTTATACCTCTAGAGTAGGTTTGCGTCTCAGAAAGGGGGTTGATATTTATATAAAACCAGTAAGTTTTAGACCTGTATTATAGGGTTTTGAAGAGTTAGTGCGTTGAGGATTCTTACCATGAAAATTGTGAGTCATTAAACAAAATGTAAATTAATTAAAACCTATTTAGATTTTTAAAATTTTTTTTTGACTAAGTACCTTTTTAAGGCTGTCTGTGTGTAACTTAAAAACATATGGTCAAAGCACAGAATGATATTTTAGAAGAAAAAAAGTGTTTAATTTGTAGGGTATGAGCCTTGATATCTTTAAAATTAAGAATTGTTCCTTAAATATATGTTATTTTGCAGTTAAGCATGCGCAATAATTTTTCTATTTAAGTGGATAATTGGTTCTAAGTACGTAATTTTTTTACTATAAATGTCTATAAATTACTATAAATTTTTTAAATTTTGAATTATATAATTTTTTTTATTGTGATAAAACAGCTTTGACTAAAATTTTTGTTGATTTTCTAGCAACAAAATGTCCAAATTTTATGTAATTGTCAATTATTTTCCAAATTTATGCTTTTTTAATAGACTTCGTGGTGACACACTGGCAAGCGTAGTAAAATTAATGTAAATGCTAATTCGAAAAAGCATTATCGTATATATATATAATGTACCATTTATCATGTATTATTGTAATAATAAGGAAAGTAGAAATGTGTAGAAATAGTGATTGTTGGTGAAGTCAGAATATATCAGTACTGAGGAATTTTTTTTATCTTAAACAAAACACATTAAATATTTTCAGTACTAAACAAATAAACAGTCTGAAGTATTGTTTGTTACTTGAAATCCCACTTCAACATGATGAAGAAAATAATGTACCAGGACTCTTTGATTATATTTTACACACAACACTTCACGAGAACTCAAGGTGCACATTTGCTATATGAAAATTTTATTTTTAGGAATGTACATGTGTAAAATATTTATATTGTATGGAAGAGAAATATTATGTATTTATGTGAACGTGCAATCTACAAAAAAAGTATCAGTTTGTTTAAGAAAAAATATAAAAATATAATGCGTAGTATTGAGTTAGTTACATAGTCATTTGCTCAAACTTTATTTTTTAACAAAACAAATTAGTTATGTTGAAAGCCTTTAATACAACCTAATATCTCCGTTTTGTACATACAAATGCATAAAAATTAGCCTATAATATTTAAAATGAATATTTTTGATTTTAAAAAATGTCTAAATTTTTAATAAATAAAAATTCTAATAAATAAAATAAAGTTGCAACTGTATAATAAGGTTCATGTGTGAATGGATAGTTTTTAATTCTGAAAAAAAAAAAAAACTTTCTAGTCCAACTGTATAAATGTTTTTATTTAATAATAATAGATTCAGGGGGAAATGTTTGAATTAAGAATAAAAGATGTATTTGAGCATCAAGTTTGCACACATTTGTAATAACATTCAAAACATTTAACTTTAAAAGTGAACAATTTCCCGATAAATAGCTAAGTTACAAAATAAAATAATTAATTTCCTTTAAATATTTATGTAACACTTTAAAATTCTACTGTGTTTGATTTAACAATGAAAAACAAGTTTTTATCTCCGCTTAAATATAACCATGATATGTTAAAAAAATATTCTTTTCTCCGAAATAAAAATGTTCGGGAAAAAAAACATATCGAGTTAACTAAATGACTTATGAGTAATATATACAAAGCTCCTCCTTATTCTTTTCCTTTTTTTTTACTGTATTTTCTCACTTTTTTATTTATTCTTTAGATTTGATTCAATTTATTCTTTTAAACACTTTTTTTTTCTTCAGTTTGAACTATTAGCTAAACTTACCAGCAATTATTCATTTAACGCTTATCATTCCGAATGTGATTATTGTAATTTGATATGAGTTTGTTAAACAAATTCTAAAAAAAAAAATAATCTAGGTTTGAGAGACGAATAAGATACAAAGAGAGAAAAAAATGTTAATGAAAATTTCACGGTCAGTTTCTTTCTAAACTGAATTGTGTTTGCAGACTCCCGTTATGTCATAGAAACTACTTGATAGCATCGCGAGAATTCTTGTGCAAAAAATTTTATAATTTATGTGATGTTAGGATTTATTGCTTAAGTGAATAAAAAGTGTCTGATAAAACTCCCAGAAATTATGAATACAATCGGGCCCCAATTTACCAAACCCCTATTTAACGAATTTTTCTTTACCCGATTAAATATGAAAGCCAAACACCCTATTTAATGAATAATAATCCCCAAATTAACGAATTATTTCAACAACTGGGAAAAAATTATTAGCTTGTATCAGAAAAATTAGAATTTTTTTTCCATGACATATCCTTTTTTTATCGGGAACAGAAAAATACTTTTCTTGTGAGCAGCAAATTTCGACGAGAAAGGGTGCACACCATTACTAGACTTTACAGGTGCAGATGAATCATGAGTGTAATATATCACGTGAGTTTTGAATAGGACAGCAAATTTCTTTCATACCCTCCTTCCTTTCATACCCTTCCACAAGGCAGGAGACATTTTAAGTTTTTAAAGATTATTTAGCATTTGATAACAGAATGCCAACCTGTGCAACTGAAATTGGAGAAATTGTTGATTTGTCGGAACCAATGAATATCAATTTTGATGCTGAAATTCATAATGAAACACCTATCAAAACTGTTACATAAATGCGTATGACCAGTAGCGCACACAAAAACTTTTCAAGGGGGGAGTCCATGGTCGAAAGTCCCCTGACTCGTATCATACCTCAAGACAATATCAATAGATTATTCTGATTTTATCGATATAGTTATCAAAAAACAGTAAAAAATAAATTATTGAATTACTAATTAGCATTAATTAATAAAATAAATTGTTAATTACAAGTATTTAATTAAATGTTACGTTATATATAGGATTATCATCAATCGAAAAAAAAGCTCAAGGGCTTTGGGGGGTGTCCGGACTTCCAGGACACCCCCCCCCTCCTTGTGTGCTCCACTGCGTATGACCATGGTATGTTGAGGAGTCATGGTTGCTATCCATTGGTCAAGTTATATCTTGTGCCACTAATGAATAGAGACTAGCAGAGAGACTGATTTACATCAAATCTGCTGAGACTCAAAGTATTCACACTGGCGTGATGTGGAAGCTTAGAGTGTGAATTGCCCATCCAGATGTCATTATCATCACTTTGTAATGATGGTTAGTCTGTCTCAACCAACAGTGTACGAGAGTTAAAAGGAAGATTAAGGCCTTAGTCAAAACCAACACAATTTATTTACAAGCTTCAACAACCTAGCAAACTTGAACAACCCAAGATTAGGAAATGCACCGTAAACTAATTAAGGGTGCAAGAACGAGGAAGACGATGCAAGTGTATTTAGCTAGACATATAATAATTTACTTTAAGCCAACGCTAATCCGATTCAATTATCTAATTGACAAATCGTCAATCAAATATTAAGCAGATAATCTACTGACATTTCGTCTAGCTTTCTATTACCTTACGTTAATCCTCACAGCTATCATTTAGTTTCTAATCTCTTTCTCTCCCGAACCCAAAAGCTAATACTTAAATATACGACATAATTTACATATACCACGTCTTCTTCGGGGTGAAGTTTTCAATTGAAAAATATTTAAAGAAAGAGTTTCATAAAGAGGATTATTAGGAAGAATGCGCGAAAAGACTCGTTACAACTCGAGCGAAGGTCAAAATTACGAGAGGTGTTGCCAATAGTTCTTGTTTCGCTTTGATGTGGAATGCTAGTAAATAATCAAATAAAACTGGAAACATCCTGAAAAATTGATCCCAAAACTCAACTTGAGTCTCTTCGATATTTAATTTATTGAATTTTTTTTCTGTTCAATGCTTTTTTACAGTTCCTTTTAAAAAAGATTTTAAAAAAGGTTTTTTTTTCTTATAAATTTTTTATAAAATCCTTCACAGGGTTGTGCTAGTTTTCAAGATAGTTCAGTAATTGTAATCATATATCTAGCTTTTTGTTAATTAATAATATTTAATTTACCCTTTTTAATTCATTTGCGAAATACGTCTGTTAATTGATGAATAACATCCGACCTAACAATAATTTTTTTCCCAAAATAGAAAGTAAACAGCGAAAAAAAAGTATCAATTTCTATAAACACAAAACCCATAGCTTCCACATTAACCCTATTTTTTATCGATACACTTTTACATATGCTACATTTTAATATTTATGCACGAAATAATATTGTATGTAAATAAAACCAGATTGATTTAATTTCCCTTGTCAAAAAGGAATAGTACATAAATCTCTTAGAATATTTACCGGGTTGCATTCTCTGATTTAGTTTATAAAGATTATTATATCATATATTTTTCTTAATTTTGTTTTAAACATTAATAGCACAATTGCTGTCATTTAATTAAACTAACGCCTGAAAACTTTTGAGAAAATAATTAAATAATTAGTTCACAGGAAAAATCTTGAATATTAAAACGGTTTTATTTTGAGACGGATTACTAAAAATAGTTCGTAAATTTAATTATGTGTATATTAAAAGGCTATAAAAATATATAATTTGTTCGTATAAACTATGGTAATACTTTGTTTTATTCGTCAATGTGTTATGCCAATTATAATATATTCAAAAGGAAATAAACTTTTGAATTTACCTCCATTGTCCCAAAAACAAATAATATGTTTATTAGCTTAATTTTAATTTTACTAGGACGTGATTTAAATTAAGTTAGTTATTCAAGTAAGTTATGAAAAAGACTAGTAAAATTATTTGCTTTAGAATTTTGGTACGGTTATTGGGTTAATTCAAAACAGATTGATTAATTATGAAATTTTAACAGATTCTGTTAACTTAAAATTGTATCTTACAAATGGAATGAATAATTTTTATGACAAGGAAAGAATTCTGAACCTTTGAGACACCTAAGACATATACTAAAAGATACTGAAACAAAAAATTTAGTACTTCACTTAATACATGTTTAACAATACTTGTAAATCTCCATTAACTTCACACATATCGTAGTCTCTTAAATATATTACATGTTACTAATAAGATTATCAGAATAAGTAAATGAAATAACAAAAGGGCTTCACGTAAAATATTAATCATAATATCCAACAAATTTGAAGCGCCACCAAACGAGGATTTTACATAAAGATTAATCTTAAAGTTTCAGAAACTGCCTCAGTCTTGTTTCAAAATCTCTCACTTCTTTTCCTGCATAATAGAACCTAAACTTTGATTCTATATAACGCCTCTACAAAGATATTGTAAAAAATATTTCAAAATTTCGATTATCTATATGTGTGGCTTCATAAAACTAATTTTCGTAGAATATAATTTCCAATCAAACTTTCTCTCAATTTAAGGCTCTCTCTGATTTTTTTTGCCTTAGTGGAATTTTATGTAGCTGAAAGGAAAAGAACCGTTTCTTCTAGGAAATATTCTCATGCTTTCGAAAGAATTACCAAATTTTGCCCAAAAATTTTTCTGTATTAGAGTTTTAAAAATAATTTTTTGAAGTTTCAAAAAAAAAAAATTCTTAGAATATTGTATAGTTGTTTTTTGTTTAAAAAAAAATGTTGGATTTGAAAGTAAAACGAGACTACAAAACACGAACCTAGAGATTTTTAGCTAAGGTCAAATGGCGAAAATGATGCTTGAGTAAGAACTCCAATCTCGAGACTTCCACATTACACCTTTGCAAGAGGTGAGTAAGAGTTACATAAACGTTGAACTATTAAATAACATGAAGGGTGTTGGTGACGGACCTCGTAATTTTGAGTCTCGTTCAAGTGACGAAGACAAAACCTGAGCTGGTACCCTCCCTCTTCCTTTCCAAACCATACTACGCCAACGAGAGGACTCCGAGCCACGACAGATTTAACGTGTATCAGCCCCTCTACACATTGGGTCTTCAGTGGCATAAGGACTTGAACCCGCGACACGCTCTTGGCGTGTTCATGATCATAACCACAAAGCTACCTTGATCAATGACAGAATTTAGAACCTCGATCTATTTAAAGTACATTAGAGTTGCTACATGACTCGTTAGATAGCATCAGGCCTCAAACTCACGCCTCGACTGTAATAAAGACAATTCTTTTAGCTACCATGACTGACGTAACTGAAAATATCCTAGCCCCCCCCCCCCGGCAAAATCAGGTGTTGGATGCCATGTCGGATCTTACAAAGGATTGTAAAGCCATAACATTTGGGGCCCGTAGAATTCTGGACCCCTCCCCCCTCCCGTGATTATGGGGTTGCCGGGGTGTACGTTACGCCACTGCATAACCCTAATTAAATTTGGAACTTACGTACTGACATATTGCAATGAATATTACATTATAAGCAGAACATTTTAACTGATATGGAACAAAATTTTATCTAAGAACAGTCAAATAACTTCGGCAATCATAATCTTAGCAACGTATCTAAGTTAAAATATGAAGAAAAAAGAACCTTTTTGAAATTTATAAAACACCCAATAGTCTTTCTTCGCTCTCAGAATTATGTTTTCACATTTCAATAAGGTGAGTATAGTTCAAAATCTGCAACACGCTATTATGTGTAAAATATCTAAATTAGGGACAGAATATGCATTCTTAAAAAAAAAAAAGAATTCGAACGTTCCAGAAAGCATTTTAAACTGGATATCAATAAGGACAAGAAATTATCGGTAAAAGTCTGGGTAATAAATTCGAACAAAGGCAAAAGCGAGGAACGGATAGCTTTTTCACTTTATGGGGTGGCTCTGAGCACCATGGCTGATGCGTTACAATAAACGGCGTAATGGCGTTGCAGGTGTGTGAAAAACGACTCAAGACGTGGTCTGACCCCTGCGTTTCGGAGATATAAAATATCTAATAATATTTTGTCCATCAATATATTGAGTAAATCTAGTGTGAAATCGATTTCAAAAAGGAAGAAAAAATCCAGCGATTTTCTCTCTTTTCCTTCGAATTCAATAGCAGAAAAGTCGTGGGTATTGAGGAATTTCTTCCATTTTATCCTGTGTATTCATGTGTATTTTCGAAACGATCGTTTTCACACCAGCCGTCATATTGAAGAGTAGTGCTGAATCTTTTACCCCTTATAGTTCGTTTTCAAATATCCGATATTCCATTAACTATATAAAAATCAGAGGAGTAATATTTGGCTTTGTTTCTGGAACTATTTTTATTGAAATGTGCCCATTATTTTTATAGAGCTCGTAGGAAGAACGGAGATTTTGATGTTCAAAATGTATTTGTTTTAAAATAAAACCTTTATATTACTTATACACCACACCTTCGTGGGAACTTTCGATAATTCAATCATCTCGATAATTTCAATTCGTATAATCTCCTCTTTGCAAGACTTTTTTTTAATTAAGACTTAAATTCTATTATTCATAATATTTTTACCCAATCATCACATTGGTGAACAGTTTTTTTTAATTTTATTCTCACCACAAGGGTTCCAAATATTGACATTCCATGCTTAATACAAAAATCGGTTACTTAATTTTTACACTTGTTTGCAAAAATACATGCGATTTCAATGTATTTTTGAACCTCAAACGGTAACAGTTTGATGATTTAAGTAGACATATTATAAAATAAGTATTTATTCTACAGAATTTTTTTCATTATTGGTAAATTTGAAGATTCGATATTAATGCTGCGTTGATCAAGGTACATCTTATGAAATTTCAGTTTGTCATTAGTTTATTACAAACATTTTAATGACTACGAATTAATTAGTTGTAACTTTCATGCAATTTGATTTTAATCGAAATAGTATACATCTTAAGTAACTAATTTGTAAGTAATTTTAGATGTGTTTACATTTTTATGATGGTCTTTAAAATAAAACCAGAAAAAAAAACAGAAATTTACTTATGATGATTTGGGAAAGAAAAGAAAGAAACACATTAAAGATAAAAGGAAAAAAAAAAGAAATTACATTTTAAAGATAAAAGTTGGATTTATGGGATGTAGTTCATTAATTTGTATTATTAACCGTTCTTCTATATATTGATTTTTTTGCTCCTACAAAAAGTCAAAATATTCAAATCAGAATATTTTCAAAAATTTTTTGCTAATTATTCATTTGGTAGAGTACTAATATAATACGTCATATCAAAACAACTGTTAAAAATATTTAGGAGACGTGCATTAAACATTTAAATATACATTAGAATAAATTAAAATTATATATAATATTTTAATTTGAATTAAATGTAAAGAAAAATCATTGTTTTAAATGAGAGAGAGAACATTTGTGAAAACGTACAAAATATTAAAATACAAAAGACTTTTAAAAATTCCACAAATATGTATAAAATTAACTTCTCGTAATATTTCTTAATTACCTAAGAGGAAATTTAATGATACATAGTTATTTGTTCTGATATAGTAAAAAAACATGTATATATGTATTATTATAAAAGCTAATAACACAGCAATGTAGCATACACATTCCCGCCTCTACTCTGAAACTAATTCATCATGTGTTCTACGAGTATTCTGTTGGGATTCGGCTTGCGGTTAGATGTACCAATGTGGAAATGAGTACCTTAAAAAAGGTTATGTCTAGAAACTCTCTGCAAGACAGAATAAACCAACTTTCATTTTTTTTATGTTTATTTAATAATTAACGTAGAACAATTGTAATGATTTTCAAAATTCTGAAAATTGGCTGCATAATTTTATTTATGTTGAACAGTAGATGAGCTTTCATTTTAGAAACATTAAGCTAGTGGGAATTTTTTACAATTGATATTTTTTTTATTCAAACTATTTCATCTAGGGGAGAAGAGTGTTAATTATTTTGTATTGCTAAAAATATATCATTTGATGTCAAATGCTATTAAAAAGCTGATTTTAAAAGTAAGAAATACAATGGAGATATTTTTTCTTGCAGAAAAATACTATGAAATTAATACTACACTGCTGGTCACACAAAATGGAACACCAAGGACCAAAGATATCACAGCGAAATTTATTTGGCTGATAACATGCTATACACAGATCAAACGATTAAAATTACATCCTCTTGTAACGTGTGGATGTTGACAAAATCAGTAGTTAGTATAGGCACCACTACTGCCTCACGAGTCGGCATAGAATCAAAGAGGTTTTGGATATATCCTTGGGGTATAGCAGACCATGCGGCTTTCACATATTGCCAAAGATGACCTAGTGTAGCAGCGGTTGGTGTATCCCGGGCCAGTCATGCAATCATGGACCGCAAGCTTTCGATTAGCGATAGATCGGGAGAACAAGCAGGCCAAGAAGGCAATTCAATTTGATGGGTAAGGAACTCTTAAACATTGCGTGTCACGTGTGATCGCGCATTTTCCTGTTGGAGCATGGTGGCAAGCGCTAAATGTGGCAAGCGCTAAATGTATGGGAGAACCACGGGCTCTAAAACCTCAGAGATGTAGCATTGGTTGTTCAGTGTACCGACAAAGCGTACTGGGGGGCGGGCTGGGTGGCAGAGAAATCCAATACCACCCCAAACCATGATACCGGGTGCAGGACCAGTGTGGCGATGCATAGCGCAACAGTTCAACAGCCTCTCACTATGGTGTCTCCAAACTCGAATCCGACCATCATGATGTTGCAGGCAGAAGCGGGATTCGTCAGTTAACACAATATTATTCCGTTTTGTAATACATGTCCGCCGTTCATTGGCTGCGCAAACGCCTGAAGCTTACACCATCTTCTAAAACTGGCAAAATATTATAGTTAGTCCATTAATTATTTGCCAATTCTCTTAATTTGTTTCTTTAAGATGCAGATAATTTATTATTTTTAATTTTCTCGTATATTCACCTTTTTAGAGCCTTGAGATAAAATAAAAATCCGAAATCAAGTCATTCCAATTAACTGAGCATAGAAATATATGCAATTAAAATTTTATTAACTTGTTTTCGAGAGGACCAATAAAGTTAATTAAATTTTGCGGTCCCACACACACACGCGCGCGTTTTACTTTATAGATCTTAACATACTTAAAAGTACTGGAAGTTTATGTATAAATTATTCGTTTTTCTCTTTATAAAATGGTAAGTCTGGATCCAAATATTTATGACTGAAAATAAAACTGTCTTGATCCTTTACTGGGCCATTTTTTTTCCCGATGGTACATTAAAATATTTTAGGGGGGGGGGGTGAGATTGATTTAAGAAAAGGAATTAATTTAACCTATTAGGCAAAATTATTTTGATTTTTAAGATCCCTTTGGAGTACGCGGGGACATGTTAATCCCTTGTGTGCTATCGAAAGGTATTTATATACGTTTTGTTTCCTTTTACCTCTCCCGACATGAAATTTCTAAAATATATTTTGTAAATACTTTAATCTTAAAAATTAATGGAGAGTTAGAAATATTTTATATATTTTTAAGTGATGATGACGAAATGAAGAACTTTTACATATTATTTTCTAGAAAATTTATGAAAACAGAGATCAGTACATATAGTCAACTCAACCGATTTATAAAATATTTTTGGAAATACTACAATATGTAAATTAAGTAGCAAATTAGACAGAAGAAGATGACTGATAAAGAGATTAGATTGATGAATTTGGTGGTAATTATATTTACAATGACCTGGTAAAGAGTTAATGAAAGAAAAAAGACAAATTTCTTAAAGTCGATATATATATATATCAGAAAAATATATATAAATTTATAAATGTTTTAATATGATACAAATAAGTTGGATCGATGTTTATTTTTAGAATTAGTTCATCTGTGAAGATGACTAACTCTACTGAAGATTGTTATATTTTTTTTTGTTTAACATTTATAAACCCCGTGCACCACGCAATGTATAACACGGAGGCATACAACACAGACAGAAGAGAGAAAGGATTACAATACAAACATCGATGCCTTCTCCGGGATTCGAACCCAGTCCCTACGGCACCGCAGTCAGCTTCACTGACCACTATACCGGATGCAGATTGTTAATTTGAGTATGATCGTTTAAGGTAACCTTTTAGTTATGTATTTTATGGATCTCTGTGTATTTGTTAAGAAAACCGAATTATTTTACAAATGAGTTATTACATTTCTAATTTGTGATGCAGATTTAATGGGAAAGTATTACAATTAAATTACTATTTTTTTGCTAAAAAATTCCATTTTATGACTTAGGATCCTGGAAGGTAAATGGAACTTCGTTGCTTTGATTGGTTTTATGTGAACTCTCTTAACAACTTTTGATGAATTTAAGTTTGTTTTGAAGGCTTTCAATATATATCAACCAGTTCCCTTTTTTTATCATTAAGATGCCACGGATTCTTATTCTTAAAGTATCCGATTACTTGCAACAGCAATTTTTTTTTTAAAAAAATTGGAGATATGGGAATTTTTTGTTGCTTTTAGATTTGTTTAGTACATTTTAAGGAAAATATGCTAAAATTAAGAAGAAAAAAGAAATTATTATTACTAAAATGGGGAAAAAATGGGTAAAAATTTACAAAAAATAACATAAACGCGGCCCATTCTGTAACAAAAGTTTATCAACAAATTTTTAGTTTTTCAAATCTGGTGAGTTGCTATGTTATTCATTTTTGAAATGCCCTTCAGGATAAGAGATATTTTAATTTTTATAAAAACTAGAGAACTTTATCTTAGTTATAATATGAAATTGCTTAAGAGTGAGTGAGTGAATATTAACGTCGTAATGTTCAGCTATATACGAGGGCTTTTGGCGACGGACCGCGTAATTTTGTACCATGGTCAAGTGACGCGGATGACACCGGAGCTGGCACCCCCTCTCCTAACTACCACACCACACCAACGGGAGGACGTTTGAGCTCTCGACAGATTTAACATGCATCGCCCCCCTACACGGCGGGTCTTCAGCGGTACTGGGGCTCGAACTCATGACACGCTAGCCATGATTCGATACCTTGACCCCTTGGCTACCGCGGCCACATGAACTTGCTTAAAAAAACAGGGGTTATATTAACATTAGGGACTGTAAATTTTGTAATAAAACAGTTAAAACACTTCTATTATTATACAAAACATACACAAAAAATTTCAATTAATTGTTTTCAAAACTTTTTTTAGCAATCACTGTCCCCGTTTGAGCATTTTCAAAAAAATACATTTCGAGTAAAAGGCGTTGTAAAGTCTGACATCTTGCTTAAAGTAATGGGGGCATCTGCTTTTACTAAAACACTTGTAGTTTTTGCTCTAGTAAACAAAAATTAATAAATTTGGTATTTTTATAAAGCTAATAAGATGACATATTAAATAAAATCAGAAAAAATTGTCAATTTTTGGCAAAATTCACAATTTTAGGGTAGTCGGATACCTAAGACGGCCAGGATAAACAAAGTAGGCGTTATTGTATGCTCGCCGCCGCCATTTTTTACAGCTGATTCATGGTATATCTTTAAATCTGATGCTTCTTAGGAAATACTCTCGAAATAGGGCTGATGCAAATTAAATACGTCGCGGGTCTTTATGAGTGCATGATGTAGAAGTTAGTAAGAGGAGATATCAACTCAGGTTACCTCATTACTGGAGTTTGAAAAGATTAGAGATGCGTCGCTAATAATACTCGCATTTCTTCCAAGAAAGTGCGATGTTAATAATTAATTAATAAGAGCTAAATTTTTTTAAAAAATATAAGTTCATTAAAAAAATCTGAACGTGTAATTATGTTACCGTTTGAAAGCTACAATGCTCACATTCCTTAATTAACCTGTAGAATATCTTTAGAGTGCGGGATCATCTGCAGAAAACGCGCTAATTTTCCGTATTTTACTAAAGTTGTTTGTGCATATTAATGTATTTCGAATCTGTAAGGAGCTAAAGTTTATTTTGTCGCAATCGTATCAGTTCATCGTATTCTATTTTGATCATTGATTGATTCTATTAAAATCACACTTCAGGTGCCGAAAAATACAGGAATTTTCCAGTAATACTATAAAAATTTCATTAAATTAATTTTATTAGTAATTTTATTTTCATGAGATCTTCGTAAGTAACACTCAAAATATCTAAGTGTTTTGAAGATTTATTTGGTAATCTAGTAGAAATTAAGCAATAAGCATATAAATTTGAAAATATTTTTATGCATATGACAGAAAAAAAAGTTATTTTGCAGCAAGAAAATAGAAGAAAAAAAAACAGTCAAAAATATTCTTTACTATAAGAATATTTTAACATAGCATTTGCTGATTCAAAAAAAATTTAAAACACTCTATGTGTGTGTCTGGAAATACTGTTCTTTCCTATTTTAAAAAAAATAAATAGGGAAGTATCAAAATAATTTGTTAATTATCTACCAGGCTTTAAAATTGCCTCTAGAGCTCGTGTTGTAACAAATACAACTAATTCCTTAGTTGTATATGAAAAAATACACACATTTTATCATTTTTGCTGTTCATATTTAAGGTAATCTCTTTTTTCTTATTTTATGCGCTGCTCAACGTTTCCGGCGATGTATCTCAAAATTTTAGTGACATTCATACCTGCGGATCGAACAGCTGAAATAAAATGCTTCTAATGACACCATATCTTAATTTTATATTGTTTCGGACCATTGTTGAAACTGCGTGTTTCCAATGATTGCTTGCTAAAATATTAAACTTTCATCAAAACCTTAACTTCACAGCACTTTATTTCAGAAAGATTTGCCTTTTATTTAAAAAAGCCATAAGGTCAGTGTTCCTCAAAGTTTCAATATTTGCGACCCAATATTCAATCATGATTTTCAATGTGTGTGTGTGTGCACCCCCTTAATACAGTAACTATGTATTTAATTCAATAATACACACTTTGACGCTAAAACTACATAGACAATACGACTTTAACCACTTAAGTGCCACCGTCATATATAAGCGGCTCTTAATCTCTGCCAAAGCGTTAATTGTTTCGGGCGTATATATGTGTTTTTACTAAGTACGATCTTTACTGTGCACTGTTATCCATAAAATTATTCCGAAAGCTTTGAAATGCAATAAAAGGACATTGGCAGTGTGAGTTTGCGAAGGATTTACTTATTTCACAGAGGATTTGCTTTTTTTATGTATCCCCCCCCCAACACATCGCATACGCACCTAAGTGGAAAATGGTAGTTTCTACGTAACTAAAAATTAATCGGCAGTTAAGGGATTAGTTATAAACCGTACAAATTATCAAGACAAGTGTTAATTTTTGTATATAATTTTACATATGACAAAACTCATGGGGTCATTGTTAATTATTAATGTTGTTCTTTATTTAGTATTATTAAATTAAATATAAAATATATTGTGGAGTACTGATACAATTATAAGTGTATTACAACAGTGTAAAAGCGTATTGTATTTTTTATTATGCCAGAATGTATTTTGTTTGTTTACTTTCAGTAAATTGATAGTTTTTTAAGTAATCTTTTGTTTTCAACTTTTCAATAAGCTCGCGCTCCCTTACGGAGATGCACCCCTCAGTTTGAGAAATGCTGCATAAGGCTCATAATATGGTAAATAAAAACAAGCTTTCAGACTCCGTCTTCAACTTTAAGACCGTAAATCATAACTGAGCCCCCTCCCCCTCTCCAAATGCTTGATTTTCAGGCCACTAAAAATTGGCGGGTGCAGTTTAAATTGGTCTGGACTCTAGGTCTTCACATTGGCATGGTGGACAATTCTGGAGTGTGGTGGTTGTTCAGGTGATATTCTCATCACTTGATTATGGTTAAAAAATGCGAGGTCTGTCTCCATTATTTTTATATAGCTTCACACAAATTGTTACTTTATTATATAAATCAATTAATCTGGTTTTTATTGCTAAGTAGAAGTTTTTAAAGAAATAGTTATTTTATATTTTTCAAAATGCTATGACACAATTTCTAACTATTATTGCTGAAGAAAATTTAAAGTTAACGTGTTATAGCAATTTTTTTTACCGCTTCCTTTGATTTTGTGAACTAATGAAGGATTTTAATTTTCTTTGTAACCAATCGTGTGTTTTATTCAGTTTTTTAACGATGTTTAAACAGTTTAGGTACAAATATGCTTAACAGTAATTGCAAAAAAATTAGCTACTAGTTAGAAAATGGCATTTACTTCAAGAAAATTATTCGATTTATTTCACTATTTATCCTTTTGCAAAAACATTCCAAAGTTCTTCCCTTCATTTTCCAGTTTTATTTTTTAAAATCCCAAATTTTTCTGAACAGATATATTACGTCATTTTGCAATTTTTCAAGTCTGAATCTAATGACCATGTTTAAAAAGACTCCACGAAAACATAAAATAACAAGCAAAATTTATTTAAAAATGTCCTGCTCGAAATATAACAAAGTTCCTTTAGACATAACTAAAGTCAAATATATATCTCATGACACTTGGAATTAATAAAGATTAATGGACATAAAACAAAGATCAATAGAC
This sequence comes from Trichonephila clavata, assembly GCA_019973975.1. Lineage (NCBI taxonomy): Eukaryota > Metazoa > Arthropoda > Arachnida > Araneae > Nephilidae > Trichonephila > Trichonephila clavata. The sequence goes on along the minus strand of BMAO01038230.1, from coordinate 186,328 downwards.
ATGTGACATACCTACCTATTATTAAAAATAGAAAATAAGTTAGTGTATTTTCAATTTGTTGAGTGAGAGCGAGTTATGTTTACGTCACGCTATAAAGCTGCACGAGAGGGTCATTGGAAACGGACTACGTAATTTTGAACAATGGTCAAATGAGAAAGATGAAACCTAAGTATCACTCCTCGCTCCTTATTTCCAAACCACACCAACGAGAGGACGTTTGAGCCTGGATATATTTAACGTACATCAGCCTCCTCTTCACGGCGGATCTTCAGCGCTACAAGTGAGTGAATATTAACGTCCCACTGTTCAGCTACACGAGGGCTTTTGGGGATGGTCCGCGTAATTTTGAACCATGGTCAAGTGACGCGGACGACACCTGAGCTGGCACCCCCTCTCCTAACTACCACACCACACCAATGGGAGGACGTTTGAGCTCTCGACATATTTAACGTGCATCGCTCCCCTACACGGCGGGTCTTCAGTGGTACTGGGATCGAACTCCTGACATGCTAGCCACGATCCGATGCCCTAGACCACTTGGCTACCGCGGCCACTCAGCGCCGCAACAAGGCTCGAATTCATGACACGCTCTTGTCTCGAGTCTTTTTCCTTGACCACCAGGCTACCGTGTCCACTTTCAATATGTTGAAGCCAAAATTAAATGTTGTGTTCAAATACTGTGGTATTTTTAATTGTAGATATTCTTCTTTCCATTTTTCAATGTTTTTACAAATATTGCTTAATTTTGTAATGTGCTTTAAAAATATTAAACTCATTAATATTTATTTGTTATTAAAATCTCATGAATCGAAATCTAGGGTGTACTCTCAATTTCATAGAAATAATCATACAGAGAGTTATTCCTATATAATTTTTTTATTTGTTTATTATTCAAGCCAAATGAAGCACACTTCTTTTAAGATTTGCTTAAATGCTCTATTAACAAAACAAAACATCTTCTTCAATTGTAACCTAACTTTAAAAGGCGAAATTTGGTGCTCAGCATAAAAATCATTACATAAACAGTTTTAGATTTTACTTATTTCTTTTGAAAAGTAATATAAGAAATGTTCCATCCAAAATATTTCTGTTGCAATACTACTTCAAGGTGTAAGATTTGAATTAGATGGAATTAAAAAAAAAAAAAAAAACGAATAACACATGTTACGGAAGGAAAATCTTTTTGGATGCATAAAAATATTATTTTTATCCCTAGCCGTAAAAAAGGTAAGTAGAGTTTTGAAAGATATTAATGTTTAAAAAGTAGAGAAGTTGAAACTACACTCGATTGCATTACTATCATTTTATTAATATCTTAAGACCTTCACGGACTTCAGTAAATATATATTCAGTGAGATTGATATCAAATAGAATATCTTATTAAACTTAGGACGCAGAAATCGAGTAGTCATGGTTGAAAACTAGTGGTTGATGTTTTTTTTTTTATTGAGTCACTGGTTCGAGTCTTGATGCCATTAAAGATCCGCCATTTAGAAAGGTTAATGCACATTCAATATGTGTCGACGCTCAAAGCACTCATGTTGACGATGATTGATTGATTGATTGGTTAATATCTCACTTAAAAGCAACACATGAGAACCAGTGAAGCACACAACGGGGGGGGGGGAGCGTAAAATTTAATGAGGTATTCGTTATTAAAATTTTTTTATTAACACCAATTTTTTATTCAAAAGTTTATTTATTTATTTATTTTTTTTTTGTTCCCGACAATAGACTAAATCAAAAGAATGTTTGGCGGCGTGTTGGGGTATGATACGAGAATGGTAGACTTTTGACCCCCCTACCAATTGGAAAATTTCTGTGTACGCCCCTGTTGAAGACTATTAGTCTCAAACACCTCAGAATTTTAAACCATAGTCTAGTGACAAAGCTGACAAAAAAAAAACAAAAACACTGATGGTCTAATTTCTAAACTTTTACACCTCGTCAACGAACGCACTTAAAAGCTTCAACAAATTCAATATACATCAGCCCAACTACACTATGGGTCTTTAGCACAGCGGGACTCGAACCCTCAATTCGACCACTACAACGTCAGAGGTGAACTAGATACTTCCGTTTAATGTTGGTGTGATGTAAAAAAAAGTTGGATGAATGAAATTAACTTACAGTTATTCAAAATTATGAGGTCCGTTCCCCTACAGCTATCGTGCTGCGTCTAAGTATACCATTAATGCGAACGATCATTCTAATAATTTCACAAACATCGACAACTGCTATCTGCACAATTAAACAAAGCATCTTCGAAATTTTGGAATCAAGTTTTATAGAAGTTTTCTGGTGTAAAATATTCTTTGAATGTTTTCAGATGTTAAGAAATTTAATTTTTTAGATAATTGTTTCCTTTTTATTGAAGTGATAATTTCTTTAGGCGCGTTTTGCTGAAGAATGGAGCGTCACGCGCGGGAAAATGTAACGCTCATTCGTTTTTTTTTCTCTTTCTTCGGAAATCGTGTTTGGAAAGGGTTGGTCAAGATTCAATAGTCCGCGACATACACACCCCTAAAAAGAAATCACGTGACCGAAGTTTCCCCGATTTGAGTAATACTCAGCCTTCCCTTTGTATGCTTATATAGCTAGTTTCTTTTTGTTTCCCAAAAGAGGAACAATCGACACAAAAAGAAAAAGACAATCCCCAGGGAATTTAAAAATAAACCAGATCATATTTATGTATAAAGAAGAGTATCAAGTTTTTTAATGTACATAGCGAGTTATTGGGTGCATAATATAAAATTCAAACGATCCGATTGCAAATATATATTTGTTGTAGATAAAAAAATAAATTTCGATTCAGAAAATGTCGAAGGGATAAAATATTTGAATCTTCTGGATAAAGAAGGTTTAAAAATGCCCACAGATATCGGAGAAATTTATGCAGCGAAATGTAGAGCAGAAAATGGACAAATAATTATAATGGTTGCTATTTATATTTCACTAAATCAAAGTGTAGAGAAAACTATCGAATTCATTCACAAAAATTTAGTTGCCTACACTGAAGCCGGATCGGCTCTGTCTCTCTTCTGAACAAATTACCTATAATTTTAAGCAGGGATTTTAATGTAAATTTTTCAAAAGACAAATCAAAAACAGTTTATGTTTTAAAATCAAAATTCAATTTAATTATGTCAAATGATCCAAATGAAAGCACGACGAAGTATGGAACAACGCTTGACGGAATTTTTTTAGATATTTAAATAATTTTGAATATATAAAGTATTTACAACCTATTACAGCTACCATAAACACATATTGATTCCTTCTTAGAATACAATTAATCCACAAATATGATTACATATTTTGCAAAAAAATATTACTTTATGAGTACAAACATATGAATAAATAATTTGATATGACAATACTAATATCCCCTTGATTTTTATTCATCGAACTAATGTCTGAAATAACATTACAAAATTTGAGATTTTCACTTCTATCGTGTGGTCATAAGCACACACTCCTTTTTTTATTTCCAGTAATTTATTATTAAAATATGCTTAAAATAAAAGCGAAGGAAAAAGTACTCCAAATGATTTGAAAAAAATATTTACGTAAATGTGTCCCGTTGCACACATTCTTTTTCATTTTCATTTTTTAAAAAACTAATTAGAAATCTAATTTTATAATTATTCCAATTTCATATAAAGAGAAAATTAAGAAAACAATTCTATGAATTAAAAAATGTATATTAAATAAATGTCGGATTGTTATCTAATAGGGGACTTATTATTTATTGTATTATTACATTTCCAGAAATGCACAATTTATTTTATTTTCATTTGCTATTATAGATAAATCAAATAATTTCTTTAGATAATTTTTAAATTTGTTTCCTTACATGTAAAAAAATTCTTATATAAAAACTGAAAATATATAAATTCCATTATGTTTCAATAAACCTTAAAGATATAAGTAAAATTGGTAAATAGAGAAGACAAATTATTGGGAAGAAAAGAGTAAAACATCACTTTTAAATCAAAGGGATTATTTATATATCTAAATAAATGTGTTTCAGCGCCGCTAATGCTTTTATAATTCGTCAATTTTAAATTCTAATTTGCTGTAATTTTGCGACATAATTTTCCACACACACACACACACACAAGAAATCTATATTTTTACTTATATATTTTCTAGATAAATTTTAAGAAAATATTTTCTAGATGGCTAAATATGTATTTTATACGTGGTGTTAACAGTAATGGAAATGTATTTATTGACAATATTTGCCTGATCATTACTCATGATGAGTTTATGAAGAAATTTTTATTAAATCATATGTATTAAGGAAGTAGACGCAGCAAGATGAATGCATGTATCCCATGGTTTCAGTTCAGCTACAACTGTAAAGTGGGATTTCTTTATCACTTTCTGATTGTGGTGTCTTAAGTTTTCACTTAATAATTAATAATTTATTTATTACAATCATTTGCATAGTCTACATTTCTGTTCATTTGGGAGCATAAAGTAAAAAGTATAAGAGCAGTGGCGCACACAAAGGGGGGGGGGATTCCTCGGGTCTGATCCCCCCAAAGCCCTTGATTTTTTTCTCGATTGATTATAATCCTTTGTATATAGTACGTAAAATTTATTAAAGTATTTGTTAATAATTAATTTTATTAAATAATGCTAATTATTTATTCAATAATTTCCTTTTTACTATTTTCCCCCCGAAAATCGACAAAATCAAAAGAATATGTTGGGTGGTGTATTAAGGGGTATGATATGAGATTGATGAATTTCCGACCCTGGATTTCACCCCCCGCCCCCCGAAAAATTCATGAGAGCGCTACTGTGTGTGTATACGAGTATATTAAAAAATATATTTAAGAAAATGTGTAAAAATATAAAATTAAAAATTATTGTAGTATATTTCTGCAAATTTCCTCCTGTGTAAAAAAAAATATTTTTCTTTTTTCATTTGAAGTATAGTTTAAAAGCGTTCAGAAAATTCTATCCAAAACGCTTAAATAGTAACTAAAACCTGATCAATTAGACATACATTTTAAGAAAACAGTAAAATTTTTAAGAATATGTTTCCAAACATATATTTGTATTAATATCAATTTCAGCAAGAAAACGGAAACAAGATTGCTGTTGTTGGTGTTACTTTTCCCATTTGATGGACAATAACATCAGATCAAGGTCTACGAAATTCATCGCGGCAAATGGCTAGATTACGGCCTGCCGTTAGCCATAAATTTGAACACCATACAGATGACAGTACAATTTGGCTCGGGTCCACCCCAATTTTGAGAGAGAACTCCCTGGGGGTGATCAAGGGCCTCCCACCTCTCTTCCTCTACCACCAACCTTTCGAGAGGACACAGCTCGACGGCTATGTGCCGACTATTATTATCTATTTTTTTTAAAAAAATTGAAGTGTTTGTGAGTTGAGAAATTTTTTTCAACGAAACCAAATATTTAATGAAACTTATGTTATCGTATCCGGAAACTTACCAAAAAAATTTAGTTAAATAGATAAAAGGAAAGACGACTTAAATACTAGATTGAAATGTGTGTAGGCTGGTTTGAATAATTTACATTTTTTAATATGGATCCAATGTTAAAAATGAAACCTTAAGTTATGCTGCATCAAATCTAATATTGCAACATATCGTGTTATCATCCCGAGATTTTCATGCCCTTGAACTGAATAGATTAACATCTTTTTTTTTTAACTTTTCATCTTTCATGACTTAACTATAAATAGTTAAAGTGATAAATCCTTTCACCAAAACTCAAATCTCAATTTTAGTCGAGAGGTTATTTTGAATCATTTTGCCTTATTAAATGCAAGGTACAGCACTACTTTTAAGAATCCCCCCCTGAGAAGACAGCCTCTTTTTATTATTATTTTAAGAAATTTCCTTCGAGATTTATATGAACGAATACAGAATGTATAATTATTTTCAAGTTATTATAAGTTTATTAATCTCGAGTATCAGTATTTGTTATCCGATACAGCTCCTTAAATTACAATCGTTTATTAAAATATCTTATAACTGGGATCAATCGTAATTCAATCGTCAGGAATTAATGCCTCATTTTTCAGCCACTTATTCTGCGAAATAGAGGCTTGAGTTCAATACTCAATAAAGTTCAAGATTCACCATCAAGTAAGCAACCGCACTTAGCCACCTCTAGTTACAGCTGTAATGATTACTGTAAAAATGCTTTCCTGATAGTGCATAAATGAAATAGTCTTAAATGATTCTTGTTGTTTTCTAAGCCCCGAAGTAAACGAAATAAAGTCGCAAAATCATTGTTAGAATCATAATGAACAATTTTGATTATTTTGCATGATGCAATGATTGTTTTACAAGAACACCTTTATATTTTAGGGAATATAATGTATAGAAATAAATATTCAGAATACAAAGATTGTTATTTTTAAATAATACCAATGAGCTATTTCATACATATATGTTACTCTTTTGAAAATAATTGCTTTGTAGCGATTCAGAAAAACCAGTACATTTTTCTCCACATTGCTTTAAGGAACAAGAAAAATCTGACAAAAGTAATAACATAGATCAAGTATAAAAGTAGGATAAATTTATATAGTCCAACTCTTAACGACAAAAACGCCAACTAATTGAAATGGGAATAGTTTTCGATGGGCTATGGCTATATTACAGAATATAAGGTATGTCTGTAGCATATTCATTAGTGTAAATGAGTTCAATGACCTTTCTTGATACCCCAGGATCAAGTTTCTGTATTATACTGCATTTGTTTTTCAATTTACGCTGCTTAAAAAAAATTTTTTTTATCTTGAATGTAGTCGTAATTAAACTCTATTTCTCTCATGTCAGTTTTCATATTTATACAACAGTAAAATCAGTTATTTGATTTATACTATTATTTGCAAAAGATGTGTAATCGTGCATCAAATTTGTAGCAAAATGTATGCATTTTTGTTATTTTTCTAATGTAAAAGAAAACAAGACTACTGTTCAATTTTTTTCATCATGAAGAAAAAGAGAAATTCAAATAATATAAACTTAAAATTCCTAATTAAGACCAAAAAAAAAAAAAAACTTATTGACGTGAACAGTTATTAATCAAATCTAATGTCTGAGAATATGCGTACATTTGAAAACAAATCATATGATTTAATTAACGATTCAAAACACGCGAGAATGTATAATATAAAACCATAAGAGAGAGTCCAAAAGCAATGAGACAATAGTGACAATCCAATTACTTGCAGCAAATTTAATACAATATTATTTATTATTTAAGCAGTGATAACTTGAAGGTAAAGTACGTTTGGGTGAGGAAAGAAATTAGTAAAATTAAACTTTTATAAAATGTCTTCGATCTTATAACTAACCTGAATCAAAATCTCCCATGCTGTTGGCTCAATGCTCCAAAAAGTTCAATGAAACCACTTCTAAAAACAGCTGACGAACGCTACGAAGCTCTTTTTGAAATGATTTTAAAGCACAGCTCTATTTTTTAAATTGGCTTAAACAAATTGTCAAAATAATAATTAATTGCATAATTTTTAGAACACAAAAAATACCCGTTTTAGGCCTCGTTAGATAACGGGTTGTTTTGGAAACGGAGTGTTGGCTGTTGCTAGAGAACACTAGAGACATCTAGTGTCATATAGGAAGCCGACAATGTGATCAATATTTTTCTACAAATTTAAAGGAAAAAGGGACTCGAACCATTCTGGTTCGCTATAAAATATATACCGAAAACCCCACGCTAATATCAAAACGCATGTGTGCAGAGAAAGTTAGATCGCAGTGCGAAGAAGCATATCTAGAAACATATTTAACTATTAAGGGAAAAATTTGCATTCCTGACGTTTGCTTGACCACTAAAAATGCTCCCGCAAATCGTTTGGTGCTTGTGAGGCGGGCTTTTACCCCAAGCGCTGCTGTAACCCTCCGCTCCCCCGAAAGCACTCTATCACATTGCTTGGTAAATCTCAAAAAAATTCACTTTGCACTTTATACAAATACATAGATATCGACGGAGAAAGCATCCCTGGTAACGATTTGTGTTGTAAGAAAAACGAGAGTCAGTGCTTTTTATCAGCGAAAACGGCAACCGGCGAAAACGAAAGTGGGAGGAGTCAGGAGCGGAGATGAAAATCGCGGAGGCAGACGAACATAATGAGGCGCGCTTCGGTCCGCATTTATCGTGCTGTACAGTGCCGCTGCCTGACATTTAGTTTCTGACTGAGCCAGAAGGCAGTTGTGTTGAGTTTGATAGTAGCGACTTCGGCAGCAATTTCGTTTTTTTCATTCGTTCTGATTTTTTGGAAACCGTTTTTCATGTTTACTACTCTTCCATTTCTAACTATTTCGTAGTTATTATACATAACGGGGTTAGCTGATTTCTCTCCCCAAGGGAAGAAGCGCATTAACTTTTACAAAAGAACTTTAGACATTATTTCAAACAAAATCTGCTCTGAATAAAGTAGTAAACTTTTGTTTATCGAACCGCAGAACTGGGTTTTAGAGCTCGCATTTATTCCACTGAATAGAAGAACGGTTGCCAAGTCTAAAAGAATTTGGTGACAATTTGACTAAGCATTTTTAACATTTTATTTCGTCATCGGTTTCCGAAGCTGAGTTCGCTAGCGCTATCATAGCATTTATATAACTTATACAAAACTTTGGGAACGTTTTTGAACGTTGTCTACATATATTTTTAAAAAACAATTTTCGTCTTCGGCGGAACTGCAACAAAGTCTCAAGGTGAAGCAATTACAACAAAAAGGTAAGAATTCCCTTTTTTTGTTTTGAATTACGCAACTAACATTAATGTTCAATAAACTCCAGTTATTGTTGTTTCAATATTAACGAAAAAACATTTATAAAGTATTTATTAAAAATCTAATATACTTAAATTCTAATATTTAAGAAATTGTAGCTTTATCTTTTAGACAATATAGTTAAATTCGAATTTAAATCTGTGAAGATGAAAAATGTTTCGAGAAATAATTGTCAGATCTAAGGTTATGTAGAAACTATTGTTATATCAACTCAATGAATAAATTAAACCCTAAAGTTTTAAATCGATTAAATTCGACTCAAGTGTCGAACTCTAAACTCGTTAAGTTTCGCATTTACAAATTGCACCCATCTCAATCGTGGTGTAAGATCTATGTGAAAAGAAGCGCTGGAAAAAGATCGGAAGTATTGCAATACTGAACTTGGAACATCTGTCGTTTATGTAGATAACGTCTTGATCAAATGATTTCTATTATTTATTCCATTGTAGTTTGAAATTCTCATGATATACTTCTGAAGTTAGAGAATGATTGCTAATATTATGTCAACTTCTTGAAACAATTGAATGCATGTTTTCAAAGTGTTTTAGTATTGTCTTAAGATTTCTTATTCAATGTGGAAAAGCTGTCTTCGCTATATCCATGCTATGTATAAAAATTTGTACTTAATTTTTTTTTTCATTCTGTATTCATATTTAAATTCTAATTTTAATCCGTTCCACTTTTGACATTCGTAGTATAATCGCAAACATTTTTAAATTTTGATTAGATGTATCGTAAACTTTTGTTAAATTTCTGAAGATACTGTTAATATTTCTCGAAACATTTTTTATATTTTTAAGTGGAAATCATTGATATAAATGTCAATCTATTTTTAAAAATATCCCAATAAAATGACGCGTTTGGTAAGAACAATTTTCACTTTAATTTTATAGTTATGAATTATAAAACTTAAATATTTACTGTTTTAATTTCAAATTTGCTTTGCTTATTATCCTCTAAAAATATTTTAACTGTTTTATACTTATACGCATTACGTAATGTAAGTATAAAATAATACGTTACGTAATGCGCATGAATTTCGAAAATATGAGAATACAATTCCGTACTAAATTGGGAAATCCATCAGAGTTTATATTTATGTCATTGATTTCACTCTTAAAACTTCACAATTAAAAATTGGCGAATTTTGATAAATTTATTAAATCGAAATATTTAAATTAGATTTCAAATGTTTAAGAATGAGTGTTTTGAAACTAAGCTCGCGTTTTCATTTATCTGTCAATTCAATAATATTCCAACGAAAACATACGAATTTTATCTTCAATAGAAACGAGCACTTCAAATTTAAAATATAATAGCGAGGTATGAAATTTGGAGATTTAATTTACTATCAAAATTTGTAAAAGTTACCTTTTTTCGTCCGATAAACATTTTGGAATTTAAATTTTCTATACAACTAATTAGAACAAAAATTCTTAATTTATAAAATGGTTAAATTTTTAGTATTAGTTTTAGAATTCTTAGCACTCTTCATGTGAAGTTATCTCGGTATAATTCGTCTTCAGACTAAGGATCTGCAATTGTAAATTTTTTTTTCAGATTAAAGTTCGGTAACAGTAAAGTTAAAACAAATTAATTAAAAATTCGAAGTGATTCGTATTTTAAATCTTGCAGACTAATTAAAGATCAATTCGTCTGTTTTAAATGATCGCTAAGGCAATATTTTTTCTTAAACTAATGATCGTCATGTGTTCATGTAGAACTTGTCTTTGAAGTGTTCGCTAGTGTGGTCTGAAGTTCTTTAAAGTTCGATAATTTAAAACGTGAACTAGTTTCACTGTGAAAAGGAACTTATTAGTAAAATATTTGCATAAATTTAATATTTAGTTATGCTCTTGATGAGATTTAAAGCAAAATTTATGCACATAAATTAATGCTTTGATTTAGCATTTGAATTGGTAATTACCAATAAAACAGACCTTCGTGTACTTAATGTGAACTCTGTTTAGATTTTTATGCTATAGTCTTTTTAAAGAAAAAATCGACATTTGTAGTATTTGAAAGAATAAACTTTGAAGAAACAAATTTATGATAAATTAATTTTATTGACGTAGCACTTTAAGCTTGATGTATATGTTCGAAAATATAAATAAATTGATATTTTCTCAGTATAGCGAAAGTGTCTATTGTAGTGACACGGGGAAAGATTTTTAAATTTAAACTTCATAAATTAAATTTCTTGCAATTTATTACGAATTTTGCTGAAGAAAGAATTTGGAAAATGTGTATAAAAAGAGCATATTTTTCTACAGAAGTTTTTACCTTACCAACCTGAAATTAATTTATATATAAATTTTAGGCCGGCACTAGATGAAGATATTCTACAATTGTTTTATTTCATATTTTTCAACTAAAGCAGATAAAACTGACCTTGGGTCGTGTAAAAAAATTACTTTCCAAGGTCATGAAAATCTTTATGATCATAAATATTTAATCTTGTAAATGTATTCCAAAACCGTTAAGTTCTCGGGATTTAAAATATGGATCGAATATTTCGGACCACAGTCTCATGCATTGTAATCGCAACTACATATCCAAAGTCTTGGTTCATTATATTTAAAAAGGTGTACATTGAAATATCTGTATTTGTATAAAATTTTATCTGAAGTATGACGCATTAAGGTAAGTGATTTAATTTTAGCGTTTTAATTCCAAAAACTTCTTTAAATTGAATGCTATTTATTAAATGATTAATGTACAGTGCTGCCTGTATTGGCGACTGTGTTCTTGATTTGGCATCTTTTAAATATATTTGTACTAATTTTTGTCGATCAGGTGACATAAGTAATAACTAATTTCTGCTTTTGTCTTAAAACAATTAATTTGTCTTAAAATGTTTTATATATTTGCGATGCAAAGAGATTAAGTATTTATATAAATATTTTAACTTTTGTGTATAAACGAGTTACTAGACTCGGTAAATTAAGTTTTTTATTAAGGGTTTAAAATGTCAATTGTGCGAAATGAGAATTTTCATAAAGTGTTACTATGAAATTTATTTCAATTTCATTTCTTCATGACTTACAAATTTGCATTATGGAACTTGCAATTTTTTTCCCTGTAAATCTGCAACACATTACACATTCTCACATTACAGTATTGATTTAACCATAACTTCAAATACATTATTAAATATTTTAAATTTATGACTCTAAATTGGTCAAATCTAATCCTGGCAATGATTTTCTTAATCTTTCCAAAATTGCATAAGGTTTTATATAAAACCAAATATTTAAACCTTTAAAGAATTTCGATCTTTGTCTAAAGACCCGACTGTGATCATACTGGGAAAATTAAAGCGCGAAAGTTCAAACAAGACTCAATCGGTTCTCAATTTTACGATTACACCAAATAAACCAAATATTAAATCGCTTTTTCCTAAATAAAGTTTTGCATGACAATGAACAAGTTAAGCAAAACTCTACGATAGATCCAGTTTAAAATCGAACTATATTCTTCGCTATATTCCAGATTTGTGTGCATACACGCTTATTGAACTAAACATTGCAGTAGAATATTTGACCAATTTCATTGTTTCGCGGTAAAAATTAAATAAATTTAAAGAGATGGAAATGTACATTTCCTGCAAATACTTCGTTTCTTTACACGAGCTTCAATTTAACTTCCAGTTTAAGGCCTCGTGATATTTTAAATCCGCAGGAAATAAAATCTCACCGTAGCCTTATGTTAAAGGAAATAAGATTCGTTACCAAAACATAAATTCCCCCTTTCGGCAGGAAATTCTGCAAACAGTGTGGAATCTACTTAATCTAATAGAAGCGACCATTTCTGAGAGAGCTAACTTTGTCTTAGGGTTTTGAAATGACTCTTCAGCCAGTAGGACGGGTAGAACTCTCGCTAGAGCTAGCCAATGAAACTATTAGAGAATTAAATTCGTCGCCTCCCGTTCGCAATCCAGAGTTTTCTCATTTCTCCCCTGACGCTTGCTAATGCTAACGGCGAATGGAAGAGTTTTGCACCACTTAAGAGAACTAAACCTAGAAGTCTGCTAATAAATTGATACGGCCCTCAATATCAAATTTTCGTGAATTTTTGTGCATTGTGGAGTTTGAAGTTGTAAATAGGTCTTAAGGCTCCGATTTTATTAAGATTTCTAGGTAATTGCTAAAATTCTCTAATATCAAGTAAATTTTTATTTTCTTAAATAGTGATGTGTAAAAAACCCATTTTAACCCAATTTTTTTCTTAGTGTTTAAAAAAATGATTTTTTGCATTATAAGTCAACTCTCTACAACATTGAATGAAAATACGAATTTCATACGATATTTAATTGGTTTGGTACTCTTTCGGTGATTCAGCAATTCAAGAATGGTTTAGATATTTGAACATTGAGATTCACCCACAATATTTGTTCCATCAATTTTCTTAACCTTATTCTTTTACTATGTAATATTTTCTAAAAGTGTGATGTGGCCACGGTAGCAAAGTGGTCAAGGTATCTGATCATGGCAGGCATGTCACGATTTCGAGCCCAGTACCATTAAAGACCCGTGTAGTGGAGCGATGCACGTTAAATCAAAGAGCTCAAATGTCTTCCCATTGATGTGATGTGGTAGTTAGAAGAGGGGTGCCAGCTCGGGTGTCGTCCTCGTCACTTGATCATGGCTCAAAATTACGAGGTTCGTTGGCAAAAACCCTCGTGTAGCTGAACAGTGTGACGTTAATATTCACTCACTAAGATTGTAAAAGTTTGCCAGTATGCCTTGTGTGATATGCTTTATAAACCTTAACCGATCGATTATTTTCACCTATGAACACCCAAGAACACAAACATTTCCAAACAAAATCTTGCCAAGTATCGCATTGAAATAGTGTGAAGTGACAACTTTTAAAACTTCTAGAGTTTCTTTAAACGTACGGTTTTATATAAACATCGAAAAGTTTCAACAATAAAGTTATAGAGCTTTATCCGGAGAGCTTGTTCTGAATGTTATGGAATTGTGTAAGATTATGCCGGAAATATAAATATTGGTCCTGAAGAATCCGTCCTCTTTCGCCATAAAATTCAGTCACAAAAATCAGTCCCTTGCCACAAAATATTTCTACCCGAAAATTAAATTTCCTTCAAACATGCTCTGCAATCTCGTTTCACATGGGATTGTTCAACTCTGGCTTTAAAAAATTGTCTCTGAGGTAAAATGTTACTGATTTTTCTTGAAGGGAAAAAATATTGACGTCTGACTGTTTTACATAGTCTACAAATGTAGACCTGTAACAAAGTAGCGTGTCATGACAACGAATATGTTGATGACGTTGCAGAGTCACGGGTTCGAGTCCTGGGGCCACTGAAAACCTGTTGAGAGAACTGCATTAAATATATCGGGGCTCAAAGTCATCGCTTTAGCATGGTGTGAAAGCTTGGAGAAACGGGTGCGAACTAAAGTTTCGTCCATGTTTCGTGGCGAAGGATCTCGTAATTGTGTGATCCCGGTCAATGGTAGATAATTAAACCAAAATCGGTATAACTCTGAGACTAATCTTTCGACTCAAACTACGAATTAGTGTTTTAAACTTATTTAAAAAAAGTAGTGTATTTTGCACGCAAACCATATATTTCAATTAAAAAATAATTTGGCAAGTATCGGCGTTGGTGTATTTGGCAGATGTTATAAGTTTTTCACAAGTCCTGTTATCTTAGCTGCGTGTTCCTAGAAATTTTGAATTTATTGGTTGGACATGAAGTACAGATTCGGTAAGATTGGGCATTCTATTAGACGAATGTTTAGTTATTTATTGAAATCACGCGGAGTACTTGGACAGTTAATACTAGAGTCGCATATAGCCTAATCGATTTGGTAGGTTTTTAGTAATTACTGTATGGGGGGACAAAGCACCTTAACACGAACCTCCGAAAACTACTTCACTCTTATAAGATTCTTCTAAAACTTTCTGATTAAATTCGCTCATTATTAAAATTAAGTAAATTTAAAGTAATTAATTAATCTTTATTTTTGTTAGATTGTTCATGTGGTTATATAGTAAGGGCAAGTTCGCAATTATCAACTAAACATTCGAAGTACGAACTTTGAAATTTTAGTCAATGAATGTTGAATTCTCGAGGGAATAACGATTGTTGCTTCTAATAGATGCGGGGATAATTTTTGGAATAGAATGCTAAACAAAGACTAAACTAAATCAACATAGCTTGATTTTAGAACCTTCTAAAATTAAGACGCTCGAAAAATATACTATATATTAATGGTAGTTATGACTCACTATTCATTACTGGTACTATTTTATATAGTTCGAAACTTGGAAAAGTACCTTGACATTGATGACTTTAAAACTTGCGTTGAGCTCTTAAATTTTAAATTTATTTATGGGCAGTTTTCCAAGACAAATTAGAAAAAAGAAAATCAAAATTTAAAAGAAACTCTTGTGAATTGCTAGGCTTACGAATATCATTACAAAAAGCAGATACTCGATTGTGAAGTGTAGACATTCCTAATTTAACGGTATTTTATCAACATTTGAGTATTAAAACATTTAGTTTAAGTTTTAAAAGAAGTTTGTTTTCTAAAACAAGAAATTATAAAACCATTTTCCAAATTGCAAATTTTTATGATTTTTCTGATATAATTATGCATGCATTTCTTGGAGTTTCTAAATTAACGCATTTTAAAAGTGCCGATAAATGCATGCTTTTGGCATATTTACTAATAAATCTTGTCTTAAAAAAAATGAGAACTAGCTATGGTATTGCTGCAATGCAGTTTTCTTTGTGAGAAACTATTATGTGCCATCTTGTATTTTTAGGTTCAAATTAGTGAGAGGTAACATAGCTTTAAATTATAGATATTTAAAAAAATTATCTCGTGTTTTTAAAATAAAAAGGCTTGAATTGTTCGTGGACACTTAACTTACCATAGCAAGTACAACAGCACTGCCCTCGGTAGCCTATTGGCTCTAGTCACGAATTTGTGGCCGGCGGTGTCATAAATTCAAGACCTAGGGCCACCGAAGACCCAACGTGCAGAGGACTGATGAGCGCTAAATATTTCGAGGCTGCTATTCCTCCCGTTGGAGTGGTAGTTTGAAAAAGGGGTTACTGATGGCTCCTGTGTTGATTTAGTGCGACGTTAATAAAAACTAGAACGGCAAGTTGAGCTGTATGTCACTTTGTAACAAATTCCATAGGCATTAAAATTTCTGGTGCATTGTTAAAAAGATCGAATAATTAAGAAACTAGTGTGTATAAAATACCTAAACTCTAATAGAAAAACTTTGGAATGAGTCACGTAATTAAGCTGCATAAAATTCATTTTACTTGCGACCGCACCCAATTGCAAGTCTGGATCCTTAGCTTGTCATTCCGTTATTTTTTGCGGTTTAAGTGGAACAATTTTAGCCAATTGCTCTTCAGTGTTAAACATTCTATATTCATCAATGTATCACCCCACGTGAAAACTTAAATACTTCTGGTTTAAATCGGAATTATAAGACTTGCAGGCAATTAACTCAATTATCTCTAAAAGTGCATATCAAAGGTATATCAATCGGATCTAAATATATTTTTGAAAACTTTCCTTGTTCAACTAATGAAAATATCATGGGGTTTAACTGTAACAGGAGTCGTTTATCGCTTATTATCTTGACATGAACATGTTTTAAAGATAAACTTGCAAATTACAAACATCAAGCTATGAAATATTTTAGTCGTTGAATAAATTAAAGTGAAACATTAAGATGTTGGCAAGCAATGCCTTATTTTCAAGCACTAATTTAGACTCCTCTAGATGGCTTTAGTCTTTCAGATTTAAAGATTACAGTTACCCTATTGTAAGCTTGATGGTTGAATAATCGGCTTAAGGTTTTATGTCTTCACTCGGTAAGTGATTAGTCTCTAAAAGGAACCAACAGGTAATGTATTAAAAGAATAAAATATTTCTTGGCAGATTCTATTTAAGTAACTTTAATTTTTTTAAGTCTTTGTGCTTGATTTTAACCAAATGACAAATTGGTCATAATTAAAATTTCTTTCACTCTAAAAAATAAAACCAAGCACAATAACCCAATTAAAATTGGTGATAATGATGCAACTCTCGGCAAATTTTAATTAGCGACAAATGAACTATTTCAGTTAATGTAATAAATCTAAGTATGTTACGAGCACAAATAATCGCCTTAGAAGCCTTGATTGTGCTCGATATTTAAGCTAGCCAGTTTTGTGATAACTTCCGAAATCTTGCTATTGCAGTTCAGAATTTCTCGATTTAACTTCGATAACGCTGCGCATCTAAAATGGTTTAAAACCATTTAAATCTCGTTCTACCTAAAGACGAAGAGCAGTTGTGCAATAAGTAGAATCGAGCTTTTTAGGTCTTCCCGTTGAAGGATGCATCAATTATAGTGGCCTGGATAGCAATCCCGAGTTTAAGTCCTGTGTAGAAAGGCTAATGCTCTTTAAGTAACCCAGTGGTCAAGGTAACCAATTCGTGACAGGTGTAGAACGAGTTCGAACCAAAGACCGCTAGAGACTCGCCGATGCACGTTAAATATGTTGAGGCTCAATCGCCCTCGCCTGTTGTGGAAGTTAGATGAGGGGGTGCCAGTTTGAGTGTCGACCTCGTCACTTGACTATGGTTCAAAATTCCGAGGTCCGTCACCAAAAGCCCTCAAGTAGCCAGATAGTCCGACTTTAATATTCACTCACTCAAAAATGCAATAAATTTTGGGTTCAAAGTTCCCACGTTGGTAGGGTGTGAAAGTTTGGAAAGGAAGGTGCCAATTAAGTTATCTTCGCCCTTTGTGTGGCCGCGGTAGCCGAGTGGTTAAGGTATCGGATCATGGCTGGTGTGTCATGAGTTCGAGCCCAGTGTCGCTGAAGACTCGTGTAGGGGAGCGATGCACGTTAAATCTGCCGAGAGCTCAAACGTCCTCCAGTCTGTATGGTGTGGTAGTTAGGAGAGGGGATGCCAGCTTGGGTGTCGTCCTCGTCACTTGACGATGGTTCAAAATTACGAGGTCCGTAACCGAAAGCCCTCGTGTAGCTGATCAGTGCGACGTTAATAGTCAATCAATCTTTTTGTGCCAGTCAATTGTTAATAGCCCTCATTTTAACTTCAAAGTGAGATGATAAACAATTAAATCGGAGGATCAAAATTTCAACTACCGATACCTAAACTTAAGCTAATTTTCGAAATGCAGACAAATCTCCTATCAGCGCTAAAGTATGTCGTGATTTGGAGAGTAAAACTTTGGATTCAGCCATCCTTACCACCTGACAATGATTCCAGAATTTTACAAATTAATGAGCTATCAAGAATGAGTCCTATAAAAAATGGCTACTGCTTAAAGAATGCTTAGGAAGTCGGGGAAATAGACTACTAAATGAATTTTTTTATAGATGCAAAAGCGATTCGTAACTTTTTAATTCTGACCTTTTTGTTTTAAAGAGATTCATTTTGAAGTGGTTTACTTTAAATATGTAGTTTAGGTATTTTACTTAAGCATCTAGAATTCTCTAAATCATAAATGGGGTGATCACTTAAAGGAATTGAATTAAATTGCTGTAAATTAAGAATTACAATTCGAATATAATCTATTAATCCAATTATAGAAAATTTGTTAGTGTTTGATCTGAATTCTAAAATTAATATGGGTTCTATATTACTCTAGTTATTGTATGTGCTAGCTATTTTATAGTAAAGTCGATAAAAAAACAATTACACTGGAAATTGGAAAAGGTCATGAACTTACAAAAATTCAATGTGTTTGATTTCTAGAGACAAACTTAAATTCAATGAGATTATTCCCAGATGCTTAGGAAAGACTCATTAAGATTTAGGTACTTAAACTATTTTGGCTTTCATTCCCAATGAAATTAAATGCCTGCTAATTTGTTTGAAGAGGAATTTAGAACATTCTCAATGGAGTTCTTTCCAGAGTATGACGTTTAAATTAATTTTTAACAGAGTAAGACTCCATTTTGAAGGGACTACTCTTGAATGTGTTGCTTATTTATAAATGGCATTGATCTACTGGGAAATTTTTATACAATAAAAATTATTGCCTTATAATAGGCACCTTAGACGGGGTAGACGAGACGAAAGCAATTACATGAAATGCAATGCTGTTAAATATAAAACTATTATCTCAAATCCATTCACTTCTAATTAATAACACAAATTTTAATTTCCAATTATAACATTGGTATTTCATCTTCAACAGCTCGACATCCCCTTAGTCTTTGGCTGCCTCAGCCACATGCTCCCTCCAGTGTCCTGTATTTGCAGAGACTCCTTAAATTTTTAACTCTCAAAGTATTTACTAGTTTAATCACCATTTTAAGCTTCCATTAGAGTAAAACCATTCTAAACTGCGTGGAATGTCGAATTCGCAGCCGAATTCGGTTATTTGATGTAAAATGAATATAAAAGCGTAAATTACTTGAATTAAAATTTCTTCACATCTCTATTTTGCTTTGCTTAACTCTGAACTGAGTTTATTTTCATGCCGACTCATCGAACTTTTTTGTTCACTTTTTTATAAATCACTGAAGTGCAAATATGTATGAAAATCCAAACGCGTCAATTTAAATTTTGCAACTAAAACTGCGTAAAGATTAAAGATTGTTACAAAATGATTGTTCTCTAAGCATCAGATTGAACACGTCCGTTTTTCTAGTTAAAGAACATTTTAAAATGAATAAAATTTACGTAGTTTTTCTAGGACGCTTTAAGCAACCAGGCCCCACAATTTAAATTTTTGTTCTCTAAACCAAATGAGTTCTGTGTCTCTCTAAGAATTCATAATTATCAGTTAAATATTTATTATATTTGCAAAATAAGGCTATACGAAATTAGAATAGTTTTTGTTAGTATTTGGTAATTTCTTCCCATTTTTCTGCATCCCTAAGTTGGCCTTATGAGAGACCCAATCCTCCAACCTTAAGTCTTGAGTTTTGAGGCTTTTTATGAGCAGAGAGTGTATAATTTGCATTCTTGGTTGAATTTTCTCAAAATATTTTAAATTTGAATGTGTATACTAAAATAAAATGGAATTATGACGTCAAGAAAAAAATTAGCAGTCTTCTCGGGGAAGAATTAAATGAGTCTTAAATTGGCTAATTGAGTCATTTCGGCTTTAAGAATGGCATCAACAGATTTCTTACAGTATCCGATTTACTTGTATGTTCACTTTCAATGCTGCAGATCAGTACTGCGAATAAAGGCAGCTGTCGTGGACCCTCTACCATTTCCCTAGGCTTTTTTAGTTTGGAGGGAAAGGAAAAGCCAGGGCTACATTGTCCCTTTTCTGTTGGGTGCCCTTCCTCCCCCTTACCCCCTAGTGTTGCTCAGATCACAAAGGAATGAGAACTGAACGTTCTGCGTTCCCTATTCAATAGGGTTGGCTGCTGCCACGTGGCGATTGTCAGTTCGCTTTCGTCGTCCCCTTATTTCATGATTCGGTTATAGTTAGAGGGGTGGTAAAGAAGGGGGTCTCCATTTTGCGTCAGCAGGATGTAGTTTTTTGTTGCTACCGGTACGAGTTTAGTTTTGGTTTCTTTTTTCAAATAGTTACAGCAGTCAGTTTCGGTTGGGTCAAGGCTGTGTCACTACTTGCCTTAGGTTTCTTTAAAATTCTTAATAATTTCAAGGGACTTGCAGGTAATTTTTCTAATTTGTTTTTTCCAATCGCCGAACTTTGAAGTTTTCATTTAAGTGAATCAAGTTCTATATTCTTGCAATATTAAGTTCATATTTTGATTACAAAAATAACAGCAGATTAGATTGACTTTAAAATTACAAATTTTAAGATGCTGTTGGTGTTATGTCATGGGAATAAAAACTAGATTCTTGCTTGTTCTACAGGGACAAAAGTTTTATAAAACTTCCAAATTGCTATATCAAATCTAAAATATTTTTTAACTGGATGCGAATGTAAGTGTAGCTTGTATTGTAACATTAGAATTTGTGACCAAAGTTTCGTTTTTAAACTTAATATCGCCTTCCCCGCTGTAGAAGGAACACTGTTTTTGCAATGAAACTAATTTCGCAAGTTGAAACAACTTGAAGGTAAGATTTTTAGTTCATCTGGTCTTGAAGCTATTTCAGGTGGCCCAGTATCAAATCTTCCATTGACTTAAGCTGATTGTTTCAGTTAGAAAGTGGGAATTTGTTAATTCATGAAATGTTTAATTGCTTAATTTAAACTTTTGGTATTTAGACTGGCTTCAAAGAACATGCTACAGCATTAATTTATTCGGTTTCATTTTTAATGTATATTTAAATTTTATCTAGTAATAACTTCATGGTTTCCATCTTGATCAAAGTTATTTTATCTTAATATTAATTTAAATTCGAAGGATTTTGAAAAATTTTCAAGAAAACACCCAAATTAATTTAAAGAAATGGTTCATTAAACGTTGCTTATAAAGTAATTTACAAGTTTTAAATTCGTGGATTGGGAAAGAACCTCAATCGATTTGCCTTGATATAACTCTATTTTTAATTTTATCCGATGCCAACAATCTAGTCTACATAGCGGCGTGGCCGCTATCTGTTAATTAAATGCTCTCCTCTTATCGGCTCGATAATTTTCTGTTCACCAAATATTGGCACATCAGTCATTAATTCTACAGAAGCTTAATTGCCTTCGATATGAATTTGGCGTGGAGTCCTGGGGCATTAGACCGTGAGCTCAAAATGCAAATGGGGAGCACGAGTCATGAAATTCGAATTAAAGTTAGCATTCACAGTTGGTTTCTTGAATAAAAACTTTCTTGTTTATACTGTTCATTGTTTGGAAGACTAAATAGGAAAGTTTTAATATCTTAAATTAGTTTATAAGATTTTGAAATAAAAATGAGTTATCTTGTAGCACAACATTAAAGCTCAAGGTTCTTGGTTTATCATTTTAAAAAGCCAAATTTGGATTTGATAACCTTAACGTTAATGTTAAATTTTCAAGTCAAAGTTGAAGATGTTGACATTTCTACTCTTTTTATATTTGGAAATGTATCTCGACATGTTTTTTACCTCTCATCATCAAAGCTAAAATAGTTCTGCACCTTGGTTATCTGAAAGTAACTCAGTTTAAATGAAGAAATCAAATTAAATGACTTCTAAACTGAAACTATAAAAGCCTGTATTAATTTTTTCTCAAAATTTAATGACTCTAAAATATTGTATCCGATTAAAAATCTTATCTGATCGTATAAGAATATTTTAAATGAATGACTTTAAAAAAAAATGCTTAATCTCATTACATTGCTTAATATTCGTATTTGGTTGCAAATTTCTAATTACCAAGTCAAGTAGCTTTAGTTTTTACATTTCCAAGTCTTTATATTTTGATCCTAATATTCAAAGTTTTCAGCTTAAAATACATAGCTATGCATTTTAAACATTTAGATCAATCCTTTAAGTTCTGAATTTCGTTTTTGTAACTGAAAAGAATTAAAATTTGTTTTTTTAAAATATGATATTTGATTTAAAACAAGATTTTATAAGAAACTATTTTAAAAAAACTTGAACTATATACTGCATTCAAAAGGAAAGATTTTGCAATAGGTTGTAAATGCTCAAATCATTCACAGCTTGTGTTTGCAAACCATATGCCACGAAGCTTTAGTTGGAGGGACAAGGTTAACGTATTTTATTCTAAACAGTTTTAAGAAATACACGGTTCGAAAAGCTATTGTATGAAAGTTAAAACCTTTTAAATGAATCTTTGCGTATATTACAACCACACTTGCTTTCCTTGCGAAATGAGATTCATTCATAGAATCGTAACCTAAGAAATTAGAATTTATGATATGTTAACCCAGAGTACCTGTCTCAAGCTTGGAAATCATTGCTAGATAATGCTACGCTACTTAATTCATGCTAGACATAAAGTTCAACGGTACTCCTAGAATGTAATACATGAAATGTATCTTCAGGAACAATCTTTATATATATCATAAATGCATCTACCTAAATTATGTAATTTGGGGTATATTTCGCTCAATTTCAGAATTTTTGAGAATATTTAAGTAATGTTCTATTTTTCAAAAGCTCTAATGGTTCCAGTTTGACTTCTAAATGAAGAATTGGCTTACTTCCAGAATTTAAGTTTCCATTTTGACTTTAATACTGTAGCATCCTAAGAAGTTGATTTGATATTAGTTTCTTTAAAATTCGCGTAATATTTTAACTGATACTAGTAATTCCAGATTTCCACCATGTAAAATTTGAATAATGTAAGATGAGGGGGGGGGGGAGAGGGCAGTCGAAATTTAGGCATTCATAATTTTTGAAGTTCTCATCGCAGTTGAGTGAAATGGGTATGTGTTAATTACTCAAAATGGGATTAAGTTGAGTAACGTAGTTAACTTTGAATTTTTCCATAAAAAAAATTTCTCGCCTTGCGCGCTTTAAAAAAAAATTGGCTTAAATTTCGTAAGTTGTTGCTTAAGAGTTGGTAGTGGAAATTTAGAAACTGATGTTATATGTTGTCATTCATTTAGCATTAACGATTCTATTAAACCAATTTAAAAGCTTGTGCTAAATGATGCTTTTATAATCCCGAAACAGTTAAATTTACGTTAAGTTCATATCTTCCATCCAAATGGTTATGTCAACCTTATTTAGAAAAATTCTTAATCTCTCGTCAGTCAGAGAATCGCAGTCCCAAATGGTCAGTTGCGTGCTCCTGTGATTCAAGGGCTCGAGTACTGCTGCGTATTAAATCTGCCGAGGCTCTTTTTCCTCATTGGAGTTTAGAGGTATATACTCGGTGTCGTCTGTTCAGCATGATTCAAAATCCTAAGGCCTGTCACTCAATTCTCGAAAAATTTGAATGAGATGTTGAATTTTGGATTCAGGGACTATTTTCACACCCCTTGTAGCACGGGACGAAATGCTCATTTATGAAATTATGAAGCAATATGGAGATTTGAAGGGACAATTTGCTAACAAGTCTTGACTATCGGTCTAATCATCCGGTGCTAAACTGGATTAATTATATGAATCAATTGTATGGAAATTGCAACGCAAATTCCTCGGATTAGCATAACATTTCAAAGTATAAGCTGTTGATAATTTTAAAAATCTTTCGGATTCCATATTTGATGTATAAATTTAGTCTTTTACGTAATACAGTGAAAGGGTAACCAATTCGGCTGCAAAGAGATTTGCAAAAGTTACTGAAGATGTATGAGCTTACAAGACCAACTGAACATTCAACATTTCGTAACAATTTGGCAAATATTAATTTCTGTATTGGGAGCAATAGATTAATCAAGTTACGGGGATTGCATAAATCATAAACTGCATATTGAAACAAATAATTAAACTTTAACATTGTACTTTTTAATACTTCCCAAATAAGTGCGATTATGAGTAAAAATATACTAAACATGCATTCCAAAATATGCTTCCTACACCTAAATGTTCCAATTGCCTGATATATATTCTCGGACCCAAGTTTAAGAGTTTGTCTAACTTAATAAACATTTAAATTTGAGTCAAACATCACCATCACCATTAATAAAACTATATTTACTTTAGCTCCCATTATTTCTAAACGAATAAATTTTAATGCAAACATAAAAGTATATAAAAAATCGCTTGAAATTCGGCTTAAGATTTAAATAGTTCAAAACGTGTTTTATATTTTGTCTTGCAATAACGAATCTTCAGACTTGTGCTTGCTTCGAACCGTCTATCATAAAATTAGAGGAATGAATAAGTATAGATAAAGGTATAAGAGAGAGCCTTTTAAAAAAGAAATGAGCTTTCAAAAATATTCTAAGCTGAAACATGAAAAAAATACGAATTTTCCTAAAGTTAATTTATCTGTGCGTTATAAGTTTTAAATTTGTTAATGCTTTACTTTATGAAAGACCATCTATTTTGAATAATCTAATAAATTATTTGAAAATTAATTCTCTGCTTCCTAAAATTTGTCACAACTTAAGCATTACTTTATAAATGTTATGTTTGAAGTTGTGAAAATATGAAAGTTACATTATCTTTTTTACCAACCCTTACAGATGTCTGCTCAAACAAATGCTAAGCAAAGAATTGGCAAGACTACAATTGGTAAGTTGCATTCGAAAAGTTGGCAATAATTACTAATTCGTGTTGCTAACTTGTGTATGCAGACTAATTCACTAATTTTAATAACTTAATTATTTAAGGATTCTAATGTATTCAGTTGTGTATTAAAGTTTTAGTTTATTAAGCCTCCAAAAATATCCTGAATCTAATTATAGTTACGAACAACTAAAGAATTAACTTTATCGCGAAATGTATGTACTTAGAATTTAAAGTCAAGACGTATATTGGACATTTTGCACATATATATTGTTCTGGAACATTTCAAAGATTAAGAAATTCAAAAATTGGCAAAAAATTAGACTATTAATTTTAGTTTGAAACTTGTTAATTTAATGGATCGGTTAAATAAGTAACTTAAGCAATGTTGTATTCAAAGCTTAGGATCTTGGGTCATTTGTGTAAAATATTAACACTAATTGGGTTTTTGCCATAAAATCTATATTAAAAGAAAGGGGGATTTTCTTTTATCAATATCAATTGAATTTTAAAGTCGGTTTGATATGCAACAATCTGGACTTTATTAAACGATAAAAATGAACATCTATAAAATCCAAAGTTAGATTAGTGTTATACCTGTTGGCTTTCTCGAATGTTTCACTAGATAGAAAGATCGATATTGAGTCATCGAAAAGGCAGAAGAGTGTTCAATAGTGCACTTCACGCCAAAGAAAACTGCATTAAATGGATCGCCGTTATCGAGTGCTACGCTTCGATGACGCTGTCGGGGAAAACCGCAGAAATCGAATGCTTCATTTCTATATATCCCTACTTTCCTCTCAAAATACGCCTTAAATCCCCTCTTTCCAGGAACGGTGCGTAATCTCTAACCGTCCATGCATACAATTCCGCCTTCCATCAGCTATGGGGACGTCCCAGAGGAAAGCGTCATACTGCCTCGTATTGAAAGTCGTGTCAATATCAGTATCTATGAAGTTCTCCTGAAAGCTTTCATTCAAATATCCCACCGTCTTTGATATCCCATAGGTAAACAAGCAAAGACATAACCTATTGGGGGAAGAGCCGCGCGTAAATATTTTCTCGGTGTATTATTCGTCGAGCGTTTCGATCTCTTGCCCTCGCTGGAGCGAGATCATCGAATATTGGTTTAGGAACCGCGCTTCAATAATTTCTCATTATTTAAGATCTTTCAGACAACGTTAATTTAGTTTCGGAGGAATCTGATACTTTTTAACTCTTCTTCGTTGGAATAAATTTATGCTGGATAAATAAAGCTGAATTTTTTTTCAAAGTTAAATGCCACACATTATTTCATCTGTAAATATTCTCGACCTTTTAAGTTTTAATTATTTAAAGAATTGACATTTTGGTATTGACTCTGCGTCAAAAGTTGAAATATTTGAATTTCTTTTGGGAAAATTCTTTTCTGATTATAAAATTTTTCGAATAGTTCTGTATTTGTTTTCCCACTTGTATTTAATCATGCTTAATGAATAGGAGACGATTACCTGCGGCAGTTTTTAATACTTTTTTACTGTTCGGTAACATTAAAACACAAGAATATTTTCATCTAAATTTAAGTAAACTAAAGTATTTTTTCGGTACAATTTTCATCCAATATTCAAGAGTTTGAATTCGCAATCTAGCTTAATGGATATTTAAGCATTTTACGCGATATATATATTTCGAATAAAAACTAATGTATTCTTGCAATTTACACTGCACGTATCCTACAATCGATATTGTGTTTAATTTTCTAGGTCCATTGAAGAAAGTATTTTTAAACAATATTATTTGACGTGTGTGGTAAATCAAAAGCCGTATCTAGTTTCTTTTGTTCACTCCTGTTATATAAAAGTGCGTCAAATGTATCCATACTGAGCATTTTTACTAATTTATAGGAATAATTTAATCTAAAATATGTATTATATATACGACTTATAATGCCTTCAATTATGTATACTAAAATTTTTAAATCAAATTCTCTAAAATTGCAGTCAAATTGATGCTTCAACTTAATTTGCACAGAAAGAATAACATTGCAGTAAAGATTTTGACTATTATAAAGAATGCTTAAATAATTAACTATATTAAAGTACGTTGAGGGTTTTGAAACTAAAAGTGAAAACTAGCATCAGCTTTAGATAGTTTTCCATGCATCTTGCATTCCAGATTTTAGCCTGTTTAATTCTTGTTAGCGTACTTCAGTACATTTCATTCATACAAATGCAACTTTTCAAAGAACAGGCTTTTACCCCTTTTTCATTACTGAATTTGTTAATTCGTAATGCTTTTCTGGTACTAAAGAAATGAAATCAAAGTTATACGATCAAAATTGCAAAATACTCAAACTGCTAGTTTTTCGTGAATTTGATGCAATTCAGAAAGAACTGTCATTGTTGGAAACTAATGCAGTATAAAGCTTTGATAAAAGATGAAATTGCCCACTTTAAAATTTATCTAAAGGAATTTAACATTTACTTTAATTTTCCTTATGTATATACTAGGCTGCAAATATCCAAGAAAATTAGTTGAATATTGTAATTTTTCTGGGCTCCTAATTTCTTTTTAAGAAACCAAATACAAATTTTTATTTTCCATTAATTGCCGCACAAATTATTATAGGTGAAACTTTGTTTCGACCTTTTCAGAGTTCCGAAAACCGGCTGTTTTAAAATTTGGTGCAGCTTTGAGATTGCAACCATGATTAAATTAAATGAAGTTTCACTGCAAAAGAATTACTCCAGAGAAATACATGGCCATTTAGCACGTGTTGAAAATGCGCTGCTTTCGAATTGTTCGCTTCAATCTTTTCCCGCGTTTCCGCTCCGTTCCATATTGGCTGACTTGGCGATTGGTAACTATGACTACCGGATTCTGCATCTATCTCGAATCGGACATCGACCGGCTGAGGAAACTCTGGAGAGAAAAAAAATATTTATTCCCCTTCTCCCTTACAATGCCGTAGTGAAAGAAATGACTGTAATGAGAGAGTTATGACCAATAAATGCATTTCAATTTAGTTTCCGATACTTATTAATTGTTCAATGAAATGTTATCACTTCATTAAACTTGTGCTGTCCGTTTTTAATAAATTCACAATCTATATTTACTCGTACTTGATACTCGTACGGAATGCATAACAAATTTTTGCAAACTAAAACTGTAATCCTAACGACTGTATTTATGATCATGGAAACCTAAACTAGAAAGCATTGAAATTGAGGTCAAGGAAATGCTTTTTGTACTGTCAATATTTAAATTGTTTCATTTTTTTGTTTAAGCAGAATAAAAAAAAACCAATGTTGCTTAGTAGCATTCATTAATGCAGAAATTTGTGAATTCTAGAACTCATGCATTCTAAGTGGAATACTTAATAAAATAAAGGACTACTAATTGTTTTGCTCATGCAATATTTTCCGTTCATTCGACGACTCTATTAAGGTTGGTCCTTGTCTGTTCTTGGGACAGGTTTCGTACAATAGCAGTAAGATTGTATTTAAAGCCTGAATGGGTACATAAAAATCCTCAACAAAAAATCTTAAAGAAGTAACAACTCTCGATAGAAACTGATTAATCTAAAGCGTAAATATTTCGTCTGCAAATATGGTCTTGGATAAAGAATAATTTCCTTGTATGAAACTCAATTTAAAAATTTATTTTGGAAGTAAACTAGTAACTTCTCTCGCCCCCTCAAGATGTTATGCCGAGGTGTTATTTAGCGCTTCGTCTACCGCAATTTTTTAAAGAGAAATGGGAACGGTTTGTGGCTTTTCCTTCCTCATGCTACGTCCGAAAATGGATTTAAAGAGTAAAAGTGCAGGAGAGAGAAGAGTTAATCGAGAAGCGGAGTAGAGAAACATCGATCGCCATTGAAAATAATGAAGTATACATACCTCCCCGTTGCTGTTCCGAATTCTTTTTATTTGTTGGCAGTAGTTACAAATGTAGAGGTAGAAAAACCATTTTGTTCCCTTTTTTGGTCTTTGTTTGGTAGAGATTGAGAAGGGAGGGGTACAGGAGGATGTCTGAATTAAGTTCCCTTTTGGAATGGGACTCGGATTTTTTGTCAAACAAGACTTCCCAAAGCTTTCCTGGTCAATGGAAACTATCAAATGGATTCCGTGACTTGGAGGGGAATATCGGATTTTGTGGCAATGCTGTTTAGAACGTGTAATTGTAGAGAAATTTTGGTGTTATGAGTTCATCAATGAGCTAGGACGAGATATTTTTCCAACGATACTTAAAATTTTTACAAAAGGAACCTGTGAGGGAAGGAAAGAATATTGTTGTCGGTGCTTGTTTATTCTATGTCAATCTTGTATAAAAACATTTCTCTTAAGGGACGTAATACAAATCCATTAACAAATTGGTCAAAAATTAAATTTTTTTACCCTAAAATATATATTTTTTGTATACTTTCAATTTCATAATTTGAAAGCCTCAAGTTAAAACCCAGAGTTAGATAATTCTGTTCGTTTTTATTCACATACAACCCCTCAGGGGGCTCACCTTCTATAGGTGAGTACGGGTGTCGCAATCCCGAGGTGCCCTAGTGATCCTTTCCTTTTTCCAAGGGGTTTACTGTCTTTAGCTTCACGGGCTTCACGAACCCGGGGTACCCTAGTGATCCTTCTCTATTTTCGACCCTCTTTCTTGTCATTCAATTCTTTCTCTTCCCGTCTAGACCAGATATTAAAACAAATGTTTGGCGCAGTATAGCCGAAATCGGCTCTTGCACCAATAAACCCCAAAATCACTCGCTATTCACATCCAAATGAGTACTTTAAGCAGATTAATCTTCAAGAAACAATAACTAGTTTATCTTCATTTTAAATACCGAGGTTTTATCTACTGTGCAAATACTTTGCTATATTTCAAACTATTGCTATATTATATAATACATGTAACAAAGGTTAGTATGTGTTTTCGAATCAAACAGTTACTTATTTGTTTTAAATGGCTGAATTTAGAATTTATACATTAAGGAGTTTTTATAAACATTCATTAAAAATATTTTACAAATATCGATCACGTATAGCCCATACATGCAGATTTTTCATAGTTCGATGTACTTGTAAATCACATTTAGTGTGTACTTGTCAGTTATTGTAATACTTTTAATCTCTTCAGAAACTTTAAACACTTAAATCAATTGGCTTTTGTGGTTTTTAGAGCAAAAACCAACTTTACACAATACGCATACATAGGACAACTTAAGAATTTCGAAACTATTTAAATCGAATATTTTTATAAAAAGTGCCATGTTTTTAAAGTTTAAGTCCAATGCATCTACGAATTACTTCTTATAAGTTTTACCGTTTATTAATATTTGGCATAAATGCATACAATCATTGCTGTCAAAAATTTTACTCTGAAAGCTGTTGGAATGGCTTTTCGTTCATATCATGTAAATCGTTAATAAAATATGTATTTCTGAATTGATGGAATTTTCTTAAAGAATAAAACAAATTATACAATCTAAAGTTTAAGTTAAAACAGATGGCACAACGCAAAGTACGATGGAGAAACTACTTCTGGTATATAATTCACAATTTTTATAAACTTTAAATGTAAATAAAATGAATTGATAGTTAAGCCTGTTAACTGAACTTCAATCAGATTTAGATGTTAAAATGATCAAACCTCGATTGAATTTAATGTTTTCCCCTAAATAAATATTTATAATTTAATGACCTAAAAAAACTTCCATTCATATCAAACATAGTCTTCACTTGACATTTTAATGTGCGAAACCAGTGTCCCAAAAGGACTCTAGGCCAGAAATTTAAACCATTAACCATTTTTCTCTATTGTATTTTTTAACCAAGCCTTGTTATAAAACATTTAGTGTTTTACTTCGACATAAATATTTTACTGGGAAATATTCGAGCTGCTTAAAAAAAATATCCCTATTAAAATTAGGAAAAATCCAACGCACACGCCAACTATTCCAAAGCGTTTTCAGATTAAATGATCTTCAGAAGTAGTCTCGTGATGGGATTTAAATTCTAAACTAGTCTAGTTAGCATAGTTCAAATTACTAAAGTTGTAAATATTATGTACTGCAATATCTTGCTGTCAATTAACTGTATTCGTGGGAATTATTTTAACAATTGGTATGTTTGTTATAGAAATCAGTCTTGAAAAGATTGAAATTAAGTAAATATCGCTGCTTTGGTACATCGTGTTGCGCTGCTAGGTCATTGAGCCAAAACCAGGTTTTCATATTGATTTTGCAATTAGTCGGCAATCTGTTATTACGGAGTTACTTCCATTTGTACACTAAATTTCAAAAATATTTAGGCATTAACTTTCCTTTGGTAAATTCAAATATTTGTACATCTGTAGATATTCAAGAATTAAATGCAAGAATATTAAATAAAAATAATCTCAAATTCGATTAAAAACTTATTTGAAGGAAATTCCATATTTTTGTAATTTAATTGTATTAAGTTGTTGAACTCGTAGAGAGTAATAAGTTATAAGTATGGCGTAGAGTGATGGCTATCATTAAATCAAATTTGGTTGATATGTGAAGCCCCAGTTTTCTACCTTTAAAAACTTACTGAAATTTTAGGTGCTAAAAATATTTGCTATTTTATGTACATACTTTCTCTAATGTATTGTATGGGACTTTTTTTATGCTGTTTTAATGTGAATAAATTCTATAAGATGGGACCATTTTTTTGCAGCAAGTGAAAATTGACTCAAATACTGAAATTGAACTGTAAAGTGATCCCCCCCCCCTTCCCAAACTACTTGTATTAAGTTTCTTCTTTTTTTGCATTTATGAGCACAAATACAAGATATTATGCACTTGGAATTTGAAACGAAGTTAAAATTGAAGGAACTGTAGCCTCTAAAAATATTTTTAAGGAGATTTGGTGTCAATTGGATGTCTTTTTCTTTATTTACAGTGGTTCAGATGAATGGTATGGATACGTCCCCAGTCTCATCGCAGCAAAATGGGAGTCTGCACAACTCCGTGCAGACGGGAACTTCGACAGAGGATTCCAAAACCAACTTGATAGTCAATTATCTGCCTCAGACGATGACCCAGGAAGAGATTAGATCTCTTTTCTCCTCCATAGGCGAGGTAGAATCCTGCAAACTTATCAGAGATAAAGTTACAGGTATGTATTCGATAATTCTTTTTTAAATAGCTTAAATTTAAAATGGCTGTAACTTTCAGCTGATATTCTTGGTTTAGAAAAATTTCTGATGTAGTTCTAAAGGGCAGAAATTTTAAGTTTTAACTTTCGCTTTTTAATTAAATGAATCAAAGATAATGTCTTGGTGTTTGTAATTTAATAAGCTGTAACATTTGTACCTTTTTGTTCTGTTTTATAATTATTTTCTTAAAGTAATTTCGTCTTTCTCCATAGATTCTCAAGCGACTTATTTTTAATCTAAATTGGTTGGAACATTTACCAATACAAAACTTGGTCACTTGGTTAAATTTAAGCTTTACTCGAATTCGTTAGAATGACTAGACATCAACAATCTAAGTGTTCTTCAAGTGTTAACCATGTAGTATTCTTGTATTATACACTTTTGACCCTTTCAGTAAATAGGAAAAATTTAAATATTCTACTCGTAGCTTTTTTGAATATAACGTTTTTCATAAAAATTTTAATCTATAGAAACCACACGGATTTACAAACCCTTGATTTTCCAGCTGATTATAATCCTATGCATATGGTACATAAAATTTAAGTATTAATTAAATAAAAACTAATTTATTCAATATATTCAATGATACGAGAATAGAAGGCTTTGCCCCTTCCCCCGAAAAGTTGAGTGCGTCACTACCTCCAGGGAAAAAGTTTCTAAATATTCTAGAATTTTATTTTAGTGAAGATTGCTAGTTTGATAGTTTCCCCACTTACTAGCTACAATCATACCCATCTTAAATGAGAAATTGTTTAACATTAGAACAATTCGGGTTTTCTATAATCTCGTCTAAATCCCTATTACAGTTTAAGTATCTAATTTTAAAATTTTGTAAATTTTTATTTAACTGGTTTTTTATAAGATCTATTTAAATATAATATGCAATATATGTTTCATGCGAATTAAAATCTTTAAGGGCAATCGTTTAATGGAAAATCAAATAAAAAAGAACTGATTTCTCTACGATTATAAAGTTATAGCACATGCTTAAATTTTTGTAAATAAGTTTCAAGGAGCTCGCATTTACCTATTGAAACCAAAGGAA
This sequence comes from Trichonephila clavata, assembly GCA_019973975.1. Taxonomy (NCBI): domain Eukaryota; kingdom Metazoa; phylum Arthropoda; class Arachnida; order Araneae; family Nephilidae; genus Trichonephila; species Trichonephila clavata. Next base: position 153,246 of record BMAO01038230.1, on the reverse strand, counting down.
ACTTAAATTCTGAGGGATTAATTCAAATCTGAATTTTAAATAGTTGAATTATTTCTCTTCACTCTTCTGATTGCAGAAATGGTCTATCCACTAGAATAAAATTCATTTCGTAGTAAATACTGGTGTAAACGTCCAGTCTTTCCCAAACTTGGAACAAATACCTATTTGAAGTAAACAGAAGCCCTAGTCTTTTACTAATCCATTAGGGCGAGGCTAGCGTGCTCCTTTCAACATATCTGAAATAGTGACAGCTGATGGAAGCTTCCCGTTAGCCCGTGTTCGCTGTATATATACTTTATATTGTGTTGCGAGGTAACAGCTGGTTGACCTTTGCCCCCCCCACCCATGTCTAATCCCTCCCTCCCCCAACGCTCTTAGCATTATTGGATAAGCTAGAGCAACGAGTTGTAACGGACCCATCTGTTGTCTGCGCTTGCGTGCCTCAATGAAACATTGTGCGCAAAAGTAAATAAAAACTGTCCCCGTCTGTGTTTCTTTAATTATTTCGGTCTCGGTTGATTCTTTTTGAATTTTTGTCCTGTAAGTTCTAAAGAATACAAATGATTATAGGATTTCCTCCTGCATAGAGCATAGTGAATTTTATTCAATGTATAGAAAATATTTAACATTCAGTAGTGCACACAGGAATTTTTCAGGAATTTTTCAATTTTTTATCCAGGGCTGAAAGTCTTCCATTCTCGTATACGCCGCCTAACGTATTTTAATTTTGTCAATTTTTGAGAACAAAACAGTGAACTTATTGAATAAATAATTAATATTGATAGAATTATCAATAAAAATACATAATTAAATTTTACATACTATATACATAGGATTATAATCACAATCCAAAAAAGTTAAAGGCCTGTGGGGGATCCGAACCCGAGGACCCCTCCGCATCTTTTGTGCACCACTGTTAACATTCATGGCTTTCTGTTGAATTGATGTTAATGAAGTATAAACAACGAAGTTATTTAAAATCTAAAAAGATCACTAGTGATGCTGTACATTGCTTGGCCAGTTGCATTTAAAAAAGAAAATAAAGTGGCCACACTTTGATGTGAACAAGGATTTAAATGTAAAAAAATTGTAACTAAAGTTTATTTCTGTAATGTTTAAACATTTTGCTTAATTTCTGAATTTTAATGTGGCTATAAAAGTAAAGAAAAAACTAGATCTAAGAATGATGTGACCAATTTTAACAAATTTTAAGTGGATCAAGTTATTAATGCATAAACGTTATAAAGTTTTCAGTTATAAAGCACAAATTTAAATTGCCTGCTTACAAAAAATAACTAGAAAATGTTTATTTTCGGGAAAATAAAGGTAAACCTTTGTAACCATTTTTCTATTGATGATTAATAAAGTTTCCATGCATACAAAGCTCCCGAGTGAAACAAAATAAGATAAAGTGTATAACAAACAAAAGTTACGAAATGGCAAACAAAAGTTACAAAGTACATTATAAAATAAAACTGTGTAAAAAAAATACAATAAAGTTACTAAAAGCAGGAATGAGAAATTTACAAAAAATGCAAAATAAAATGAACAAAGCTGTACTTGTCTAACAAGTTTCTAAAAGAAAATTAGATCGGTTGATTTTAAGAGCCTGCAGTTTAGCTTCAAGGAATTATCTTAAGTTTTGAACAAAAAAAAATAAATAAGGTGTTCAACACTTTGCTCCCCTTCAGCATAACCATTGTAACCATTAATGCTTTTTTTGTAAACGATTAGGAAATTAGATTACTTGGATAAATTTTGATCCCCCCCCCCCCAAATTTCCGACGTCATAAATCGGCTATTTCAATAGTTTCCTGCTTTTTCTGCACCAAACTTTTTAAATAAAAAGTTGACAAGTTTACGCTAACAAGGGAATCTTCAATATTGTATAAATTTTGATTTATCCAAACCGATTTGTAATCACTCTTAACAGAACCCATAACTTTGCGAAGCCAATAACTTACAATGAAACAAATTTAAAGACTTTTAATTTGGAATAAATGCGAGCCATTTGATTAAAATATCTCGATTCCACGATCTAACTTTTTCTCCCCTATATGAAATATCCAAAGATGAATATTTGCTGATGTGATGAATTTCAATAGCAGAAATCGCAATTAAAGCTCTTCGATTTTCCGCTTACTTAGCACATTTCGACTCGATCGCGGAAGAAGTTGACCGAGATTGCTCATTCTCGGAACTGTTTTGTTAGTTTTTAATTTGATACAGAATTTTTGCCATATTTCGCTTATGCGCTCTTTTTATTTCACAATTCACGAGTACCGTCAGCATTCGGAAAGTACCAAAAGATTTTCTTTTCGTGATTTATTACTTTGACATTTTTAAGTTTTATTATTGGTTTAAATCAGGGGAATCAAACTCGTGGGCCGCATGTGGCTCACAACATTCTTGCGGACCGTCCAATATATCGGCATACAATAATATGTAACAAAAAATAAGAATTTTTCCCGAGACACACACGAGAGTTGGTAGTAGCGGAGATATTTAAAGTATCGGAAAGTAAACATTAAATTTTGCTTGTTCTTTTATACATGTTTATTATGTATTCGAAATAAACCTACGTTTCTATAAAAAAAAATTTTTTTGCGGTCCACCTAAAGGATTGCAAAAATTCTTATTTGCTTGGTCCAAGTTAGCCTTTGAATTTGACGCCTTTTAAATAACAGTTTAAACATTTGAATTATACTATTATCTTGTTGTCGAAAAACTTCTTCTAAATATAAAAATGAATAAATATTCCATAGTGTCTAAGCAACTAGTTACAATTTATATTATAAATTTATCAATGTATTATCTTACTAATTTGGACAGATAATACTGAAACAAAATTGATTTGAGGACGGAAACTGATAATCGGGTAGTCTTAATGTTTAGAATGTTAACTTTGAAATAAAAGACGTCCCTCTATAAAGACTAACATTCTGTAACTTCATAAGCCAAAGATCTTCTCTCCAAGCCGCCAAATAAAAATTTAAGTTAATTTTTTAAATAATTGTCAACGTAGCCAAACAAAGCTAAACTTCAATCCTTAAATTCTACTTGTAGCCTTGATGACATTACCTTGTGAATATTAGGCCGAAATTTTTATTGCGAGAGGCTTTTAATATAAAGTTGGTATTAGTGTCCAGACTTGTTTTTAATTTGTAATACATTCGCGAACTTTCAAAGTACGCATTTATTAAAAGTTTTCATAATTGGAATGGACATTGAATAATTAATCCAAAGGATTCTTCAACATGTAATGCATGAAATCAGATTTAGAAAGCGGACCTCAATGAAGTGTTCATATTTACCACGCAATTAAGCTTGATGAATCGAATCGGAGATTCATGAACAATTGTGAAGTAGAATTTATTATTAAATTGTATAACTTGAAAATTTTTTGCAAGACTATAATTATGAGATTACTTCGTGCAGTTGCCTACTCCGGGTCGGTATAGTTGCATCACATAGAAACTTAAGTCAAAATTGCTTGGATAATTTGAGAAACTCGGTAATATGAACAAGATTAAGTCGTTCAAATTCTCATTCACTAAAAATTAATTCAAAAAACATCCAAGTAATTAAGTTATACTCGGAGAATTGGACATTTTTAAACATTTGAATATTCTAGTTAAGATTTCTAAAGATAATTAAAATCGACCTATATTTTAACCTGAACATATCCGGAAAGCTAGAGTTCAATTTCCCCAGTTTTTCAATCCGGATCGAAAGAAACCTTCAAGTGAAGGAAAACATTTTTCTCAAAGGCTGCGGTAAAGCATTGATCTTGTAGTGCTACCAGAGAAGGGTCTGCTTTTTTCCAGTCTTCCCAATTTATTGTGCAGCTGGTTAGACCGGCGCGTGTCGTATGTACGCTTGCCGATTCTAGGGGTAAATCGTGCGCTACAAACAGATGGTGCATGCGAAACAGCTGACGTTTCGTTAAAAGGGGGGCGCAAAAAGGAAACTGCCCGCTATCTGAAAACTGGCAGCTATCGCCTTTGTTAAACGGCGTGCGAACAAGGCAGCATCGTTACATAGTAAATATGTGACGGTGCGTATCGTGTTTCATTTTTTTAGAGGGGAAAAAGGTATTCGGAGGATTTTATCCTCGAAGTTTTTAATCACGAATGGAAAGAAAAAAAACTAGACATTTTTTTTTAAGATCAGATTTTCGCGGTTGTACATGTACTTATATATTTTAAGGAATTGTAGCTTTCTATGAAGCTTTAATTTCGCATGCATCTTAAATCTCAAGATTTCGTTTTAAATAGGATTACGCTTCACACTTATTGACTTTTTGCCTCTAATTTTTTCTATCGAATCATTTGTATGCCAAGAAACTATCGTCTGTTGTCTTCAATACTAGTATGTATTTTATTTGTAAAATCATTATTTGATAAGTTATTCACCTTTATATCTTCATTATATAAATTAATAGTGATTCTTGTATAGTGTGATAACAGCTCCAAAAACTCTATTGTACTTCTATAAAGTGTTTCATTTTTAAACAAGAATTAAAACATCACTTGTGTAAAAAAAATAAACACTCGAAACGAGCAAATAGATTTTCTAAGTATCCTGTAAAATGAAGTCTGAAACTTGCTTCTGATATGAAAATATTTTTTAAAATTATCCAATTATTGTGACTGATATTTAAATGAAATGTTATCGTGAAGCTACTATTGATTCTTATAAATTACCCATAAATTTTTATTATAAATTACCTTGGTACTTTAAGTATTTTTGAAATATTCGAAATAAAAATTCTTTTTATGCGAAAAAGGTACAAGAGTTTGGTAGATAAGAATGCACTTTGAAATGTGCCAAAGGTCATTTCGCGAGGTCGGCCCTCGTCGAATCGTGGTTATTCCTGATGCCGCTACAGACCACCTGCGTTGTAGAAGAGCTGGTGCGCATTTTGTCGCACAGAGATCGAAGTCTTAATGTTGATGTGGTGTGGTAGTATGGAGAGTAAGGCTTCAGCTATAGTGCCATCCATGGCATGTGACCAAAGTTCAGATTTATGAAGTCAACTGAGCATTAGTAAGCAATTGTAGAGTCTAATAATGCATTCATTTCAAAGTACAAATAATTTTGGTAATTTTTTCATCAATTCAGTTCGTTCTATAAAATGCATTATTTTGCGTTTTCAGGCTTCTGTATATTCTCAATTATGTAAGGTTTTAATATATTTGAACAATTATTCGAAGTGAGAAGCTCTAATAATTAATCGGTTATAAAAAAGCAATTAGTAAAATGCTTGTAAGCTTTGTAGTGATTCTTTAATAACTTTAAATGTAGATCGTTTAAATTGCATTGCACTCTTTATAGAACTCAAAATCAAAGGGTACTTTTTACAAATGTAAGCATGGTAAATTAGTCTGCCATGCTCTGATTTGATGAATCAAGTTTATAAGATGATTTTATGGTAATAAGTCGGCAACATTTTACCTGAAACACTCGGAAAGAGAACTCATTCAAATCAAACCTGAACTTGAAGAGATCTGGGAATTTGTACTTAAAGTTTCAAACTTGTCCCAATACGATAGTAACTGAATTATTTTGCAAACGATTGTTACATTTTTATGATTTAATCGTGGCGAATGTGTAATTGATATTTTAATCGTGTATATCGATTCTAAATTTTATATCCGGAATGGGACAGTTTCTTAGTCGGAAAATGATTCTAAAAATTGAGAAAAAAAAGGAATCCTTAAATTTAAAACTTTAAAAATAAAATAATGCACATTTATGCTCCTAGCAATACATCTTAAGCGTTTCTTGAATCTTCGGCGTAGTATCTAAATCAAAGTTTACATAATTGTTCGAAACTTATTCTTTTAAATTCAAGGAGCACACAATATTTTTTTAGAGTTTTTTGTGCAATTATATGCGAACATATTTTTTGAATAATTTTCTAACATTGCTCATTGTATTTATGAAAAAACTTGATCAATTTAAAGTTGGATACTTTACAGACTTCAGTTATATTGAAAAGATTGCACAGATGTATTGAGGATTATTTGAATTTCGAATGAATCATTGAAATAGATGCAGTATTTATAGAAAATCATCAGAATAAATTTATAAATTTTAATTTCGCATGCAAAATCCATGGAAATGAGCCTGAAAAAATTTTCATACAGTACTAATTCGTAGTAGTTAAATATTTAATGGGTGAATTGTTTGCTGTAATAAAGTTGACCTGAAGGGGAAAATAGCAAATATCCCATTCTCCACTGACTTGTAGTATTTATATATTTAGTGGTTGCTTGGCTTGATTACAATCGGGGCTTCGAACCGGAACTGAACCGCAAGCCAGAAAAACCATTATTTTGTTCGGAACTAAACTGAAAAAGACATCCGTTTATTTCGGTTCGATGTATCTTCATTTTGTTACTGTAACCAATTTATCTTCTAATTTAATGTTAAACACATAATTATCATTACATATATAACTTCTCAATTTCCTGTTTTGATGTTGACTTGTAATCTGTTTCAGTTTCGCTCGAAACTACTTCGAGGAGGCAGATTTAATTCAATCGAATAAATTAGATTTAAAATGAGAGTATACATAAAATTATTTATTCGAAACTGAACCGAAAATTGTTATTTTTGTCTGAATGAAAACCGGAATTGAACAAAATTTTTTTAGTTGACCCGGAATGGAAAAAATTACAGTTCGAAGCCCTGATTTTTATGCACCAGATTTCTCCCTAAAATTGATTAAGTTGCTATAATAATCGTTTTAAGTTAGTATCAATGTTCAGTTTAAAGATCTAATCGTTTAAATTTTAAGGGTTGGGAAAATTTTCTCAATACTTAAATGAAAGTTATTACAGTATTAAGTACATTAAATGAAAGTTGAATACTTTATTTTAAAAAAGAATTAAACATTAATAAAATGTCTCAAAGAAATTGTTGCAATTCATATAACTTTCATACATGTAATAGTACTTTATCAAGTAACCAACATTAGCTTCTTATAAATAAAAATTTTGTTAGGATTTTGTCTTTAATCTCTATGGGTCTCGACATGCCTAATGGCCTCCCATTGGTGTGGTGTGATAGTTGGGAGAGGTAGTCATCACTTGACCGAGGTTCAAAGTTATGAGGTCAGTTACCAATAGCCCTCGTGTTGCTTTATAAAGCGATGTTAATATTTAATGCAATACTATTCTTCATTATGGGTATCTTTCCTGAAAAGACTAAATCATATTAAGAATTTATTCAAATTTGTATTTTATTCGAAAGCTGATTTAATCAAATTTTAGAATCAATATAAATTGTTTCTTTTATGCATTTTTTCGAACACCAGTCAACTTCTCGGGTCAATACATTGGTTTTCTCTGGAGATCGACGACATTAATGTCAATGTACCGATCTGTTTTAAGCGTCTCGGGCATAGATTCACCCATAAAAGATATTAGTTTCCCGACTTTTGACCTAAGGCAACTATTGGACATTATCGTCGTGTGCTCGAGCTGCATTGTGGATGCGTCTTAATAATCTCGGTGTGTCATAATCTGATGCTGTTCTATATCCTGGCGACATTTCGGTCCACGTAATATACAATAACCGTTAAAGTTGGTCATTTGCCGGTTCGTCATGCCCCTGACTTTATCTGTAACGAGTTTTACTGCTTCGCATTCTTGAAATTGCATTACAGCAGGAAATAGCCTTGTGATTATGGCCACGGCTGACTAAAAGCATTTAAGATGCCGTTAGGAAAGTGAACGAATGTGTCTTGGCATGTCCTAGCAACGAAATGTGGCAATTTTGCAACGAAGGTTAGAATGACATTTGGAAGATATTGTTGCAAATTAACATCTTAATGGAATGTCGAAGTGATCTCTGTAAACATTGTTAAATAACAGAGTATCGAACAGTGTCAAACATGTTTCACATGGTAGAAATTATCGCATGTGAAATTATTGCATTTAAAGACTCTCACCATATAGCATCAGATTGCGTTTTATTATGTAATAAATGTTCTATGATTGCAAAAGTGTGTTTTTACTTTGAAATAAAATTTTAATTAGTTTTTGGAAACTACTAATAATGAAATTTAAATCGTCGCTCGAAACGCCAACGCAGTGGATTCTAAAAACTAATAAATTTGATTTTATGAATTTATAAGACTGTTTCACGTAAACTATTTGCCAAAATTTCTCTGCAGTACAAAATTTTATCCATTTAATTTTTGATCTCTAAAAAATGAATTGCTACACACATTAATTTCCAAAAGCTTTATTATTATATATTAGCATTTTCTTTGAAGCGTTAGGGGACTCGTCCCGGAAGTTACCGAATAAAATCCGGCGTATAAGGCGCACTTTTAACTGAAAAAGGTCAAAATTTACGGGTGCTCGTTATACGTCGAATATAAAACGAATAGCTTTAAAAAGATGGGAATAAAAAAATTTGGATATCTACATGTATATCAAACTACTGCTTAATTAAAAGAAATGCTATATTTTATGAATTTCGAGGGATGTAGTTCTCAAAGTACAGTAACGTCTGGTTTTGTGCGGTAGATAGAGGAGCGCCTGAAAATAACCGCACAAATTATTCGAAAATTTTATAAATTCTTGCATATAACAACTTCTTCGAAATACTACAGAATTTTTATGCGGTGGTGAGGGACAGCATAAAAGTCGCACTTGGTAAATATGCCACTTACGAAAGTACTTTCTTTATAAATTTCATAAAGTAAATAATTGAATTACACATGGAAACATTTTAGAAAAATTTAGTTTCGCATTGCTTTTTCTGATGGGGCTGCGGATTGGCATTTCTACCTTTGCAGACCTAGTACTTTCCCCAGACGCTGATATCACTTTAGAGATGGGCCATATAGGCGATACCAATTGCCGCAAGTAATTTTGACTCTCAGTATCCAGAGGGAGGTGCCAGAGCTCTGATGTTGCGAAATTTGTACTTAATTTAACTTTGTCAAGAGCATCCAAGCAAAACGGACACTTGAGGGATTTGTTTACATGCCGCATAATCGTACGACATAGACGCTGTCGATTTTCTGCATGACGGAAATCCAGACTTGGGCAGGGGTCGAACCCGAAACCTTGGGTGCAGAAGGCCAGTGACAAACTATATCACCCAGCCGGTTAAAGTTTCGCATTGTATACATGGAGGAAAAGTCTTCAAAATGCACATAATTCACTGCTACCTATCATAATTCAAAGCGCTCGTCTTCCTGTGATGAATAAGTTCAAAATCGCTTTAGTCATTAGAAGATGCAATTTCAATTGATTTATTTTTTGACACCATAAATTTAGAGTTTTTATGTCGAAGGTCGATTGGTCAGTTGCTTGTAAATGTCATAATAACCAGATATGAATGATCGAAGCTCTTTTTGATATTTCATACTCTTTTTGGATTTGGTATCTATTTTAAGAAAATGTTTTTACATTTTGTCGGAAAGCTGATTTTCTGCATATATATTTTATCCTCTCTCAAAGAATTAGATTCTTATCAGTCTTCCTAATATGTCAAATTTTTTAATGTCACCGTCATTGAAGGTTTCTTCAATCAAGCGCGGGCTGCTGGCGCTTTGATAGAAAGCAACTGAACCTGCATTACCGGGAGATTGTTTATAACAAATGAACAGGGCATCTTGAAGTGTATACATGTACATTGCAGTGGCGTAACGTACACCCCCGCAACCCACACCTCATGGGAAGGGGCAGGACTCTAGGGGCTCAAGACCAGACTAACGCCATGTACGTATTTACTCGATTTATAAAATATTAAAGGCAAAACCCGACTCTTTGCAGGGGGCCCTAAAATTCTCCTCTGTCCACTTGTACAGTGACAGAGAATATTACAGTGGCTTCAAAGCCGTTGAAATTCATATGCCGTATAAAAAGACTGCACAAAAATAAAATCGCATAAAAAAACTGCCGAACAAACTGGTTCTGTATACTATTTTTTAAAAGCCTTGGATAATGCCTCGAATTAAGAATTTCAAAACATAAGGCAAATGCACATTTCAGGTTGCCTCCTAAAAAAAATAGTGGGCTCGTTATACGGCGAATATACCTGAAAATTAAAATGCAGCTTGAAAGTATACGTTGTGCGACCGATTTTACGGTAAGTCAAAAGTAACGTTAACTAAATGACAAAAGCCACGGCTTTTTTGTATAAAATGGGAATTTATCTATGGGTAATTTATAAAAGTGGGGGTTCTTCTATGGCAATTTAGAAACAAAAGCAAGGCATTTGCTAATGAGATTTCTTAGCTTAATTGTAGTTTAATATCACTTAGCCAATTGCCAATACTCTTGAGTGATATGAACTGAAACTTATATAATGATTAATTCAAATAATCTATTTAGCTCTTATGTAAAATAAGGAGACAACGAGGAATTGAGTATTTTAAGAGTAATTGGAGTTTAAAATTAAGAATTTTCACCTGCCTCCGGAACTACTGGGAAGAATGTTATGAAATGGGTTATTGTATCAACCTAAATGCGCGCGCTTATCCAAAGTACATATCTGGGAAAAAATACGATAGTACAAAGACTTAACCCAATGTAGGCTAACAAGCAATAGAAGTTTGAAAGAGACTACAAAAATGGGAGGTAAATAATGGGTTAATAGGGAGCTCCTTTTACGGTTAAAGTTTTCAACGTGAACGTATGGCTATATTAGCAGTGATCATCGTCACAAATTTGTAATCGGTGTTGTAGAAGTGCGGTTCGAAACTTAGTGCCACTGAAGACCCGTCGTGTATAGGGGCAGATACATGCTAAATTTGTCGAGGTCCAAATCCCTCACGGTGGCGATGTGTGGAGAATGGGAGGGGGCAACTCGGGTATAGTCTTTGCCACTTGACAAAGGTTCAAAATGGGATTAGTCGCTAATAACCCTTGTGTAGTTTTAAAGCGAGACGTTAATAAAAAAATCTCAAAGTGATTTTGTCCTGGAAATAACTGCTTGAATCCCCAAAGGCAGGCTAGTCCCTCTACCGGCAATGTTTAAGGTTTTAAAGGGCAATGGGAATCTCCTTCCTAACTCTAAACCCTATGCGCATCCCAAATATGCTCTATAGGATCAAGATATGGTTGAACCAATCTCTTCTGAATGATTAAAGAGGATCAAGCTTGCATACAAGCAGTTTTATTGCATTAAGAATGGTCTTCCGGAGAAAGATCACCCCATCACCTCCAAATAAGACAGCAGGAAGGCTCGCCTCTCATGGCAACACTTAAACCATGTACATATACGAATTTTTAATAATACAGTAAAACATTAAAGACATTTATAAAGTGTTACAGACGACAGAAAATAAATTATGCATATAGTAAGCAAATGCAACTCTGGAGAAATGTCAATTATGTTTGTGTTAACTACAATTCTCATCATCGGTGTCTTGTATATTCGAAGTTATCACTGGTTATTTCTTTTCACCTGCGCCCCTAGAAAAGCTTAGCACATATATTTAAAAGAATTAATCCCTATATCTCAGTTCATAGCTTTTATCAAACATTGTCTGTTCATTCGTTCCGGCATCTGTCTGGACCACTAAGCCTTCGATACTATACTGATCTCTCTCTGATTTAAGATTGTAGCTTGTTCCTAATTCACTAAAGAACATTTGAGAAATGGCTGTGTTGAATCTAGGCGAATCAAGGGTCTGTGGTAGGAGAGGTCATGGTAGCGAACTCTTGGCTAGCGCTCCTGTCGATTTTGAATCCCGGTGCTATTAAAAACCCGCGGTTTTGAGGAGCTAGTGTATGTTAATTTTGTCTGGGCTCGAAATCCTTGCTTTGGTTTTCTATGGAAATTTGAAAAGGGGGTGGGTTGGCATCTCATCATTTGATCGAATCTCAAACTATGAAGTTTGTCGTTAATCACCTGCATTGCTTCGAAGTGTCATAAGAAAACAATCTGTCCTCAAATTAGAAAGTTACGTTTGTCTGAATTTTTTTCAGAATAGTATATTGTCAGAATTTCGTTAATTTCTACATCTTTGCATTAGTTTCCTATAACACTTAATCCTTAAAGAATTAATGTCCTACAATAGTCTAATGCAATAGGAACTCTGCATGTTACCTTTCTGGAAATTCGAAGGAACTCTCGATTCATTATAACCTAAAGCTTAAGTTTTGAATTAGTGTTTGAGGGAATATATGCGTTGGGGTTTCTTTAAATAAGTGGATTTGGAGTTTAAACGGAATATAATGGAGTTATTTTCTTGATTAATGATTAAATTGAATCGAGCAGAACTTTCAAACATCGATAGTCTAAAAATATGCCTACATTTATTAATATCAATGTTTAAAATTTTCTGCAGGTCAGAGCCTGGGGTATGGATTTGTTAATTATGTTCGGCCCGAGGATGCGGAAAAAGCTATCAACACATTAAATGGATTACGACTTCAGAACAAAACTATTAAGGTAAGTGTTTAGTTCAATCGCTTATCAATAATAGCTAATGCTATCTTGTTGCCAACCACTGGAATAAAGGAAGGTAATGCCTTAAAACATACAATAATAAATTACCCATAAAGTCCAAATGTTTCCCTATTTATAGACCAACTTAGGTGTATAACTTCTAGATATTTTTCAAACACTCGGTCAAAACGGTTATAAAAAGAAAATTCAGACTTAAAATAGCCGTCTTTTACTTTGACTCTGAATGCTTGGAACTTTCTCTTAAAGATATTTGGTTGTGTTATAAGAATTGTTTCAGTTAATTTAAATAAAAATGCCAGTACCTTATGGTAACGGTATCGTTTTTTTAAAAATAAATTAGCTTTGATTACAATAACTGATCTGAAGTAGAACAATGGAATTATTTTTTAAATACTCTATTTTGTATAGAATTCCAATTATATATACAAAACTTTTAATTAGGATTTCGCGTATTTATACTCAATAACTTAGACTGTTTGATAAATTAATAATTCATAACTCTTGAACTAAATATAAAGTTTTACTTTTATAGATAGGTTTATTATACTGTATCTTTATCAAGAAACTATCCAGTTAAATCGAAAAATCCTGTTCTAGAGTAGCAAATGAAATCGAAGTATAATTAAACATTTTACCTGCCAGGTTTCCTACGCTCGACCCAGCAGTGAAGCAATAAAGGGAGCTAACCTCTATGTAAGCGGCCTCCCCAAGTCCATGACACAACAGGATTTAGAGGGGCTTTTTACCCCTTTTGGACGCATCATCACATCTCGCATCCTTTGTGACAATATTACAGGTAACTCTTACTTTCTACATTAGAAGACTGCTTCGCTTTGAAAATTCATTCCGGAAGAATGGGTTCTTCAGGCTTGATTATGTAACAGCCTTATTACAGTTTTCAGCAATTCGAAATTCAATATTTATATTGGTTTTTTGTAGTATACTCGTTTAATAAAGGCCTAGATGTTTATTCTAAAGGTACCTTGCAGATAGTGTTCTTCAATGCGCCTTTATTGCTCTATATCTTGATTTCTTCATTGCAGCATTTTGCTATTTGATTTTAGTATACGAGACTTTGATTCCTCATTACAAGAAAAGCTTTTTAATGTTTCCGCCGGATAAAATGTCCGAAAAGAACTCCTTCCAAAGGGTTTTTATCTGTAGAAGTTTTTTTTACAAAATTGCTTTTTGTAGTTTTTCAAATAAAGTTAAATTGATATAGCTATTTCATGTGAGAATCCATTTATGTTGACTTAGTCTAATTTTGTTCAAATACGAGGGATGATCAGAGAAAAAGGTTACAAGCCAAAGCATTTGAAAACTACATATTGTGGAAAAGTTTTATTTCCCCAGAGTTTAGACAAAGGGCGCTACTTTTGATACAGCTGGTTTTCGGGTAGGTAATGAAAGTTCCCCGACGGTTCAGGGCGACTGAAATGGCAAGATGGTTAGGAAAAAGGTCTCGTTTGAAAGTGAGAGCAGTGATTCCATTTTTGTGGGCAAAGAATGTGTCCTCAATCAGAGAAAAGAAAGAGCAAACATGTGTGTGTATCGAAATGGTGTCGCCTTTTTTCAATAAGGCAGACAGGATGTCGAAAACCGCGGCCGGCCTAGTTCTTCAACGACAGATCACGGCACGAATTCAAGAGACGATTCAAAATGATGGATGGGTAACTCTGCGTAAAATCTTGTCAGAGCGGGGACTGAACTATGGTAGTGTGCAGCGTAACATTTCTGATGTGCTGCGATATTCCAAGACAGTGCTGTGAAAAAACATCCGCCGAGACCTGGCTTTATGCGAACAGGTACTCTATTCCTACCAAGACGGGTTAAACAAGTTGATTCTGCGTTCTGATAAAATGCCCAAATAAACTTGGTGATTATGTTGAAATTGGATAGGCACGTATGCCTCTTAATTCCCTTTTGTATTTTCTGTCTATTAATAAATAGTTCTTTATTCGACTTGTAACCTTTTTTATCAACCCTCGTATACATCTGAAATACAAAATACAGTTTACCTATAAGTATGCATGGAGGTCTTGACTCTATTTTTTTCTAGTAAATTCTCCAACAAAATGAATCAAAATATACACACATTTTTTACCTTCAAACTGAACTTGGGTGGAAATCTGTGATTGGAAATTTGTTTATATTGAGTTTTTCCAGTGAATATGGAGGTATAGAATAAAATTTTTCAAAAAGAAACCAAAACTCTTAAACTATAGAAGACTAAGGTTTGAATACATCGGGTACGCATAAAATTTTCTTCTGAAAGTTTCCTCCCATGCACCGCGGTAGCCTATTGGTTGTAGTCGAGAACTCGTGGGCGGAGTGTCATGAGTTCGATCCTGGTGTCGCTGAAGACTCATGTAGAAGAGGCCTTTGTACGTTAAATCTGTTGAGGCACAAACGTCCTCGCGTTGGTATGTTGTGGAAGTTGGGAGAGGTGCTAGCCGAGGTGTCGTCCTCGTCGCTTGACTATTGTTCAAGATTTCAAAGTACATGGCCAAAAGCCCTCGAGTAGCTAAACAGTGCGACGTTGGTATTCATTCATCGTCACCTATAGTCCTTGTTGAGCTTTATAGTGTGATTGTTATATCTCGCTCCCTCGGGTTAATTCTTAATACTGGATGATTTTAACTCGTTTACTAAAAGTAATTGAGATTAATTTGTGTAGCATATGCATAGATTACACCTTTATACAGATAAACATAAATTCTTCCTAATGTTGTGAAATAAAGTTATTTAAAATTAATTACTGGTTATAAATCGTGAATTTGAGGTTTATTAAATTGCACTATTATATAGTTAATAACAAAATCTAAACTTCATTTTTTTTGCATTTTTTCTCAATTTTTTCATTCTAATATTTAAATTTAATTTTCCGTTTTTGAAAATGGACAATCATTTTTTTTATCCTACAATTAATGCAGGGGGGAAATATTAGCACTAAGTTTATATTTTAGACTACATTCCTTTTCAGTTACCAATTATAAACAGTTCATTGGAATTGAAAATAACTCTTGTATACTGCTCCAGTTACTTTGTGCAATTGTTCTAGAGGTCATTCTGCAAAATTCAAGAATGAAATATAACCCAAGTTTGACTTCGATGCTGATTTCATGCCGATTTTTACGTTTTGCGATTTATTTTAACTTTATTTATCATGGCGTTAAACATTTATTTTTATTATTTCAGATATCAAAATCGTGGAACTGTCAAACAATTATTATTTGGAATGATTTTTTTATTATTTTTTGTGTTTATGGATTGTTTCTTTATTTTTGGTTTGATGCCACATTATTAAAAAGGTTTATTTTTCTCTAGGTCTGACACAGCAAAACTCGGCAGGTTTGTAAAATTTTTAGTGCTTTTCTGGGTATGTTTTTGTCTTGATTTCAGTGTTATTATTTTTATTTCTTTTTTGTTTTGATTGCACAACGTCTTGACAGTTCCCGTTTAATTGTTTGATGGTTTTGTCTTCGTATTTGTATTGCATGTTTTTGTTTTGATATGATTTGGCACTAACATTAGAAATTAAACGCACGCATCCGAGGGTTTATTTTTTACAATTCAAATCAATGTGGTGTGGCTGTAAAGTCGTACTTCAAATTGTCCTGCATTGCTGTAACAATTGTTTGGTGTCTGTATGTTTGTCTTGGTGTTTAGAATAAAATGGATTTAAGGTGACTGGGAAATTTCATTAAACATTTCTTTGTGTAGTACAGACTAGTATAATTTTAATTATACTATTTAAATTATGCTGGTTTGTTAAGAGTCTTTGCATTGTGAACTTTTATAACTGTAATGCTTGCTATGTAATATTTTGGTGTTCAGTACGTTTCCCTTAAACTCTGATAACTTATCAATTAGAAACATTTCTAAATCTTTGGTGCTTAAACCTTTGTTAAGCAATATTGATAATTTCAGTTGCACTAACAAATTTAAATTACAAAATAATTGGATTTATGCAGATAAATCTGAATTTAAAGTAACATGCATGTAAACTGCACATTTTGAAATATTCACTTAAATGTTCAAACTCTGAAAGTCTCGTACATTTTATTTATAAAACTGCATTTTAAAATCTTGAATTATTGCAATGTACATTGCATGATCTGTGTCGCATGTATTTTAAGATGTCTTATCGTTGTGGTTAATTGAATCCAGGTTTCTGGATCAACCAATTATTGAATTTAAATGCATTGTTCAAATTTGAATTATGAATTTAGTTGCAGAATATTTCAAATTGCAATCATTTTAAGCGGTAAGGCAAGAGACTTTAACCCTCTGTATTGTAGTGTAAGCAACATCGTTCGATCGTCTGCCAAACTCTAATTGATTTTGTTAAGTATTGAAGCACTGCAGCCTACATTTAGAGCTGACAAGTTGGTACCAAAAACTAGACAACGCTACGTCTCGCAAATTGACTATTTGAATATTGGTTTTTACGAAAAGTGCCGGTCGCAATTTCAAAAATAAGATGGTACAGATTAGATTCAAAATTGCTTCAGAAACTTCATTCTTTGTTGACATGTGCTGCAGTATTATAGATTTTGATGCTTTTAACTCGATGTTGTCTTAAAGAAACACTAACTTTTTCTTCAAGTAATAAAAAGAAATCAATCTCGAAATGTGTGCGTGTATTACTTCTAATCTCGTATCCAAGAAACCAAATCGGTTCGTGACAGAGGGTTAAAATCAAGTGAAGTAGTTTTCTACAACTTGGATTAAATCTCTTGCTATACTAGTGTTCACCAATGAAGTTGCTAGGCGTGGCAAAATCGAGAGGCCCGAGAATGATTGCAAACTGAACTATTCCTTTCCAATCCTGGCTACTACCTTTTCCAGGTCTTTCCAAAGGCGTTGGCTTCGTTCGTTTCGACCAGCGTATTGAGGCTGAGCGGGCCATTAAGCATCTGCACAACACCATTCCAGAAGGAGCCTCTGAACCAATCACAGTTAAGTTTGCCAACAATCCCAGCAACAATGCCAAGGCGATCACACCCCTTGCTGCCTATCTCTCGCCACAGAGACGCTTCCCCGGACCTATCCATCACCCGGCGAATCGCTTCAGGTACATACCCCTGTCGCCAGTCTCCAGGTAGGGTACCTACCCCGTATCGCGGATTTATGTCTGTGGAAGGATGAGCGACATGGAGAAGGAAAGCTGCCCATCAGTACAGTTTAGCATTTTAGCCAATCATAGATTGCCGTTTACCAAGACTGAATGTATATCTGTTGTATTTCTCTGCTTAATGTTGGATTCCTGAGTGTTATTTCGAAGTAACTTAAAAGTGAGGCTCCCAGTCTTTTTTGGTTGAATTTCAGACGCTTTCCTTCTCCTAACGTGAATTCTTCGGTGTGTATGTACCCTCTGTTCTCTAAATTTTGTTTTTTGTGACATTCTAATGAGATTTAATATAAATAAAAACTGCACGTTTTGATTGCAATTGGTACACTTTGTTCGGTTAAAATTTTTTTCAATATAAAATACTGTAAATTTAAGTTTTAAGATTCCCTGAAACTTCTTTTTATCATCTCCTTAATACAGTAAAGTCCTAACTTCAGTTAAGTGACAAACTTATTTATTCAAATACACAGCATAACTTAAATTTGTATCTGCAATTATATTAAATTACCTATGAAATAAAACTTCCTTTATAACTAGAATATGAAGCAAATGTTTTCGATTACTTGAAACATAGCACTAAATTTGTCTGCTATATGTCCTACATTTATTTGAACAATCTTGCTCTGCAATACGATTCTAATGAAAATCTGATCCTTTCTGAATTTCAAATACTTAGATAAGCAACAGCAACACCATAAATTGAACTGCTAGTGCATGTATATGTAGTCTCTGTATACTTTAAACATTAAAACATAATGTAATTTTTGAGCTGGGGTTTCATATTTTCAATTGGTGGAATCGTTTGCATCAAGGATATATGTCTAAAGAGCTCAAGCGATTGAAACGAAAACGATCTTTTCAAGTTTTTTAATAAGGAAATATTTCTTTGGTTCAGGGTTTACCTATACATTAGAAGTCAATACATATATTAAGCAAGAGATGCTCCAAAATTTTCTTTGAAATCTCAATGCATCACGCACACTTATCTCTTTGAAACCACAAATTATAATCTATACTGCTTCAAAACACTCATTTCAAATGTTTTTCAAAATGAAATTCAAATGCTAAAGTACACTGTTGTAATCTTAACATTCAAAACTGTTAAAAAATTGACTAAATTGATAATTCCTATTTAAATAAAACAGTAAAAATAACAGAATCATTTTGAATAGGTTGGAAAGATTTGAATTCATTTTAATCGCGCAAAAATACGACGAGACTAAAGCTATGATTAAAGCATTAACAAGAACTTTTGATAACCATGGACGTCTACATCAATTTAGATTTCAGCTTTTGTCACAAACAAATTGTGTATTTAATCAACATTTTTTCTGTAAAGCATTATTAATAAAATAATTTTCAAATGAGTAGTTTTTTCTTGAATACGAAAAAATTGGACACATTTGGGCTCGGACTAGATTAAAAAATTTTAAAAGATAACTAGAACATCTTATTTTCAGAGGTGGAACAAAGATGTATTCAAATTTGAATATTTAAAATACATTCCGTATTGGGGATCTTTTTGACAGAAGGAAGTACTGATGTTAATTTTGACTAAAGCTAGAAAGACATTCTTGGCATGAATCCAGATCGCGTTCTTGTTTTATAAAATTTGAATCTATTACTAGTGTCAGTTTTACTGATCATCCTACATGGCTTTATTGGATCTTGATCATTTTATTAAATTTTACTCTTAGAATATTTCTTATTGTATAGGCTTCATTAGAGACGAGTAGAATAGTTGAGTTTAATGCTTAATTTCCATTGTAATCGATTTAAATAGCTTCTTTATTTCAAGTATCGGTTTCATTATGCGTCCTTGAACGGCTTAAACGGTTAAATATTTGAGGGTCATGCTTAAAAAAGCCAAAATATTTGAAGTTTAACTCTAATATATAAAATGGTATATTGACTTCAATAGTAAAGTTTCTTTGGCCAAATTTTGCGAAAATACATTTTTGGGCCATCTGTCGTATCCAACACAACTTTTTCTAAATAAAATTTTTAAGTTTATTGTGAATTTAAATTGATCATATAGTTAAATATTTAAATATAAACTTCTTCGAATTTGGTTGTGCTGGGTTACTTATTGATCCGGAACTCTAGAGTGCATCGGTCTCTTTTTAGTATCCAGAAATCATTATCTTGGTTATGCAGTTAGTGGCGCCATACTATCGATTTTGCTTTAGATTATTTTAACCTTTATTCGGTCAGTTGTGCTGCATTCTTGAAGCTGATATAAAAACTAGACATAATACAGAGTTTTCTAGAATGATTTAGGACTCTGGTATAAGCAGACTTAAAATTTTAAATACTTCAAAATAAACTCGAAAGATGTTGCAGAATTTGAAGTTATAAATATAACGTTTGGGATTGGCATATGTATTGGATTTGAAGTGAATCGGCAAGAAAAAACGTTTTTAAAAATTTATTGAACATTGATGCTATATTGATTTGATCTTTTTAACCAATTATAAAAAATAATGAGAACAAAATGTATTGCTTAAATTCCAATTAAAAGAGAACTCAATTTTTTTTTCATAAAACTAAGTTTTGAATCAATTGGGCTCCGGAACTCCTAAAATTTAACTGATTGTTTAATAGCTAAAGTACTCGGTGTTTTATTAGAAAGCATTACTGATAATTTTTTTTGGCAGTCCTTGAATAAATTAGCAAGACCCGTATATATTCCTTACAAGTCCATGTGTCTTAATGTTTTGAGTATTTTTTTTTCTAATCTAATTTGAGTAAGAGGAATAACTTGTTAATTTGACTGTTACACATTTAACAACATTGCAAAAGACAGTTCTTGATTTTCATTGAATTAAAAAATAATTCTAAGCAAAATGAGATTCTATTAATGCCTTGAGTGGAGTAAAGCAGTTTTTTAAATTTCTCTCCTAAAGCCCAATGTACTTTAATAGGTTTCCTTGCTACTTAAAAAAAACAACTTTAAGGTATACTTAATCAAATAGTTAATTGATCGCTTAGATTATTTTCAAATTTAAATTCGTGGTCAGTAAACTATTAAACCTCTTGAAGCTCTGCTAAAGTGTACGTTGCTAAAAACAAATGTATTGATTAACTTGAATATTGAGTTAAATCGGTAGAAAACTATTCACCGTTCATAATTCGGATGCAATTTGTATTGAGGGATATTAACGGAAGTTGAAGAAAAATTATGTTTAGTAACTCGAATAAAAAATTTGGCTGATCAAAGGATAAATACAATGCTTAATTTGTTTTATGTGTAAGGCACTACCTTGATGAAATGGTTATCTTGAACCTAATGAAATAGTTCTAATAAGAATTGGGAATACAGTTCTGGTATGTTAGTATAGAGAATTTTTTATATTTCGCAACTACTCCATTATATACGAATTCTTTAAGCTTTTATATGTATTTAAGAATAAAATGCGCGGATAATCACATAGCTGAACAAAATGCATAAATATAGACGAGATGCTTGATGCAAAATACATTTTTCAGATAAGAATTTTTCGAAGTCATTTCAGAATTTAAAAAAGAATAGATTATGAGGAGTAATTCAGCATATGTATAAATACAATTAGGCAGGAAATGAATTTAATTTTAAATCAATTTAGGGATGATATCAGGAATATCTTTAATTTGAACCTTGTTTGTTATGTTGCCTCATTTTTTGCTTTTATTACCAATACAGCAGGTACTCTCCTCTGGCTGGCGACCTCTTGGCGAATCCCCTCCTTGCTGGGAATGCAATGAATGGCTCTGGATGGTGTATCTTTGTCTACAACTTGGCACCCGATACCGAAGAGAATCTCCTGTGGCAATTGTTTGGTCCATTTGGCGCTGTCCAGTCAGTCAAGGTCATCAGGGATCTCCAAACCAACAAATGCAAGGGCTTTGGGTTCGTCACCATGACGAATTACGATGAGGCATTGGTGGCCATACAAAGTCTCAATGGATACACCCTGGGCAACAGAGTGCTGCAAGTTTCTTTCAAGACCAACAAATGCAAGACATAAGGAGCGCTACTTGTTTTCCTGACGACAGCGAGTGATCGTTTTTTCCCCCATTAGTCTTTAAAAAAAATCCGGAATTAAATTGATTTTGTCTTGCGTTTTTCAATGTGCTAGAGGAATGTGTACTGAACTAAAGACAACTAATGCTCATGCGAGTACATATCCTCTAAGGATTACGACAGTGTGGGGAAAAAACTATTCTATTCTAAAACAGGACTTTTTACATCCTTTACGTACGGCATCACCTAAATTCAAAACTAAATGGTTGAGTGAGCTATTATGAGAGTTAATGTCTGTTAATCATAGAATAATGTCTAGTCAGTGTTAGAGTAGCTTGCTCTTGAATCAAATGTATGTAATTCGTATCTTTAGTTATATAATCAAAACTTGAAAATGAGAATTTTTTTGGTTAATCGCATTTTAAGTTATTAGCTTATAAATTGATGGCTAGGGTTATTTTCCAAGTATATGCCATGAAGCTTTGAACAAAGGTGATGCCCCAAACTAGTCATGTCTCGATTTATATACTTGTTAACTATTTAGAGATGAAACAAAATTTAAAGTTTGAATTTAAAATCTGGAACAAAAAGATGCATACCAAAGAAATTTTGAGAATGATACGTTTCCATAAGACGAGAGTAGAACTCATCTTTTTAAAATTGTAGAAGCGTTTGATACTTAATTTTTGAAGTCTAATCTTTTGTTAGCTATGTGTGTTGGCAGTGTCTGCATACTTTGAATTTGATGCCCATACCAATTGTCCTGCTTAGTCATTATCTACTTAATTATCTCGAGTGAACCTGAATGTTTGCAGTTCAGAATGTGTTTGGGCTGTTTAAAGCAGATAACTCTAGTCAGGTCACTTAGATGTCACGTACTGTTTTAGGAGCATTGACATGTTATGGCGAAATACACACCATTTTAACTTAATTTTTAGTATATTGATGTCCCGTCGATATATATATATATAGCATATACATAGAAAGTATTTATTGATAGATTTGCCTTGTGATTTATTCTGCCAAATTTGTTAGTTTATTAGAATCTCTGTCAAGTGTTTAGTTTTTGGAATTATTGCTATCTGCAAAGTGTAATTTTGTTTTGTATTTTTGCTCTATTTAATTTTTTTATGCGTAACCTAAGTTTAGTCACGCTTTTGTAAGCACATTTTTTTTCTTCTTGCACATTCTATGTGCTCTATTTTTGTTAGAAATAAACAAATATACTTTTCTGCATTGTGTCTGTCGGGTTTTATTGCATGGTAACCATCAAATCAATGCCTTCAGTTTGCTTGTTACAAAACGCTTCATAATATGCACCACAAGATGTTAATATCTAATGTGGCACTTTAAGGAGATTTTGCAGCTACATAATCTCGCTGAATCTTGCTCTTCCGGTGGGCTAACTCTTGCATGTGCAAACATGAGCATTGATCATTGCATGATTAACATTTTGTGTTAGCGTTTTGCATGTTTCCTAATTTAAACTAATTTAGTCCTTTTTAAGTGAGCCTTTCATAACTAGGGTTCAAGTTCATGTTCAACCTTCGAATTCGGTACAATTAATGCAAGCTTCTGTTCAGTAGACTTTCAAAATTTGATAAGTGCCAATAAAAAAATTAAACTTCTGATTGAAGTTGCATCACTTAAAATCTGTGGCACTGACTTAAAATGCAGAGTTATTGGCTGGAAAGTGATGTATTTAAAATCTCTTCTAATTCGAACTTGAGCCCTGGTTTACGAATTCCTTGCAGTTGGACCATAAGAAAACATATGCATAATAAATCAAAATTATAAAAATACTCATGGCGCTGCAGCAATGTCATTCGTTAAGCTGAGGCTATTCAAAGGGAAAAAAAATTTAAAGAAATTCATTGGCGAATCCAATTAAAATTAAACGCCACTTTTGAGTCGTAACACGAATACACTTCCACTAGAGAAGTCTATTTTTATAAAGTCCTAGAACACCTTGTTGGTAGTGCAACTTTTAAACTTGAAAATAAAATACGCATTTTATTCCTGTAAATGATGGAATAAAAGTGGTAACATATGGTGAGATTTATCCAGGTTGTCATAAGAAGTTGAGGAATGCCAACCATTATATGCCTCCACTATGGATCTTCCACGCTGGCCTGCCCTATATATGTATATTGTCCACTTATGTGGATATATATTAGCTGATATGAGCGTGTTTTAATACAAAATAAAAACATACAAATGAAGTGATTTTTTTTGAATAAAAAATGCTATTTCTTGAAGGTAAGCTAATGGATGAAGTTTGTGGTCACAACTTTGTACATAGATATAGCGGACGTAGTTTGAAGGTAGAAAAAAAATTTTTGATAAAAGGAGCAAAACATTACTTTCGATGGTTTTAACAAATTGTGTACGCAAGCACTACCTATTGCTACCGGAAGATAGTTTAATGGGTATGTGTGCATCAAACTGTTAGAATACAGTCTCGCCATTGGCAGGCCGTTGTTTAAAGTGAGCAATTGATTAAGCAATACAATATACTTCGTTATAGAATTGAATAAATCTTTCCTGAAAAGTTATACACTTTACTGTAGGTGAGCGAAACAGTGAGGGCAATTTTGAGCCAACTGTCTTTAACAGTCATATTCATCTTTGGAATTACGGTGGGGGTAATTCATAAAATTAAATTCACATCGGCCCTGACCATTTTTAGCAATAGGGATGCCGCATTAAGTTACTCACGCTGAATATTGGTGCTGGTTTCCGTTCAATGTATTGCATGAAGTTGTGGACTGTATTTTATGGACGACAAATTTACAGTAAGAATTCCATCAACTATCTCCATACATAGTTTGTCTTCAGAATTTTCATAAGTTTCTATATCTTGAACATTTCCGGATGGATTCCTTGCCAAAACACAAGCACAACATACCACATTAATATGAACACAAGGTGACCATCATTTTAAATTTCGGTACAATATACATCGCGAAATATTATCTTCTGGTCCGAAGATATCTGCAGTAAAAATGAAACGAAGTTAAATATTCCTAAAAATTTCAAATTGTTGAGTGCGTACTTGTTCAGAAAAGCAGAGGTGGGCGTGAGGTTCTCGATTTCTTGTTGAATCATGGTCACCTTTGCTCAAGTTGATTCTGGTGCTTGCGTATTCATTTGCTACCAAGGTGCAATACAAAAATTCAGATAATTGTCTATTTACTGTGGCGTTATATTAACATTGATCTGTTATTGGATAAAACAGTTTTATACTTCATTCTAATGAAATAAATTGTTAAATACTTGAGAAACCGATACCTCATCGTTCAACTGATTAAACAAATCATTCCAACAAAAGAATAGAATATATTTTTGAAATTAATCATTCTTTAAAGTTTGTTTCCCGATACAGAGTAGATTATCTTATTAAGTGCTTCTTCCGGAATATGTTAACTGAAAATATCAACACTGCCTCTCAATCAATAACTATACGATTTGTGGAAGAGCAAAATATCGCTTGAAATTTTTAATGCCAAAATCATGGTTTTGAAACCACTTAGAAATAATATTTTAGCATCATTTATTAAATTAGAATAATTTGTAGTGCAGCTTCTAAAACTACGAAGGAAATGTATGCAGTTTAGAAAATTATATAAATATGAACTTGGCAACCCATTTGTGCTTTACAAATCTTCTGAAGTTTGTATTATATCAGACTTCCGAAAATTGGATACCAAAAAACCTTTTTATAAAATAATTGTTAAACGATGAGGTATCGAAAAAAACGATTTTATCTTCTGAAACTCTAAAATCAGGTACAAAGGCGCCAAATATCTGCCTGCTTGCCTGATTGTGTTTACAGTGTAATATTTGGTTCAATTGTGACAATTCTATGCGCGAATCGTTCTTTTGTAAGAAATGCTAAGCAACCTATTTGATGTGCATCTGTTCACTTCCCCGACTGTAGGTATATATGTATAAATACCTCAATATATATTACTCCTCTTTGTGTACATCATTGTATTATGTGGCGAGTATCTTTTCATCTTTGCTTTGTGGCATTGGTGTAGTATCTGTACTAAAATCGTACATTCTAGTTTATTGGAAGATGTGCACGATGATCTTAGTGTGGTAATCTGGGGTTATGATTGTGTGTAATCCACTATCTTATTCGTATTCGAGCATTTAATTATTTCAAATCTCGATTAGTTGAGTTAGATAATTTTTCTTGAGCTCTGCCGTAGATCAAATATGGCATAGCATACGTCGGAATGCATCCATTAAAGTAAGCACTTTACTTTAGTGTTTAAAGATTTCTCAGTGCTTATTTAAGGTTTATTAAGTTTTTCATTGTCTAAAGGAAATTTAAAAAAGCAACTGTGAAAAATCAGCACCCTTCTAAGTATGCAAAATAAAATAAAAAATTGGAAATGGACTGTCCCCATCTACTCTTTCACACGCTAGTGACAGACATCATTCATGCTTTAAGTACAATTCACACTAAACATGCTATTGGCTCGTGACTATTTTATAACAATGTAGCTTGTGCAAATGCTATATTTTTGCAAATCACGTGCATTTAAAAAAATGTTTTCCCCAAAACAAAACCGGTGGCTGTAAAACCTTTTGTCATAGGAATTGTTGAGTCGAGAATTGAGCGCAGCCGTGTGGGCTCAATGTGGAATAAAAATCGAAGTGAAATGTATCGTGGTTGTATTTCTAATATGTAGATTTAGGTAATAATTGAATGCGATGCTATTAATTTGTTTGATTGGAATGACTTGTATTTTTCTCTTATGAATATGAATCTCACCTTTGTCTTAGTGCTGTTTGATGTAACTATTCTCCATATATTTTCACTTGTATTGCCGGCCATTCTAGTTAATACTGATAATCGGCTTGATATTTTTCAACATAATTGAATATTGTACTTCACTTTTCTCTCTTCTCTCTTTATATACTATATATCCATAATCTGTTGAACGATGGTATCCAGTACCTATTTAATACTCATGTATATGTATAACTATACATTCCAACAGTGTTATTTATTAACTATGTTGCTGCTGATGCCCTCTATCCAGGTAGATGTGTATTACGAATTCCCCAATACTTTTGGATATGATAGTAAAAACAAAAACCTCTGATATTAAATGACTGTAATTTCTTGTGAGGTTTTGGTCGAGAACTAGACATTCAACATTGAGTAGCCTCTTTGAACGTCATTAGGATAGTTTTGTGCTGTTTATCGTGTTTGCTTTTATTCGTGTAGATATTCAGTTGTTGCGAAAAAAGTATTTAAGCTAAGTGTAGGAGTTATTTAAGTAAACTAGATCATTTTTTGCTCGTGTATACTGTTTGCTATTTATGAAGAATATTATTGATTAAATTATTGCTATTTAATTCCGAGGTTGACTTTTTTGATTAAAAGAAAATCTCGGTAAAGGTTTATAAATGAGAGTTATTGTATATCTTATTGTATTGTGTACTTAATAAATTATTGTTCTAATTTATTGCGAGGAAACGAACTGATTAAAGAAGTTATTCTAGTCATTTTTTCAGTGACTTGTCCTTTACGTCGTCCCTTCGCTGCGTAAAACTTGAGGGGAAAAACAAACAAAAAGCATTTTTTTTTTCAATTCCGAGTTGACCAAAATAGTAATTGCCCCCTTTTTGGCCTGTTCAAAAAGTATATCATTAAACCAGTATTTTTCGGTTGGTCTACTGAATTGAAACATAATTTAACTCTAAATTAAACATAAATTGGAAAAGTAAGATTAATGCCGTCGAGAATTGAATTCTAAATTATGAATTTTAATTTGGGAAGGAGCAACTTCAGTACTTTTTAAACTAAGTCAAAGAATTGAATTAATAATTTTTTCGAATTTTATTTCTTTTTTCAGGATTGATATTCTTTTTGTAGAAATTTGGGTGAAAAACTGTTATTCGTTTTAACATTACTCTACAAAAATTCATGTTGGACTGATTTTGTTAAAAATTTGTGCATGCTTAAAAAAATGTGACATTCCACTTTGAATTCGACATTCCAGTTTTATTAACAAGCTATGCATTCCAATCGTTCAATAAATAAGTAATAATAATTAAAAGAAATAAACAAAAGGAAATGAAAAGAAATAATACCTAGTTGACAAAATTGGTGAGAAACGCATACTTGAAGTACAGTTAGAAATTGATTTCCATTTAGTTACGTAATTCTTAAACAGTTCATTTAAAATGTATACTTTCACTCTTTAATTCTCAAAAGGCTATTTATACCGAAAAATACTGGCAAAATTATGGAACCTTGAGATTATTAGTACAATTCTGTCCCCTGTGCATCGTCTTAGGGACTTTTTCAAACATTTATGTGGTTGTAGGTTATTCATTGCGTAACCTGTTACTTATGCAGTTACATATGTATTAATATTACCTCCGCAATTTAACTGGAATGGCCTCTATTATTTTTGGTCACAATTTGCTGCTTTACAGGTTATCTAAGCAAAATAGAAATTCAGCTGTCGCACGGTGGTAAACTAAAATTCGGTATGTACGTAGCAATATTTTACATTCTTTAGTACTTGAAAATTTAGTTCAAAAACTTTGAGATCCTAAATTGTAAAAGATATCGCTTAAAATGCTCTACCTGAAAACCCTCGTTTAATTTGTTAAAAAAGAATTGGAGTACAAATTTTGATTAAAACATATTCCGAAAAAAAATGTTCCGGTCATCAGATTATAAAATTCAATCACTTCATTTTATTTTATAGGTTTTTTTTACAAATAAGTTGCATCTCCTAACTTAAGAATTTCTTTCAAGTTGAACAAAAATTAACTCGCCTTAATATAAAAAGTAAGGAATATACCATCGTGCGACAGACTGCTGAAAATGACAAAAAGCGAGTATCCATTTTTCAGCTTGAACATTGTCTCACGAAGTACTAAATACGAATTTCGGCCAACATAATAAAATCTAAAATATCGCTAGTCTTTCTTTTATACAAATATATATACATAAGTTGAATTTGCTAGTCTGGTATTGTCTCTGTAAAAAGCATATATCTGTATATATATGAAAAACAGAGATCAAAACAGGAAAAAAATAAAAGCTTTAAAAAATTTTCAATTCGAAGGGGTTGCATGAGAATTCTATATATATATTATAATGAAATATATATATATACATATATATATACATACTACTTTTGACTTTGTAAAAATGACCTCGGCGGTCGAGTTGTTTCTTGGCGTAGTTTGATTGTACTGCAATATTTGTACTTTTCCATGTTGAAACTTAATAAATTTCCACCATCCTATTGGCTCGTTCTGTTTTATTTCTTCCAAATTCACTCATTTTTATATCACACTGCACACTGGGTTTCATTCATTGGAACATTGTAAACTGATGTATTATTCATTGTGCTTACATTTTGTTTGAGTAAGAAAATATAAATAGTACTTTGTGCGTTTTTTTTTATTTCATGTGTTTTGAAGGTAAGGAATTTTCAATTTTTGTCAATAGAGCGAGCGATATATGACAAATTTGTAAAACTAGTTCTTTAGCACCCAAAATTATAAAATAATATGATCATAAATCTTCGTCAGCAAACAGAATATCATTACTAATATCGATTTAGTTTTGGAACTAACTCGATGGTTTTAATGTATAAAAATTCGCTTCTAAATTCATTGCTGAATTAGGAGATAATAATTCGAAACATATCGTGCATAATTCATAAACTATAGCTGCTCAGTTTGTACAAAGAACATCAGAAAACTGTATAAACAATGGCATTTTCTATAGTATTAAAAAAAACATAGAAAACAAAGGAAAAAAACCAAAATTTTTAAAAGTTAAATAATTTCAAAATTTATATGAAATATGCATGGAAATATTTTACCGCAGTATCTGTGCGTGCCATGTAAAAAATTATCTTGATCAAAAATAGGACAGCCCTGTGTAGAATGTGTTTGATTAAAGATACGAGTTATTGTTTGAATGAGATATGATGAAACTATAGTCTTCGACAGATTTTTCTATGGATATTTTAGCTCTAAATAATATTTTAAGACAAAGGAAGAAAAATCAAATAGCCCTTCAACTTTCATGGTGCTGGTAAAGATATTACCTGGTAATAATACATGATTCATTGAGGTCAGTTAAAAATTATAGCTTCTTACTATAAATAAGCTTTAAAGAAACAACTTTGCAGTTTTTTTTTTTTTTTTGAATTTTATAAGGCTTGCATAATACTTAAGAAATTTTTAGGTATATTATCGATTGCTTGCGTATTCGAGCATTTTACATTAGTTATCGTCATACATCATAAAAGTATTTTCATAAACATGGTTAATCTGATTTTTTAAAAAAAATTTAATGTGTTCATGAAAAAATCGTGTTGTAATATTGAGGATAGTATTAAGACACATTTTCTCAGTCTAATTATAGAAAAGGAATCAATTGATAAACTTTTTGTTTTGTGTGGTTTGCAGTAGCAATTTTTCTCGAAAGCCTTGCAAATTAACGTTATATTATTATTAAAACACAACTTACTGACATGTTTGATCTATGTTAAAGAGTTATTGATAAATGTGAAAAAATATGAATGCTAATGATATCGTAATAGTAATAATTGATCATAGCATTATTATCAAGAGTGAAGGATATTATAGATAATTTATTAGGATCAAAGCTTAGCTCAACTTATTTTATGAGAATTTTTGGTTCTTAATTTCATACTTAATTGTATTAAAATTTCTTTCTGTGAAATTTATGTATTGTGAAAGTGAATCTACTCTTGAATGCATGTAAATTGTATTCAATGAAAATTAATAATTTTTCCTTATGCGGTAAATTTTTTAATTACATCTGCATTTGTTTCCTTTTTCAACCAAAATAATAAATAAATGGTAATAATTTTTTTTGAAAGTTCTGAATTTACTCTTATTATTTTAGCATTTCTGCTCAAAATGAACATCGGAAAAATAATGAGCTATTTATTTCTATTACAGATTTTCGACAAGGTGCTTGAAGGTTCATTGGGTAAAACAGAACCTGCTAACTCTGTAACTGTTGGGTAGATTAATATATTTTAACACTGAAATGCTTTGCGTGAATTATACATTTGGCAATGAAAGCCATAAGAATATTTACTTAAATTTGAGCATGTGAGTGACTTTCTTATTTTTACTTTGAATTTATTTTACTTAATGATATGATTTTACTTCCATTGTGTTAAGGATTTTATTAAAATGTTTATCATTTAATTTTTATAGATCTGAGCAACCTATTTAATAAAAAATTATTATTGAAATTTACGTTCTAAAATTTACTAAGAAATTATTATTATTAATTTATTTGAGAAATTATTTTCTGCGAAAAAGATTTTTTTACTGTTCTAAAATAGTATATTATTATTTTTTTAAAATATCTTTTGAAATTTAAAATTTTTAGTGATGTAAAGATTATTTGAAATTTAATATCAAAAATATTCTATAAATGCCGAAGAGCTGTACAGAATAAGATGTCTATTAAATCAAAGCGAAGGGGACAAATAATTTTCTGAAGAAAATTTTTAGTTTAAACGTTTTTCAAAAAGATTCTCATTCAATATATAAAATCCATGAAATGCTGGATATTTGTAGAAAAATAAACAATTTGTGAACATTTTAAATTTTTATTTTAACATGTAGTGTTGGCAGGAATATAATTTGAAATTTGGTACAACTTAAGTATTAAAAAGTGATATATATAATCTATGAGAGCTATAAAAAAAGTAACATCAAATATAAATGTAATAATAGCGCTAATGTAAAAAACTGTTGAAACATTGATCTCTCTTTGTTCAGTTATAAAAAAAATTACTTTAAAGTATCAATTTTTAAAAAGTACTGCTAGTCGTCCACATTTGTCTTTATAGTAATTCCTATGAATACTGTCATGAAACTTAGCAAATGAGCTTCAAAAGAGATATAATTCTCAAGGAAATGAATTATTGGATAAATGCACGAACTGTATTAGTTTATTAAATAAAGCAGGGCCACCACGAGTTTAATCATTTAATTATCATCATTTTCAGAAAGGAAGTGCAAAATTATAACATATGTATTTTGAAAGTGTTTCCTCGATCTGATTTAGATATTGATTCATCATTTTATGAATTAGAATCCCCCTCCCCCTCAAAACATCAATTAGTTAAGTTTAACATCATGATGGCTGTTATTTTTCATTTTTTTAAAAAAAAATCTGTAAACCAAATACTTCTTCCGTCGACTTCAAGTATGGATTATGCAATGTGTATAACATTTGTCACACATTCATAGCTCTCTAAAAATTCTTAATTTAACAGTATTTCAATTTTTTTATGGATCCGGACTGTGTAAAGATAAGTATAATACACTATAAATTACTAAAAATATTTAATTTTTATGATTTGTATACAAATCTAATTTAGAGAGTGGAGAAACAATTCAGGTATCATCACTTCATCATGGTTGAAAATTATAAGCTCCATCGCCAATCTGTTGCACCAGGGTGTGATGTTGATAAACTATCAGTCAATATGAGTGATAGATAAGTTCATTCCTGGTATAACTATTTTTTTTTACATTAAGTTCACTTTCCAAATTTCTGCTTTCATCTACAATATTCTGGATCAATTTATTAATCACTGAATCAGTAGCACCTTGGTAGTAAAAAAATTTGTTAGACAAATATTTTTTGCTATGAGCCCAATGAAATTAGCGAGGTACTTCACAGCATTAGATTTTTCGTTTGATTAATAAAAAAAATAGTGAATCAATTTTTATACATTTGAGGCAAGGTGATTACAGTCAAAAATGTACTGGACTAAATTTCGGAATTTATGCATAAATAGTCAACATTTTTCCAAAAAAAAAAAAAAATGGTAATTTAGAAAAATTTCTTTATAAACAGTATTTCGTGTTTCAAAATGACATTTTAGTTAATACAACAAGTGACATTGAAAATACACCACAAAAAAGTGGCCAAAAAATGAAAAAAAAAATTGTAAATTGTGAAGGAGAGAGAGAGGCATCGCGCGATGAACAGCAATTGGTATTTACTTTGAATGATTCTTGTAACAAAAAGTTAAAATGTAGTCGGCTCCGTAGATTATTGGTTCATCTCAGATAGCGATGATCCTAAATTAATGACGATCGCACATATATAGATTTAAAACCAATTTTGAAAAACAAATGGGCATCCTGAAAAATGGATCTTCATTCCATATAAATAATTTGCGGCACTTCATTTTCTGAATGCATTGGTGGCAGAACAAGCTACATGGCGACCATTCTTGCCCAAAGGGTTTCGATTGTTCAAAGATTACGGGATAATGGGGGAATTAGGCAAGCATGTCTGTAATTTACAGAGCACGTAGGCTGATGCGCGTAGTTTGAGGTTGGACGTTCTCTTACTGAAGAAGAGTATCAAGAATTCCCGAGAAGGAGTATTGCCATCTGATGCACATCTTCTACGTATCATTGGATGATTTAACGCCCTGAATATAAATTGTCGATGATGAGAGAAAAGTGCGTCCGTAAAGATGATGTCTCAAACACTGATACCGCATGCATTGTTGCCCATTGGGGCGTTCCACAAGATGTAGTTCTGTTACCACGTAAGCTCTATACTTACATATAGACTATATCATTCAACAAACAAGCGTGTGACTCGTATGAAAATAGAAGCCAGTGCTATTCTTTCGTCCACGTCGCTCTAGCTTGGCACCACTGCAAATGGAGTCGTGTGTGATGGGGAGTCAATGGTGTCTTAATGGAAGGCATGAATGAAGGCCATTAGCAATCAATAGATGTTAATGGTTCTGGTCAATATGGGATTACTTAGAGTGCTCTGAATAAGCTCCAAATAGCGCCAGAAGCGGCTTCCAACACCACTTGTTATTGAGTGCGTTTACCCACGCGAGCTGGCGTTGCTCCGATCGCACCGGGTCAACTCAAACTTGCCTCATTTCTTTGTTCCAGCCGTCTTTGTCCCAATCGATGCACATATATACTTCTAGGTGAGTGTCAGCTGAGATTTGTCGTATGAATCAACTTATCCTTCCCAGTTCAATCGGCATCCCTTATCGATGAAATGATTTGTCTGCTGAAATTGTCACTGTTAGTGGTTGTCTGGCATTCTTTGATATTGCACTTGTACTATGAGACAAGAAAAAAATGTTCTCAATGATTTCTCTTACAGAAGTAATGGTATATATATTGCTCATTCTGCAAGTTCCTTGCCTCTTGCACAATGTGTGTCATTTCAATACATTTTTTTTTTAATGTGAGATGCGTCTACTTTGAAATTTGCGTTACTTTCTAGCCATTCCATCTTGGTGTTGCATTTTCAGTATCATGTATAGTTTTAACTATTCAAATGAAGCACTACACAGAATGAAAATATCAATAGTCCAATATTTATATATTTATTTATTTATATAATTCTGACACCAATAACATGCGATAATCTGGATATATGTTGACTAAATCTTGGGTTAACCAACCACAAGTTACAGTTATGAATGTAAATTGAACACTCTAAATACAAGTTCCAACTCTGATATATATTGTTCTGTGCGTTTTTTCAGTTTGTCTTGAAACAAAATTTCTTATTGCTTCAAAAACTTTCTTTTTTAATTAAAAAAAAAACATATAGCAGTTTTACTTAATATAAACATTTATTTAGAAGCCACATTGCAGGATTTTTCAAACAGCTTTTCCCCACAGCTTAGGAATAAATAAAGGAACATTTCTGTTAAACTATACAGTTACAGGTTATCCCGAAAAGTAAATATATTGTCAAGTTCCTATTTTTAAAAAACATATACCTCTCAAGACCCTCGTGCAGAGGGGTCGATAAATGTCCTCCCGTTGGTATGGTGTGGAAGTTAGGAGAGGGGGTGCCAACTCTGGTGTCGTGCTCGTCGCTTGACCATGGCTCAAAATTACGAGGCCCGTCGCCAAAAGCCCTCGTGTAGCCAAATAATGCGATGTTAATATGCACACACTTTATCACTTTACAATACGTAAGTCATTTGTAAGTTACAAAAATTTTTATAAAAATATTGAAAGAAATTGTACGTAGCATATTTATAGAAAATTGAGCTTATTTTTTGATTAATACAAAAAGAAAAATATTATATATTGTCATTAAGAAACAGGAAATCCTGACTTCATCTGAAAAAAAAAGATTAGTCCGAATTCCATAAAACGAAAAGTAAGAATTAGATATTGCAATGTCTAGTTGTGATAGCGCAGTAGCTTATATATATATATATATATAAGCTACTGCGCAATATATATATATATATATATATATATATATATATATACAGAGGTAAGCCTCCTACAACGCGGTAGATACGTTCCTCAAAAAAGCCGCGTTATAAGAAATCGCGTAGTAGGAGTTAATATCTACACATCACAAGTGACGTGTAGATATTAACAGAAAGTTAAGGAAAAAAATACTCAGTATCTTAAACGCGTTGCAGTGAAATCGCGTTGCACAAGTACCGCGTTGTAGGAGGCTTACCTGTATATATATATCAAGGAAGTCTTGGCAAAACCTACTTGTTACTTAATTGAGTGTTACAGGGGTCTAATTGTGTGCATAGCTCAAAAAAGACAAAATGTAATGTTTGTTTCAAACCAAAGAGCAATAATATCAATGAAATTAGTATTATATAACATATCCAGCATTATTAGAATACATTGAGAAATAGTTTCTTCACATTCAATATCGAGAATTATGAAGACAAAGAAATGTGAAACACCTATAAATGTAGAAGAGGAAATAAAATCCATTTCACACAAATACAAAGTTATCGTATTTAAATACACCTTCCAAAATTTTGTCAGTAAATTTTAAAAGAAAACAGAATACTGATTGTTATTTGTCTTCGACCGAAATGTAAACTTTTGTGCGTTTGATTTTTATTTTATTATTCAATGGGAAATTAGCTTAACTGTTTTATTTTACGATTGTGTTCTGAATTATTTTTTTAAAAACTTATGGGCTACTATGCTTTAAAGGTCAAAAACTATTGATCCAGATAAGTACAAATTTAAAAACATAAACACTGCAAGAAAGTTTTGTGGGAACACAAGTTTACTTTAGAAGTATTTCTTTTTAAAAAAATATTTTGCGATTGAAAATGAAAGAAGTGTAGAAAGATTAATAAGTCAGTAGAATTCTATTAGAGAAAGTAAGAGAAGAATATACACTTTTTAAAATACATGTTCTACTTGTATTCTATAATTCGGTATGTAGATTTTATTACATGTACGTAAAGCAATTACACATAAATAGATCAGAACAAAAGATTATTATACAATGCACTCATCGAAAAATTGAATTACAGTAGAATCTGCAAAATAAATTTTTGTTTCTTTTAAAACAAAAACGCTCCAGTTTTTTTAAAAAAAATTTTAAGTTAAAAAGCGATTTTTTTCTATAAACTGTTTTTATAAAATTTTTTAAAAATATACTTTCGTAATATGTGTATAAAGTTATATGGTAATAACAGCCATGAGTAGAATTTGGAAGTGGTACTGAAGAGGACTTCTTTTCTGGAATATAAATAGAATTTATGTTGAGAGTCCGATGGGAGTGAAGATGTTCTTGAAAGGAGCTATTGCTCATATTTTACACGGTAATCCCCATCTAACTAAAGTTCTTTTTGAAACTTAGATTTTTACTCATTTCCAAGAATTTATTTAAAATACATATTGGTATCTAATTAAATATTTATTAAAATAATTTTTTAATTAAAATGTGGTTATTTAAAAATAATTAGCCGAAAATATATATGAACCATTAATATCAAAATTTCATAAGTTGAAAAAAAATTAGTTACATTAAAAATTAAACCTCCAAAGCGAAATTCAACAGCTTTTCTATATTTATATCTTTTTCCGAATCAACATTACACTTCTTTGAGAAGGTTTTAATATTATGTGGTAATGAAAGTGCAAGAATATTTTGTACGTAATCAGCAGAACCCCGATACCTATACTCCTTCCAAATATGTATATCTGTATAGTTCCAAAAAAAGCCATAATACTATCATATTTTTAAACTTCACCAAAAATAGCTCCCTGCCGAGACACACATATAATATGAGCTTTCATATATTACGACCAGAGAGGTACAAAAAAGTTATTTCGAAAAATATTCCTTATTTGATTCTTATACAGCTGAATATATATCTTAAGCTTTATATTCTGAATTCTGCTTTAAATGCTTGGTGTACTCATGAAGAAGTCAATGAAATCAAAAATTACTTTATCCCCAAATTATTAGGGTTTTCCAAAATATTAAACATTTTCTCATCTACCTATCTAAAGGTGAACAAATAAATCCCTGTGCATCCACCTTACAGCAAAGTCTTTATATTTCAGATATTTGCTGGAGGGTCACGGAGTCCTAACTTATATTTCTCAAGAAGTACAGTTTCCATGCACGATTAATCGAATATATAACTCCCAGGCGTTCATATACTTTCGGAGATAAATGAATCTTATAGGTATCTGAATAAGGTTTCCTCCCTCCTATGAGGTTTAGTGTCTTTAGTAATAAAGAGTGACTTGCCTCTAGGATATATAGAAGCTTTCTTTTTTTCCTTCTGATGTCTTCCTTATTCATCAATACTTTTCCTTCTCTTTATATTTCAGCAACAGCGTTATGATAACAGTGTTTTACATAGTATGGATCAGCAATCACCAATGCTTAGAACTTCATAGATCGCCAAATAAATGATTTTATTTTCAACAGACGACCACTATAGTTAAAAATTGTCAGTTATTTAATACTCTATTTTACATTGTCATATCACTAAAAAGAAACTTCACGAAAAGGAAGAACAAACCGGCAACTCAGAACAATAATAACAAATTGAAGTATTTTTTGCCGCCAATTTACAATGGCTGCCAACTCTCACTTTCTAATGTAGCTAGATACGCCATTAAAAATGGATAAAAAATTGTTTCTCGGAAAGAAATTCACTAAAAGTAGTTCCCAACATTTTAAAAAAGTATAATACATATTCCATAATACGTTTTGTTACTCGTCATTTTTAAAACTAGATCTTTAGAAAAAATATAAATTATGTATTAATATACTTTTCCATGGGTCAACAAAAAATTTTCATGGCCTACAAGGTTGGTCGTAAAAATTTATGCAATTGTTGCTAGTAAAAATCTAACGAGTGATCCTACAGTTAAGCCCTTGCAGTAAAACAAGCTACACATACACACTAACCTGTGTGCGGTTTGTCTTAATGGAATGGTTAAGCTATGAATATAACTACTGGCTCCACTCAGAAATACAGAACCATGAGGGATATATACAATGCATGTGAAACATTCACCGTTACATAATATACCGCGATGGGATATACAAATTATTAGCATTTCAATGAGACACGCATCATTACAGCCTGTAGTGCCACAACAAGTATTTTACGAACAAGAAATAGAATGCAAATTTGTAGTACGGAAATTGCTTTTTTATGCATTTTCATAGTACTGGAATTGTTTTTTCTTGAGCTTATTTTGTGTGAGCAGCTTCAGTGTTTTTCGGAGAATGATTCAGTACTTTTTTTTAACCGATGAATAATTGTAGCTTATAGTGAATGCGAATTATCCTTTTGAGAAATTGATGATCGTGTAGAGCAAAATCAAGCAATACTGATGGAGATTGGTGTAGTGAAATGACTGAACAATATCCCCGATTGTTCTAACTTGTTTGAGTTGCTATACTGATGATAAATATTTGTGCGCAGTGTGATGGATCGCAATGCCGCATCAGGAACCATATAACAACAAATATGGTCTGTTGAGCAACAATTAGTATCTACTTGTGCCATTCAATGTCGTTTGAAGTGGAACGTCACAAGGTGTCCATTGTTCCGATTTTTTTTCAAAATCAATGGAGTTTGCGTATGTAATGGTATTTTGAACGACGGACTTGGACAATCGAATACATTTTCACAGAGCACAACATTGTCTTTAGAGGTGACATTCTTCTATCTGCAACATCATGACAATAGGAATCGAGTCTATTCAGCGAAGTAGCTTAGTAGGGTGGCACACACACATACACGCACTCACCGGTACGCAATGCTGGTGTAATAATTAACCAGCATTGTTTATCTGAGAGTTTCTGGTGCCTGTTGTAATCCTTTACCTTTGGAGATAGACTATGACTACATTCCAACAAGGCATAGGGTGACCCAATATATATTCAAGGCTTCTTTACCCACCAGATTACATTGATGTTCTCTTGCTGTTCTCCTGATGTATCATCTATCGAACACGCCTGGTCGATGATTGGAGTACAATTGGTATGGCATAAACACACCCAATGGTACTTCAAATCAACTTTGCTAATAAATGGGGGAACCCTGTATTAATCACCATATCCAAAAAGGCACCTAAAAGCACTGGTGTAGCTGGACCTGCGTGGACCCTGTATCCCAATTCTTCGGGGGCCGTTTTCGTGGAAATCAGTACAAATTATATCATTGATACAATTTATTTGAAAGTGTCAAAATATTACAAATTTTGTGGGGTCTTTGTAGTTTCGGGGGCCTTTATAATTGACATGGCGGCAGCTATGCCCTTGACCCAAAGCCTCTCTCATTCAAAACTGAGGCATTTATGAGCGGCTATTGCCAGCCATGAAGGAACACTCAATACTTATTTCCGTTGTTCACTTCACAGAAGGTCACATTTCCTGTCTCATTTCTTTATTATGTTGCCTTACACTCATTATGTGAGCTTGCTGTGTGTGTATGTTATCTCACTAATAAATTTGGCGTGGACAGCTCTCCGTCGTGTTCCATTTTGAATGGCCATCAGTATATTTCAATATTTCAGGAAAATTTTATTTAAAATTTTATATTCCTGTTGTTATTTGATATTATAAAATCGACTTTTCAAAAATATTTCTTGCAAAAAAAAAAGAGAATAGAAAAAGAAGAAAGGAAGAAATAGTATTCGTGCAGTGAGTTTTATTTTCATTACTTAAAATGTTCACAGCATCAACGAATATACATAAAAATAAAGTGTTGTAACCGTAAATTTTATTGCTTTCCAAATTCCAATAGATGCAAAATTAAATTTTATTCAAGATCAAACATGTTGAAACAGTCAAATAATTTATTGAATACCACAGATTTATTATTTAGGAAAATAAAACATTGATATTTATTCGTAGAAAATTTTTAAGTGTTTTAAGATGTACGCATTTATTAAT
The DNA here is from genome assembly GCA_019973975.1 of Trichonephila clavata. Lineage (NCBI taxonomy): Eukaryota > Metazoa > Arthropoda > Arachnida > Araneae > Nephilidae > Trichonephila > Trichonephila clavata. The sequence continues at coordinate 113,412 of BMAO01038230.1, read as the reverse complement.
TAGATGCTCTCTGTTTTAAATATATACCTTAATTTTTATACTAATAGAAATGAATAAATCAAATATTTGATAAATGTATAACAAAAACTGAACGACTAAACACTTGAAAGAAAAATTTATTTCAATTAAATATATATATATATAGATAGATAAACTGAATTTTAGTTTGCTTAGTAAGAATTAAGTAGAACAAGGATTAGTAGTGTCATGAATCACTAATTGTTTACGGCTCTTGTGCTTTAAAATAGTTTTTCTTAACAATCTGTGCTCCATCTTTCTACATTTAAATGAACAGTTACACTGGTGTCCAAAAGTTAAGCATAAATCGTAAAATGCGAAAAACATGGAGTAAATATTCGTAAAATTATTCCAGATTTCTTGCGGATATTAATTGGGTGAAGAAGAAACATTGGGTTTATGCAAAACTTTCAGTAGACTACGTCCTGCGCGAAACACCGGCGCATGTCGGAACGTGGAGAAACCGATTCACGCAGCATAGGCAGTTCAGAAAAGTTCCGCGCAACTGCTGTGCGAGGGAACGTTGTTAACCATCAAACAAGGTGAATGATGGCACAAAGACGCCAATTGGACATGTTTACGAAATGAAGAATCGTTGGAATGCTGGAATCCTCACGATCACAAACCGAAGTGTCTCTAATTCTGAATGTGGACCAGTCTGTGGTCTCAAGACTGTGGCAGAGGTTTCAAAGAACGGGAGATGTTACCCGACAACCAGTATCAGGTCGAACAAGAGTCGCAACCCCTAGCCAAGACCGATATCTGGTAATAAGTGCGCGTCGTCAGAGGGACAGTACTGCCAGAGCACTGGGTTCGGCGCTCACAGTCACCACAGGAATACGAATTTCGAGACAAACTGTTTGCAGGAGACTCAATCATGTTGGGCTGTATGCCAGAAGACCAGCAGTTTGCATTCCTCTCACGTTTGCGCATAAACGCACTCGTTTGAACTGGAGTTTGAAACATCAACATTGGATTGTGGGAGAGTGGGCCAATGTGCTGTTCAGTGACGAGTCCCGGTTTAGTCTGAGTAATGATTCTCTGCGGGAAACGATATGGAGAGAACGTGGAACACGTTTTGAACCAAGAAACATAACGGAAAGACATCATTTTCCATCAAGGGGAGTAATGGTATGGGAAGGCATCATGATGGACGGCCACACAGACCTTCATTTCTTTGACACGGGGTCTGTGATTGCTGACAGATACAGAGACGAAGTTCTTGAGCCTTATGTTCGCTTGTTTCGAGGTGCTGTCGGTCCTGACTTCATATTCATGGATGATAATGTTACATATCACCGAGCGGTGCTGATTGATGATTTCCTAGAAACGGAAAACATCCAGCTCATGTCGTGGCCTGCGAACTCCCCTGGTTTAAATCCTATTGAGCATGTGTGGGATATGTTCGGGAGACAAATTGCAGCAATTTCGCACCCACCAAGCTCCATTACAGAACTGAAGAGAGCTCTCCAAGAAGCTTGGAACCGTTTGAGCCCACATCTCATTCATCATCTCATAGCAAGTATGGTAAATCGTTGTGCAGCGTGCCTGGATGTCAGAGTTGACCACACGCCTCATTAAACTGCAGCATCAGTATTTTATTTGATGTTTTCTTTCCTTTTTGCTTTAAAGTGTGAATCCTTGCAATGCTCAGTTTTCTTTCAAACTGCTACTTTGAATAATAAATTTAATTATTATCATTCTTTTGATTTGTTTCCTTATTTTATAACCATTTTACACTCGCATTTCCCGTTTCCCGGCATTCTTCTTTACAGTCCCTTCTTTACTCAGATAATTATCAATTACGTTTAACTTTTGGACACCAGTGTACTTATTTTGGTCAGAAAAAAAAAACCATGAGAGCTTCGATATCTTAAACATAATATTTGTGTTTTTTTCTCTGTTTATAAATTAACAAAAACAAAATTAGGAAAATTAGCAATTTTTATATATTTAGGCAACAGTTTAGAAAAAACATTGTTGATATTTAAGACCTGGTACACACATATAGATTTGTGTACAGTACTTGATCGCACATAAAAACTGAAAGCTTGGGTAAATTGTTATTGTAAGTGAATATCTAAATTAATTTATAAGTGTGTATATTTTACGAAACCCTTTATAAAGAAAACAAAAACTATTTATGCAAACTTTATATGAGCTTCTACAATTGGCGACATATGTGAAAGTTTCGAATTTCCAAGCTGAGATATAGGGTTTATTGATAGTATTTTTTTTTATCCTAAGCCCATCTTCGGCATCTTTGCCATTAGTCGACGAACAGCCCAATAAAATGATGACGAAGCATAAAAAGAATTAAAAAATTCGCCTACTTAGAGTTGTCTACAAAATACTACACAGAGGGCAATAAGCAGAATCCTTTACTCCAATGCGATGTAAATGCTTTTGCAAGTAGTCATGTCTAGTAAGTAAACAAAAGCACACAACTCCAACAGATCGGGGCAGAGAACTAGGGACTCTAACCACTTTTGTTAAGTAAGTTTTTTTACCTGCAGCTGCTTCACCATACAGGGAGGCTCTATTAATTTGAAGTTTACTGTAAATGATTATTTTTATGTTACGCATTCTTTTGATAACGCCTTCAAGTGGTGCCTCCCGTTTAATCTAAAAGATTGATAACTTGTCGCCTTAAAATAGCCCTTTTTGATGAAGAAGTGAAGTTGAAAAATTGTTGATAAGTGCTTTTCTTTTTAGAGTGTATAAGAAGTGTTTTTGAGAACATTTATAAATCCTCGTGTACCACAAAGTATCACACGAAGGCTTACAGAAGTAAACATGAAGCACGCATCACAAATTAAGAAATAATTTAAAGTCATGAAGTATTAAAATACAAACACCCATGCCTTCGAACCCAGGCCTTACGTTACAGCAGTCAGCTTCACTAACTACTGTACAAGATGGGCAGTGAAGGCATAGGGTTGAACACGAATTTCATCAAAAATTGTTGAGTGAAATAATGCCGTTCCTCTGCGAATTAGTTCGCATTTCACATTAAAATCTTTACCTTCTTCTCGATATACCCGTGATAATTTCAATGCATAGTTCTGATCATATTTCATGTAATAGCACAACAATTATACTTCTGTTGTTGTTTTTATCCATTCTGCAACGTTATTTTCTAAATCTGCCCTGCAAACTATTCCTTTTCTCATTGAACAATATTTCATTTCAATATTTCTCTGATGCCTTCTCTTTTATATCAGTAACATTTGTACAATTTGGTTAGTTAGCTTGTTTTCTGAATTTTAACTTGAAGCTTGCTTTGTACTTTTTTCCTTGTCGAGAAATGATTAAGCATGAACTGTACAAAATTTACACTAATTACATCTTACGTATACATTGTTTAAATACACAAGATATATCGGCAACAAAACTTCTTAAAGTTTCGAGTCAACTTCTTAAAGCTGAGTTCGGGATTCGGCCCGTTCTACTAAAGGCAATTTAAATTTTGTTTTCTAGTTAGATGCAAGAAAGCAAAGTTTGTTCCAGGTGATGATCACTGATATTAAATTCATAGGCCATTGATAGTTTGGAGGTCTTTTCTGATGGGAAAGATAGATATATTCTAAGACTATATAACTTCGATGACATATATACTAATGCAAAACTCTATTCGAAATTATTTTCATACAAACACAAGCGCATAAAAATGATTCCTATTGGAGGAAAATTTTATCACCTCGGAAAAAGGGTGTTGCTTGGTTTTCGGAGGAAGTTTTAATCAAAGCCACTCAATGATTCATTACGTTATTTAGGGAAATATTAGACCAAGACTTGAAAATTATCAGTCATGTTTCTTTCTTGAGAGTAAATATCCGATAAGAACGGGTTTTGTGCAAACCGACTCTCAAGCGGGATTGCCGAGGCTGTATAGGCAAACATTGCTCTTTTTGAACTACTGGAATAAAGTTTGGTTAGCATATTTCCTATTTTTGATGAGGGAAATGATATTCAAGTCCTGTTTATTCTAAATCAAAAGACGAGAGCTATAACAATGTTTTTTTATATAATCGAAGGCTTAATGCTAAGATTTAAGTTAGTTATAACATATAAAACAATATCTAACCATACAATATCATGAAATATCTAGCAAAAGAGGCAGACAACACTGAGCAAATGTAATTAAATAATTTCTTATAAACTAATTAATGCAAATAAATAATATTTTTTATTGAAAACAATAATAAAATCCCCCTACACCCTAAATTATCACACGGGGCTCACAGAAGTAAATATTAATCACACATAACTACTTATTAGGATTACAAACATTTACAAGAAATTCACAGAACTTTTTAAAAGCACTTCTGGTAGAAAGAAGTTGGTGAAGATTAGGAGGTCAATTTATATTCAGTTCCTTGAAAACCAGTTTTAGGATGTTTCGTTGTCTATCAAACATGGAACACTGAAGGAGCACATGTTCTACAAAGCGTGTAGAACATGCTACATGTTAACATTTTAATGGATAATTTAAAGATTATTTTCATTAGCAGTTATTATGTTTGATTTTTAAACAATAATGATATGTAAGCAACAAATAAATTAATTCTCGATTATGAAAGGAATCAATATTCTAATAATATAAAAGTGTTATAATGTGAAACCAAGAAGCCTTTTGGGGGAACTGTTTTGTTTTTCTTACTTTGTTTATGTGTTTGTTTCACTTTGAAATAAAAGTTATAAACATATTCGTAATTTCCTTATTAAAATGTAAATAGGTTTTTATTTAGCAAAATATTTAATCTTGATCAGTAATAAATCTTTCGGATAATTACTTTGAGTTTTTACATTTTTTTTCTGATGGTATTTTTTATTTTAAACGTGGTACTCTTTTCTTTTATTTATTCTTCTCCCGTCCTTTTTTTGAAGATTTTAATATCCATACTTTTCTTGAAATATAATATTAAAAAGATTTGTGTTTCTAATTTACCATTTTAATTAATGTTTTCTTTTCTATTGTGATCAATAAGTTTTACGTAATAAAAACTTTCAAAGATAAAAATTACTAGGTTAAGACCATCTTATTACGGAACTTTCAATGGAATCTTTCATTGATAAAAATTAAGTTATAATGCTGTTCATATAATACTATATAGTTACACATATCTCACTATATATATATAATAATAATCACAGCAATTTATCGTACATTTTTCGCCTTTTGTCTATATAAATCTTTTGAAGTCATTGGACTCTTTAACGGTTCAATCAGTTTCTTACTGTCGTAAAATTCTTAATTGAGAGAAGTTATCCTTAAGTTTTTATTTTTAATTACATTAATATTTATTATTGTAATATATAAATCGTTTCTAATATTTATTTGCGTTTAACGTCCTTCTAAAACTACGCGGATATAATATAGGCAGGAAAAGCTGAACGAAGGCATTATTACGTGTTTTAAACCAATTTTAATAACGTTATTTCCTATAAAATATTTTGTTTTAGTTTTTACGATGTTTTTATAGTTATTTGTAGCTATTAAAATCATAAAACTCTTGTATTAATATGGACAATTTGAGATTTTGACATACTTTGTCTGTGTTTATTTTCTTTTAGTATAAGTGTGTGATGTCTCAAATGTTATTAAAAACGCTAATGAAATAAAATTTTAAGAATGATTCGAGTAAAATATTTCTAAGAGAAAATACAAATCCAACATTTAATTCTTCACTCACTACTTTTACCTATGCAGCAAAAAAAGCATTTCTCATGCTAAGGCATGAGATTCCATTACGAACAAGTTACTTAAGAATTAAATTTAATTCTTCTCCTTATCTTTTAGATTTACATATTAAACAAGGTGGGATAACTTAATACAGAAAGAGCTGTCTTTAATAAAAGCAACACATGTTCTTTCACAAAGCATTTGATTTTGAACATAAGAATATTTACTATGTAACTCACTTATTAAATTTCTCTAAGTAACTTTCTCATGAGTGTCCCTAACAAAGAATTTTCCCCATAATTAGAAGAAAAAATTAATGCTCCTGTAAAAGTTATGAATAAGATATTATTTAATACATACTCATGATCTACTTCTCGAATGAATTTTCAAGAAATATTCAGTGTGAAACAAGCAAGAAAATAGGCAACAGAAAGGAAGTTTTCTGGTGCCTTTGCACTCTACATAAATGTTATTATAATCCTCTAGAGCCGTGATTATACTAACTTAATTTACTAACTCAATTTTCTACGCTTGCTGATGACACGAGTTTAGTAAGATGCGCTCTTCACTGAATATATATTATGGGGATAAAAGTAACGGGTGATTTAGATATAAACTTGGGAAAGGGATTTCTTTTTACTGAATTCTCTCTTCCTAAGTAGCTCAAGCAAAAAAGCTATTAATTTCGCAATTCTGTTGTTACATCTTATTGTTAATGAGCAATAATTAGTAATAACAAAAGAAAATATTTTTAAGAAGTTTACTAATTATTTCGTGACGTAAAATTGCCTTTAGTTAACGAATAAGGAATCTCTTCACCTCTTGAAATTGTATATCATATTCGTAATCTAATTTATCCTAAACCTAATAAGTCCAAAATTATTAGTTTTGGACTTATAGGTTTAGATAATGATTAAAATTTGCTCTAAAAAACTTAATTGCTATGCATGTTTTCTTAATGGAAACCAAATCTGACGAAAAAGGCTAATAAAGGGGAAATTAATAAAATGTCTTAGGGACAGAAGATTAAAAGTGTTGTAATAAATATGCTTTTTGAAGAATATAACCTGTTAAAATTTCACATGTTGTAATTAATTTTATTTTATTAAATGAAAATAAATAAATACATATATTGATAAAATAACAAGTAGTAAAAATTTTTTTTTAAAATGAATTCCTACTTTGAATGATATAGGGAGAGAGTGAACTAATAGTAGGAATTGAAAAAAGAGCGTGATTTGTCTGCATTGTTGTAACAATGCTTGGTTTGGTTAGTTTGGCTGAAAAACTGGTTTTAATCGCCAACTTTTGTAATTGTTTGACAGTTACATTGTTAAAACAATGGAGATAAATGTAAATTGGCGTCGAAAACCAGTTATTATTGTATTTAATTAATCGTTAATTAATGAATTAATATTTGAAAAAAAAAACTGTATTAACATCGTGTCATCCAGTACCAGTTTAAAAAATTTTATTTGAATTTGATTGGATGAATAGAAAGTATTTTATTAACAATTGAAAATTTGAACAAGATATATATATATATATATATATATATATATATTCTAAGAACGGATTTTGCGAAATTCCAATCGCAAGGGGCGTTATGAGGGTTAAGGGGTGTTATAAATAATTGTTTCCATTTTTACTCTACTCGGCGTACAATCTTGAAATTGGGTAAGCAGATTCCTTTCATAGAGTAGAGATCCACTACAAAATGAGTTTGTTGAAAATCGGCATCCAAGTGGCGTTGCAGGGGCGTTATAAAATTTCCATTTTTAAATTATTAAACGTACAGACTTTAATTTTGATAAATAGATTTTTTCATAGAGTAGAGATCAGCTACAAGATGGGTTTTGGGAAAATAGCCCCCCAAGTGTCGTTGCAAGGGGATTAAGGGGCATAAAAGATAAATGTTTTCGTTTTTAAAATACTTGACCTACCGGCTTGAAAATTGGTTGGCATAGTCCTTTCATGGAGTTAATATCCGCTACAAAATGGGTTTTTTTAGGAAAATTGACCTCCAAGGGCTGTTGAGGAAGGGTTGAGGGGCGTAAAAGATAAAAATTTTCGTTTTTAAACTACTTGACCTACCTACTTGAAAATTGGTAGGTATAGTTCTTTCATGGAGTTTATATCCGCTACAAAATGGGTTTTGGGAAAATTGACACCCAAGAAGTATCGAGGGGGTGGTGTTAAGGGGAGTTATAAATAATTGTTCCAATTTTTAAACTATTAGACGCACAGTCTTGAAATTTGGTAAGCGGATTCCTCTCATAGGGTAGAGATACGCTACAAAAAGGGTTTTGGGAAAATCAACCCCCAAGGGGCGTAAGTGGCGTTATAGATAATTACTTTTCCATTTTTTAACTCCTGGAAGTACAGTCTCTAAATTTGATAAACCGAATTCTTTTATAGAGTAAAGATCCACTATATAATGTGTTTTGTGAAAATCAACCCCCAGGTGGCGTTGCGGGGGCTCAAGGGGCGTTAGGGATAATTTTTTCCATTTTTAATTTATTAGACTCACAGTCTTCAAATTTGGTAAGCAGATTCCTTTCATAGAGTAGAGATCAGCTACAAAATGGGTTTTGTGAAAACAGACCCCCAAACGGTGTTGTGGGGGCTCAAGGGGGCTATAGAAAATTATTCCCATTTTTAAACTATTAGACGTACAGTCTTGAAATTTGGCAAGCAGATTCCTTTCGTTGAGTACAGAACCGCTATAAAATGGGTTTCACGAAAATTAACCCCCAAGTTTCATTTCGGGGGATTAAGGGGCGTAATAGATAAATATTTCCGTTTTTAAACTATTCGATCTATATGCTTGAAAATTGGTAGGCATGTTTCTTTCATGGAATAGAGTTCCTCAAACAAATAAAACAAAAATCGACCCCCAAGGAGGGTTGCGAGGGGCCAAGGGGAGTTATAGGAAAAAAAATCTTGTTTTATAATTGTTAGACCTGTGTACTTGAAATTTGTTAAGCATGTTGAATAGGGATCCACTAAGAAGGCATTTGACGGGAATCAACTCCTGGGGGAGCAGGAGGTAACAGGGGCGTGTTGGCAGAAAAATTTCTTTTTTCGAACTATAAGGATTATAATAATGGAATTTGGTTTACATTTTTCTTTTTTTGAATTGAAATCCGCTAAGAACGGTTTTTAGGAGTACGACTCTTAACGGAATTACGGGAGGGGGTATTGATAGTAAAAATTTTGTTTTTGCCTTATTAGATTTAGATTTGAAATTTGGCTTCCATGTTTACTTTATGGAGTAGAGATCCACCTAAAACTAGTTTTGCAGAAATCCACTTTGTTATAGGGTTACGAAAGTGTAAACATCATTCTATACTCAATTGTAGAGATTATTTGATAATACAAATTAGTAGTTCTGTCCTTTTTTTTTTATCAAGAGGCGAGAGTTACAGGTATAAGTATATTTTTCAATACAATGGAATTCTTAATGATAGGACTTAGATATCAATATTATATATATATAAACAGATATATTTATAAAACATCATGAAATACCCAGTGAAGTGGGAGGGTAATGGCTAGTATATATATATGTATATATATATATATTTCAAAAATATACAAAAAATAGTTATATACCCAAGATAACTATAGTCATAATAGAAAAGATTTAGCCACAGAAATACTAAAAGCAAACTCCCAGCCTTAGGAACTAGGAATGCAGGTTTAAACAAAGTTTTTTGGCCAGCCAACCTTCACCTGAATTTACCAATATTCTGGGCCATAGGGAAAGAGCAATAAATTTCTAGAGAAGTTTAACTATATTATAGATAAAACCATAATCTATTAATGTAATACTATAATGTTATAGCCTTTAATAATTACTAAAATATTTAAAATCAAAGCTAAACTAATAGAAGACTTACCACGTGAATACATATTCGCCTCTTATGGACAATAACAGTAACGCATATAATTATTATGTATTGATAAAGTAGCATTATTACTATATATATACTTTTAAAAATTCTATATTTTATTTTAAAATTTATAGAAAATAAAAATACCATCCAGGCATAAACGATTAGTTTTTAATAAAATATATTATTACAAAATTACTTAGCTAGAGGCGCCATCTATCTATAAACTGTACAAAAGAAAAACTTTTTTTATTTAACTGTTATATAACTTTTTATAAATTTAGGAGGGTAACTGTGTTCTATACAATGTTTAATAAAGTTATTAATATTTAAATATATATTAGATTTATCACTAACTAATACCTTGTTACGATAAATATAATTGAAAATAATATTTCGATAGATTGATATAGAGATGTTTGAATTCCAGTAAGGAACTTTAAGAATGTTAAAATTAAAATCATCTCTTTTATCATAAATATTGCTATGTAATTTATAGTCCTTAATACATAATGATACATCCAAGTAATTAGTTTTAACAGGATTATTATTAATTTTAATTAGCTTTAAATATCCCGGATAAAATTGATATTGGGATTATAATTATTATTTTTACCAAAAATAATTAGGTCATCTATGTATCTAAAAATGTAATAATCATTATTAATAATATAATTATTTTCGTAAAAGTGTAAATATAAATTAGCCAAACTATTGCTAGCAGGGCCACCTTGAGGCAAACCTTTGGTTTGTTTGTACAGAGAACCATTAAAATTAATGTAGTTTTCTTTTAGGACAAAATTTATTAGAGTACTAAATTTTTGAAAATTAATATTAAGGTTATAATTTCTATGATTATCTAAAATTACCCTGATTACATCATGATATTAATAGAATTAAGAAGATCTTCAAAGTCATAACTATAAACTGAATAAATATTTTTATTTTTAAAAAAAATCTATAATTTCTTTACTATTTTTAATTATAGCTTTATTACATTGCTTATTGATGAATTCTTGCAAAATATTGTGCAGCATTTTACCTGCAGCAGTGACATAAGTTTTAAAACCATTTGTTACTGTTCTAAATTTAACAGGATTTTTTATGAAATTTAGGTGTTAAAAATATATATGGAAACTTAATCTTATGAATGGAAACACTCAATTGTCTGTATATAGCAGTAATTCGATTAGTAATTTCTTTATCTGACAATTCCAATCTATTGAAAGATTTATTGTTTAAAAAATGTTCATTTATCATAGTATTATAAAAATACTTACAAATTATAGCATAATTACCAGGCACTTTATCTATGTAAACAATGATAAAATTCTTTTGTAAATCATAAATTTTCTGTTTTACATCTTTATAAGTGAGTACTGGTTTAGAACAATAGTTAAATTTCATCGGGTCTTTTAAAATATTGTACTTAAATTCATCAAATGCCTCTAAAGGCAAACCATATTTAACTGCAGATTTAGTAAGGAAATTTTTATATCATTATTAATTTGATTTTTAACAGTATTATTGTTGTTAGAAATTGTTAATCTAAAACTAGTGCCTTTACTCATGATATCTTTTAAAATTCTATCCTTGATTATATTTAAATTGCCTGTTACTACATGTTTGTGATAGCTATCAATAAATTCATGATAGTTCTTACATTTACAATCATCTATGTCAAGAGAAGGTGAGCTATTATTGTAATTAAAGGTAAATCTGCCCATCGTTTTATTATATTTAAAAGCTTTTTTAACAATTACATTCCTAACAGGAAAAAGTGACAAATGTCTATTAAATACACTAGAAAAATTAACTTTATCAAATTTATTATTCATGAATAATAAAGTGCAGTATTCTGTAGTAGGTTTATTAAATTTATTGACATTTATATTGAATTTATCAAATAAAAAATTATTAATGTCTTTAATGATGTGAACTGCATGACACACCTTAAAGCACTCATTATTTAAAATTTCATCCAACAGTACAATTTCCTTTTTATTAAGACCAAACATGAAGTATTTGATCTGCTTGATATTAAAGTTTAATTCAAAATCATCTATAATAGCTTTAATATTATCAATTAAAGATTTCTTATCTCTGTTTTTCCTTTTAGTTCTATTACTTCTTGAGTTTCTTTTAAAATTCTTAACTGAGTTGGAAGCAGTATAAAAAAATTCTTTGTTATTGCTCTGTAACATAATTTGGAGTGTGTTTTTAGCAAGGTATAAAACATTAAGACCATACGGATATATTGTATTAAAACTTCTGATAAAATGATTTTCCCACCATAATCTGTGCTTAGTATTTGGTACGATTTTAATAATCGACAATTCGACATTATTAAATCCATGCATTTGAAAGTGTCTGAGCTCAATTTTATTAGAATTGTTGGTATAACTGAAGTTGGTATAACTGAATATATATATAATATATATATATATATATATATATATATACTAGAGAGAGAGAGAGAGCTAATAGTAGAAAATGAAAAATAATTGCTGCATTTAATCTTAAAGTATTTGAAAAATCGTGAGTTTTTCAGACACATGCTTCTATTTGAGATTTCGGCTTTTACATTCTAAATTATTCTATAAAATATCCTAAAAATAAGTGTATAAATTACTCATGACATCGTTTTCAGATTGTTAAGAGGTAAAATAGTAAGCCGCTTTTAATATAAAAGTTTGTGCAAACTGTAAACAGGCTTTTGTAAACATATTTGAAAACGCTTAGAGATAGCAATTATTTTAATTAAACATATTTGTCTTCTTTTTCATTGTATATTAGATTATGAAATAATTATTTTTCAACATTTTTGTACTCTTTTCTCCTTATTTAATGTCATTATTTTAAAATTTGTTGCAAGAAGAAGATGAATTTTTATGTTTTAAATAATACGCGCTAAGTAAAGTTAAATATTTAATTAAGATAGATTAAAATATTTTTTGATTCTCTAGTTGTTGCCTTTGTCTACTTTAATGCATCCTCTGTTGATTTTAAAGGGGAAAAATATTTTAGGATTCATTTATGGAAACAATACAATTTTTTTAAATTTCGAAGCGAAAATATTTTTGTTTTTTCCTAGTTCATACGTATTTTTCGAGCGACTTAATCTCTCTCTCTCTATATATATATATATAGAGAGAGAGAGAGAGATTAATGAAAATGATAATTGTGTATTTCTTTTTAAAATCCTTCAACTTAATCCTTTTAGTTATTTAAATGGAAAAAAAGTGAATAACAAATAGAATATAATAATTATAATATATTTTAAGAAATAATGAGATATTGATATATAAATCGAAATAAATATTTTTTAATGGTTTTGAGATTATGAGAAGTTTAAATAGTAGCTTGCGACCAAGTTAACTTTAAATGAAAGCAAACTTCACAAAAATGGACGTGAAATTTTAATTGATAATTTGTATTTTATAAATCACTTTATATATCATGAGAGTTTTTAAAAGACATATTTTGCAGATTTTAAATCTATATACAGTTTTAAAACTCTCCATCAAGACAAGATCTAGCAGTTTGGCCACCCATGTCAAAAGAGTTAAACGTCTCCCCCTCCTACTTTAAAATTATTGATAAAAAATAAACCAGTAGATACAAACTTTTAATACTTGAATAGTGCTTAGAAATATAAAAGAAGAGTAAGAAAAAAACCTATAATTTTTTAAAATCATAAAGTTAAAAACAAAATACAAACAATTAAACTCAAAATAAATAAATAAAGTTACAAAAAATATAAAAGAATTTTTTCTGAAATTTTAATTCTGTGAACTTTTTGATTAATATTTTAAATCAATTTGTTTAGCTAATTTATGTTTGGTAGCCAATGTAGTTAAACTTATTAAACAATCTTAAATAGTTGTGGAGTGTAATATTTTTTTTATTAATTTTAATTTTGAATTCTTTCCAATTGCCAATCTGATTGGGGGCCACTGTGTGACGAATCTATCCGCGACTATACTAACACCTTGGGGACTCTTCAGGGAAAAAATATTTTAATTCAACCAGCTTTTTCGCCGACCAAGAAAGCGTGATTATATACACTCATGTCCATAAATTAAGGATAATGAAGTTCAGGCAAAGAAAGAGACAGAAGCAAAACAAATTTGACGTATTTGTAAAGTCTATTTATTAAACAAAAGGTAAAGAGCCAAAAAGATGCTATATGTTTGACATAATTAATAAAAATTGCGAATTTTTACTCCCTGGAGCAAATTTCAAAAAAGAACCTATTGTCAAAAAACAGTACAACATGGTTAGTATGATGGTTAATACGGAGTATGTCTCCCGGACGTTGCAATACAGGCCTTACGTCGCCTTCGCATGCTGAGTATCAAATTATCAATCTGATCATGGGTAATATTACGCCACTCGTCAAGCAATGCCCTCCGAAGTTCCGGTAGACAGGTGGGAGGGGGTTGATGGGCTGAATTTGTCTGCCAAGCATATCCCACACATGCTCTATTGGATTCAAGTCCGGTGAGTATGCTGGCCAATCCATACGCGTGATATCCTCCGATTGAAGGCATTCGTTTGCAATGTTTGCACGGTGAGGACGGGCGTTGTTATCCATAAACAGAAATTCAGCACCCATGGCGCCCCGAAACAATCTGCGCTCTACTATTTGATAGCCTTTCTCAATTAGATTGTTATTGTGTCTGATTAATATTTTGGTAACAATAAATTAACTAGATTGAAATCCTGTCTGTGGATCATTCAGTTTCTCCCACTCACCTAGCTGGGTCTACGGGTAGACAAGGGGTTTCAGATGAAAGCAAGAATCGACAGGTATTACAACTGTAGCCTAGTGGTTATGATCATGGACTCATGGTCGGTGTTTCATGAGTTCAAACCTTAATGCCGTTAAAGACCCGCTGCGATAAGGGGCTGATGCACGTTAAAACTGTCAAGGCATAAAGTCCTCTCACTGGTGTGGTGTAATATTTTGTAGAGAAGGACATGCTTGTGCTCAAGCGTCGTCTTAGTCACTTGATCGAGGCTCAAAATTACGAAGTCGGTACCAATAGCCCTTGTGTTGTTTTATAGTGCGAAGTTGACAAACCTACTCAAGACACAGTTATTAACAAAGAAATATCAAAATCTTGACCTGAAATTAGTTTTAAATCTTCAGTTTGTTCTTTCCTTTTTGTGTGATAAGGGTGAAATTGAGATTATTTCATTTGCTGTATCAAGTGTGATTATCTCCCCTGATTCTCCATTTCGCAACGTATGAGTATATTTCAAGTTAAAGCCGTACAAAAATGTGAAAAAAAATTGCTTTGGATACTCATTAAGTCAAATTTGCATTCCAAGGCATTATTTTCTAAAAAAAATATTATAAAAATAAAACTCTGAAATTTAGTTGAGGATCTTCTATTGAAACAGCTTGTGCTTCATAATCAAAATTAACATTTCTTCGTCGAACTCTGCGACGCGTGGCTTTATCAGTTAAGAGTGAACCAGTGTATCAGTCTCATAGGTCTGTTCTGTTGCATCTTAGAGTATTTCATTAAGAGCTGCATTCGATCAATTAAAAATACCTTTGCAATTTTTAAGAGAATCATAATATATGTTAGATTGCAGTCTTTAGTATACAACAGCTTGCTTATTCGATTTCATCAATTTAAGCTATTGTACTAAATAATATTGGAGCATTGGCATCTTAACTTAAATTATTATAAATAGTCTTAAGTAATTTAGAGGTATAATTATTTCTGGAGTTATAAATTACAGCATTATGATAAAGACTAAACCAAGCACACATCATAATACTTCTTAATTTACACCAAAGGTTTTATAGTCCCTATTCGACTTTTCCAGTAAGTTGTACTAAATTCACAGTTAGCGCATTTATATATTCTAATAATAAGACCTATGAAAAGGTTGACGATGGAAAAATAAATAAATCATATAACGCTTTTGATGCTTTTTCCGTGTCGTTAATGGCAAAATTGACAGAGTAGCCATTACGTGACAAGTAAATTGCTCTTAGAATTTAATTATATATTCTAGATTATATGCTTGATTTTGTTTTTTTTTAAATATTTATTCCATCATCGTTGGCCTGTTCCCTCGTGGTTTAAACTATTAAATTTGAGTTATTTTACAGTAAATTTCTCAACTGGGTGAATACCCTAAAATATTTCATTAACTTTAATGGTAGCCTCATTAGGATTATTGTCATTTAAATTGTAATTTTCTCAGTCACCCTTTCACCTAGCTCTTCAGTCTATACAATTAAGTCCTTCTTTTAACTTTCCTCCATGAAAAGTGACTCAAAAAACATTTTAATAACACTTAAATAACCAATATAACAACTAAATAATATATCTGTGTTCACAACAAAGTATTATATTTCTAATTAAACTCTTGAATATTCAGAAATAATTCAGAACAAAAGTGGCATTTTTATACACTTACTAGCTGACCCGGCACACACACAAACGTTGTTTTGTCATATAAATTATTTCTAGTGAATATTTTGGTAGTCAAATAAAAATAACTAACTCATTTTAAGTGTGTGGGGATGTGGTATATGACTGAAAGAGAAATGGAAAGCTGTGAACGATGACGGCCTATAAAAGTAACAAAACACCAAATATTCATTTTTTGAATTATTTGTATACTTTTATTATTTTAACTAATAAATTTCAAATTACATCTCTATCACAAAGTATGACAATTAAAAAAACATTATCAGTCTCTTAGTGCAATGGAGTGTACGATATTTTTAGTGAGTCCATCTTTAGCCTACACAAACAAACTGGATGGTTTACACATGCAAGAACATGCCACATATAATGGTCCGTGTGAAAAACATGGTATGCCCAAATCTAAGCCATAAACAGACTTCGTTTGGCCTTGAAACTTATTGATTGTCATTGTGAATGTCAATCTAATTGGAAATTGAATCCATTTGAATTCAATTGGCACATCTGTGGGAATAATAGGAAAGCGTGGTATAATAATACATCTTATTTCCGGAACTTGCCATTCAAAATGCTAGCTTCGACGACGTTTTCAATCAATTTTTAATGACTAATCACGTGCCATTGCACAGCCGTGGTGGGTTCAAATTACGAAGCAAAATAACCGGAGATCCAAACTTCAGTTGTAAATGGTGCGGTGGCATGCCTGGCAAATCCAATGAGCTCAAAAACTTTGCTGGATAATTTACAGCTACGTTGGTATCGTAAACTGCATCGATAGATTTGTATGACATCAAGTCCCCAGACAACACCTGTTACCTACTGAATGTACGCACAAAATTTCAAAAGAATCGGTTCTAGCTGTTTCATTTATCTCGTGTCACTTACTTGAAATAATGAAAACGAAGTAAAAAATATTAAGTTTTTCGCCAATATTTTAGACATTTTTGTTTTATAAACCATGCAATATAGGAATTTTTGAATTAAAGATATGTACAAAAAAAGGGGGGGGGATTTTTCACTCGTCAAATTTGGTGATTTTTGATTTGCTATAGACACCCATTTTGCTATTGTAACCCATGAGCAAGTCGATTTGGACGGCAGAACAGAGAAAAGTCATACATCTGGCGCGAAACCGATTTTCGACGCCAAGCGAAATAAACGGCGAAAAAAGCAACATATAGGGGTAAAACAATTACGCGTTTTAAGGTTTTTAATTATTATCTTTTCAACTAATTGCAATATCGGAATGAAAAATAGTTTACGTCCTATTCTCAGACCTACTGAATATACGCACAAAATTTCATAAGAATCGGTCTAGTCGTTTCGGAGGAGTTTGGTTACAAACACTGTGACAGGAGAATTTTATATATTAGACTAGCTGACCCGGCCCGGCGTTGCACGGGCTTTTACCGAGGGTATAACTTAATCCCCATGTTAATTTCCTCCTTTCTTTCTGACGCCTGCACTTTTGCGCGGGTGTGACGCGTACGATGTGAGTGTATGGCCCGTGAGTGCGTGTCATGGCTTTCTAGTTTAACGTTTTCCCTTCTCTTCACAAAATCAGCACTTCGAATATTATTTCTCGAAATTACTTTTAATTCTTTGTTTCTTTTCTCTCCGCTTAGCCCGGCGTTGCACGGGCTTTTACCAGTGAATAACTTAATCCCCATGGGAATTTCTTGTTTCCCTCAGGACGATAGCACTTATGTGTGTGTATGCGCGATGTGAGTGATTTCTTTAACAATGGCATTAAAACTCCCTTTTTCGAAATTTGTTCTTGCGTTGGTGTGGTTTGGTACTTAGGAAAGGTGAGTAAAAGCTTAAGTGTCGTCCTCGTCACTTGACCATGGTTGAAAATTTCGAGGTCCGTCGCTAAAAACCCTCGAATAGGCGAACAGTGCGAATTTATAAATCACTCACCCACTTTTCAATTCTATCGTTGCAATTTTTTAGTCCCCGGAAACGAAAATGTAGCCTTTTAAAAAATAGTTGTATGTTGAAAAAAGACAGAAAAGTAGAAATTTTTCAAATTACAAAATTTTATTATTATTTTAAATCATGAAGTAAAATTGTGAGGATATTTTGAAATGTTCGACACACCGGAAAAAAGTTTCATGCAATTATCTTCATAAAAGAAGAAATTATTAAATGATTGTTTTAAGTATTTTGAGTGTTTTGTAAAAATTTGTTCAAAAAAGTTTTTGGCTTTTTATTTTTTAAATCACTGATTCTAAAAGTTTTAAAAATAATTTTTATTTAAACGCAACGATTTTGATTAATTTTAGAAAAAAATCATAATATATGCAAAATATCATTGTTTTGTAAAAAAAAAGTTTTTTTTTTTAAAATTCTTTAAAAAAAAAGATAGTTTTCGGCATTTTATTCTTTTAATCACTGATTCTAAATGATCAATGAATTTTTTAAAAAATAATTTTCATTTAAATTCATTTATATTTATTCATTTTAGAAGAAATCATAAAATACAAAACAAAATTAATTAATTATTTTATACTAATATTGATTCAAAATATTCATTTAGCAATTAATTGTTTCATGCCAATTTAGTGATTTTTGATATATGAATAACACCCAATTAATAATGAAGAATTTTTTATTTGAACATAACTTTTATTTTTTTTTCTAAGGAAGTTATGCTTATTTAACTGAATAATTCAAAAAAAAAAAAATTCGAAATGGGCAAATTTTGCGTATTTATTATGAAATTATATGTGAAAAAAAAAGATTTATACATTAGGCATTATTTTGAAGTAAACTATATGTTTTATGAAAGAGAACAAAAATTTTGATACTGATAAATATTTTAAATGAGTCTCAGAAATGTATTGAATACATTTTGTCATCTTAATCTAACATCTATAATGATTTAATTTTGAAAATTATCTAAAGAAAAAATGACGAAAATCGAAGCAAAAATAACTTTTTCACTCGCATTTTTTTTTTTTTTACTCGCCAAATTTACTGATTTCCCCCTGTTTAAGGCAGAACGTTTTAGTGTAATCCTTGAGTTAGATGCGGTCGACAGTTAAACAGTTCAAAGGTCTTTGGCGCAAAACTATTTTCCGACTCCAAGGTTTGGCTAACTGTAAAATCGCGTATTTTTAATTAATTATTTTTATTTTTAGGGCATAATTTTAAGTTAATGCTTTCAAACTTCACGAATTAATTGCAAAAATAAAGTACTTTTAAATAAAAAAAAAGGTACAAAAATACTGTTTAAATTATTTCTCGCAAAAACGGTTTTTTACGAAAATCACAAATTTTTTTTTAAAATCCGTATTTTTTTAGCAATGTTTTCAATTTACCTACAGATTACGGATAATATTCTTTTACACACGGAAATAAAGCTTTGTGCGATTATTTTTTATAAATGACAAAGTTATTCAATGTTATTCAAAGTTATTCAAGTTAAAATATTGAGTATTTTTTAAAAAATCTTTAAAAAAACATTTGGGGAATTTTATTTTTAAATGACTGGATCTAAAAGAGAAAGGCTTGAAGTTATTTAGTGTAGAATATCGTTTTAATAACACGAAAACAAATTTATACGCAACAATTTAGAAATAATTTGCATAAAAACGCATCAGTTTTAACCCTTTTTCAAAAAATTCTTATAAAATAGAAAATATCATTATTTTGCAAAAATAATTATACTGTATTGTGGCGAAATAAATTCTCTTTCTGATTCTGTAATTATTTTTGTCTGATTTCAATGGTAAAAATTGGATGGCAATTTTAATATGGTGGAAACGTCGGATCACCGCTCGGCCGAAACGGAATGGAAGTTCTGCCAAGTAAGCAACCCGCAGGAGTAAAACAATTAGGCGTTTTAAGGTTTTTAATTAATATCTTTTCAACTAATTGCAATATCGGAATGAAAAATAGTTTACGTCCTATTCTCAGACCTACTGAATATACGCACAAAATTTCATTAGAATCGGTCTAGCCGTTTTGGAGGAGTTTGGTTACAAACACTGTGACAGGAGAATTTTATATATTAGATTAATCAGCAATGTTATTATTAGTCATATATAAGAAAAATTTATTTAATAAGATCTTGTATTAAATATATTGTTTGATATAGAACAATGAAAAAAAAACTAAAAACACATCTGTTATATTGGCTTATTATTTGATGATTCAGAAAAAAAAACTCGCAATTAAAAAATACAAAATATTGTGACTTGCTTTTTGAATCTAGGAATCTTTATAAATGTGAACTGTGAGTCTCGTTCCGGAAGCAGAAATTCTATTATAAAGTAAAATTTTTGCCTGTAACATTCTTTTGACTTAATCCAAAAACAGTATTTTACAATTTACAGACCTTTAAGCATAAATATGGACAAATATATGCCATACAATTTCATTGTTAGGAAAATAACATAATTTTCTTTTAATAGTAAAATCTTGTCATTTAGAGTTGCTATGAACTGATATGAATTTATTTTTACACGATTGAAATATATATATATATATATATGTATATATGTATATATCATTTTTAGAAAATCCCACAAAATTTCCATATTAATTTTATTTAACAATACTTACTTTTCAATTACTACTATTTATTCACATTCTCCCTACATATATTTATATTCTTGTATTCAAATTTTGATCTTGTTAAATTTCGTTAGTAAAATACTTTTTATTCATCCACACACTCAAGTTCAAATATATTTTTTTAAACTTGTAATGGATGATTATTAATGCTAATACAATTGTTTCAACTATTAATTAATTAATTAAATTTAATTATTTGATTATATTTTAAGAGGTTTTTCAGTCGATATTATTCCTCTAGATGGCAGCACTATTGGGCAAAACTGCTTTTGTTAAATTTGTGATGAAGATTTAACTTAACCTGTGTGAATAATCGTATGCTAGTTAGAAGTCAGCATTCCTTTTACAATGGTTTCAAGATAAATTCTTACCTATTATATTCAACTTTTATTAAAAAAATGAAATAACAGATTTAATGTAGTTATAAAATTTTTAATGTTAATTTAAAAGGAGTTTTACTGCTTAATATTGTGATTCTGTCATATGTATATATACATATTTATATTAATTGTAACTTTGATAAAAAGTAACTAAAATAAAATGTTTGTTTTTTGACCTAAGTAGGAATTGACTTAATTTTTTTTATATCACTTGTTCATAAATTAATCTACTTTTCCAAGAAAACGCAATACTATTGTTCTAAAGAATGCAATATATCTTGATGATGTACCTTCACACTTTCAAAGGCCATTTCTTAAACTTTTCGGCAGAAAAAAAATATTTTAACCATTAATTTAAAGTATTGAAACATTGTACTCACTCATTTTAAATATTTTTTTTTCAAACAAAAACTGGCGGCAAGCAATATTTATCTAAAAATCAGTCAATAACAATTTCCTCCACTAAATATAAGCTTTTTTTTGAAACAGTGCATAAACACATAACATATATACATTTTACTCGTTTAAAAAAAAATTCACATCACGTTATTTACTCTTACTATTTATTTATGCAGCACGTTATTTACTGAGCTGCCCTAACAAAACAAACAATTTTATAAGCATTTGTTGCCTCTTACGTACTAATAACATGAGAAGAACAATATACTTCTGCTTTTTTCTTTTATTATACGGAAATAAAAAGTCTTATCAAAATGTAGATACTTTTTCCTCTGTTACATCGGCCATCCATATACTCTTGCAACAAACTGCCATGCAACACAATCTTTCTTATTTTTTAAAAAGTATATTTCTATGTGACAAGTTTTATTTCTACTGGTTAGCATCTCAATTAAATCTAAAATGTGTCTTAAATTATTTTTGCATCAGGTTTCCAAGCTATAAAGTATTACATTTCGTGTGAAATATCTTTATACAAATCTTTTCTAGTGAAAAGGATTTTAATAATCTGGTTCCGATTTTACAAATTCCTTTTTTTTCTCTCGTTCCCTTAAATTTTGCAGCCACGGGCAGGTGCGTAGCTTGTACGATTCTAGGACTGTTCTTTTAATGAAAGTTGTGTCTTGCTTGACATAATGTTTGTAAAAATTCAATAAAACTAACGTATTGTTAAAACCCCATATGATCTATGTATAGAGAATTTTTTTGAATATCTCTGATAGTTGTAATTAAAATAATTATGCCATTTATAATATTCGTATCATATATAGACGAATATTTGGAATAGTACTAATACAATGGTAGTTTTTTTCCATTTAGATTAATTAAAAACTATCTATATATATGCATTTTTATTTTTAACATTCCCTAAGAATTTTTTGAAAGAATTATAGTTTGTACTAAATTGATGAACAGCACTGAGTTGATGTTATATATGCGATACTTATATACGAACACCAATACGTTCACTGAATTAAGCTATTGAAATTTCTTTCTTTAAAACCTCAGTTTTTTTGCAGCTTATTTATAAAAACTAACCGTGGACCATCCACCATTGTACAAATTATACAATTGTTCATATTCATTTTTCTCAAACTGTAAAACTGTAATTTAGATGTGTTATGTAGCTCTAATTGTTCTTTTTTTCGCAAAATTTGTTATCGCTCCTCCAGTTAAATTCATCATAAAAGCTGCAATGTTTAACTCTTTATTGATTAAGTTCTCAGGTTTTGGTTAACAGCTTCCCGCAAAGTTGAATATTTAGTTGCTTTGATTGTTAATAAATCTTCCTATGAGACACCGCCTTTCTTCTCACGAAACGATTCCAGTTTTGGCAACTGTTGTGAAATTTTTCTGCGAGAACTTACAATAGTGTACTATCGCAACCGTATAATTCAGCTCGAAAGACACAAACGAAACCGAGGGTCCCAACTTGGCGAGTTATCTCGAACGTTGGCATTGTTGCGATAGTACGTAATAACTTTATTACAGCTTAGCGAAAAACTTTTTTTATATAAAGAGATATATAATTTTGGATCATGGTAAAAGACGTGAGAGATAGATGATAGTCAGGCTATTTCTGCCGAGGCGTGGATTCGAGTCTTGTTGTCTTTGAAGACTCTTTTCGTAGAAAAGCTGATGAGCGTCATATATGTCGCGACGGAAAAATCTTCGTGTTCGCTTGTCCCTTGTTTTTTCAAAGGGTCCCTTGTTTTTTAGAATGTATGTACTGTAAATAATGTATGTGGTATATAATTAAGAGCTTTAAGCCTTTTGGGCTGATGTCCTTGTGGGTGATTGCCAAAATCCCTTGCATGAACTGGAAAAAAAAGTGAATCATTTCCTTTTGGCAGGGAATGGTGATTTATTTGTATAAAATAAAAATAAAAAAGTAATAACATGTAGTTGCCTTATTGAAACAAATGATTAATCTGAACTTGTATTTTGTGACAAATGTTATTTTTATTTGCTTTTTAAATCTTTTTTTTTAATTCTTTATTTTTTTTTATTTATATCTTAAATGTTTTTTTATTAATTTTTCATTTGTCTCAATAAAGGCTGACGGTGGGGGAGGGGATTGTTATCTGGAGAGACCCTGGTTTTGGGTACTTACTTTTGTTGCGGCGTACATAAGAGGGGGGGGGGACTCAAACCCTCTCCCCCAGAGCAGAAGGTCTATAATTTTTAGCATAAGGTTTACGCCGGTATAGTGGTTAGCGACGCTGACTACGTACCGTAGGGCCTGGGTTTGAATCCCGGAGAAGGGATGGATGTTTGTAAATATATAGTGGGAGGATCCTCACCACCCCCAGGGTGTTCTCTCTCAAAAATGGGGTAGAATCGAACAAAATCGTACTGTCACTTGCATGGTGCTCAAATCTAAAGCTAACGATAGGAGTAAAAATCTAGCCCTTAGCAGCAAAGAATTTCGTGGACCTTAATCTGATGAGACTGTCGAATAGGTGGCATAAGCTACAACAACATGTCTCCGTACTTTCATCTAAGTCTTTTTTTCCAAAAAGTCTGTGAACGGTAATGATCATTCTATCAAATAAAGAGTACGATAAGGGATTCAACGTGTTTATTTATTTGAAAACAGACAAACCGCTTACAGATTTATACAGTTACTAGATATTTTATTTGTAAAAAATTGCTATTTTTTTATTTTTCAAAATGTCGGGAATAATGAAATATGATTTAAACTTAGTTATTTATGCAAAGAAATATTGACGTAAATTCTTAAAAATCTTCCCAAAACTTATTGGGTAGCAGGTTAATATATAAGTGTGTGCCTTGTAGAGTGAAATCGGTCACTTTGGGTATTCCGCCAAAACTCTCCGTGCAATTTCTAAGGGAGACGTTAATAAAGAATTAATCAATTAATGTGACGTCACATAAATTGAGCTGATTATGCTACGACACATATATACAAAATTATTGTTCTTTTTTAAGAGTCAGATTATAAAATTCAGTGAATTTGGAAATGTAGTGTGAAATCTATCCATCTATATATTGCAATATCACACGTACAATAGTCTCGTCGTCAGAATAGAGCGGAAGTGTTCATATCGAACCAAGGATTTAAAATTCATTTCCTCTACAGGCATTTCTTGGATAATAGAGAAGGTTGCTACAAGTTATATGGAATCGGCATTAAACCCTCTTTTCCCTCATTATGTAGCGTGGAAAATAGATATCAGATTACGTTTCGTCTATGTCAGTTGACATTTGATCCACATTAAAAAATATATGTAGCTAATAACTCTTATGAAACTTCAAGAGAAACTGACGTTAATTTAAATCTCTCAAAGTTTGCTTACCATAATTTGCATTATATGTATATATATTGCTATTTCTTCACAACCTCTATCTGTTTCTACTTTTTTTTCAGTTATAAATATTTTTGATATTGTACAAATCATAAAAACGTATTTATTTCTTTAAATATTTATATAAATATAAATAATATTCATTTTAATAATTACTTTTAATAAGACGGATTTTATAATAAATAATACACATTTAGTTTTAAATTTATCCAAGCTACATTTAGAATTTATTGTTATTTATTATCGAGAACGGAAACTTTTGAACATCTTTGTTTTTTAAAAATTTAAATGAGGTACACTATGAGTACAGAGTTATAAGGCTTTAATTTTGGGAAATTGTATCTATTTTTATGTTGTAAATCCTTGTACAAAATCTACAAACACGAAAAATTTGAAGACAATTTTATTACAGCATATTTAAATCAAACATGATGTAAAATTTAGTGTATATTATGTTAGAAAAAATGAAAGCGCAGTGTTTAGTAAGGGCAAAATAATGAATTGAAAACTTTATTTTTAAATCTATCTATCTATCTAACCATCTATATGTATTTAAAACAATTTATTTTATTACATGTATTAACTTCCATTATTCACCTAGAAGAATAACGCGGAAAAAATTTATTGATATCAAACTAAACGTTAAAAAATTATTTTATTTTATATCATATCAAAAAGAGAAGTATCACGCAAAACATCGGTGTTCCAGTGACATAAACTCGTTCTCTACCAAATACCGCTTCAGCAAGAAGGCATGGACGACCACCGAACTCTTTAATGAATGGTTGGTTTCATCGAACATGGATAATTAAAAGCAAGAAATGGCGTGTTCTCTTATTTTTCAACAATTGCGTTGTGCGCAATAACGCACCACATTTATCAAATGAAAAAAAAACTTCAATTTTTCTCCATAAATTAAAGACATTATACATAATTTTAATTTTTTTATGAGCGTGAAGCCGTTGAAAGCGTTTTGGAATACCTTGAAAATCACCAGAATGTAACTATTTCGATTTGAACTGCTTTGGTAATGATTGAAAAGGTTTGGAGAGCTATCACTCTTTTATAGTTCAGAACTGTTTTAAAAAGTCGAGCTTTCCAACGCGGAATCTCGTTGATGTGAACGATACACTCATGCAATGTAATGTTAAACCATCACTTTGGGAAGCTTTTCCAGTACAAGATTTGACGTTTGACGACTTTGGGCAGGTTAACACGGACATCGCTGTATGGGGAACCCTATTGGACGCTAAAAGTAGAGCTTTGGGCCACAATAACACAGAAAGTGACGTAGACGTTTCGGAGGATTTGACTCCTATAACTGTGTCAGAAGCTTAAATATCACTTAACACACTACGTAACTTTTTCTTTTAAAATATGATTTACGAGGTCCGTCACCAAAAGCTCTTGAGTATAGAGGAATAGTGCGACGTTAATATTCACTCACTCACTTTCATAATTATATAGGTACGAAGTTTTCACAAGCTTCATTTATTTTAGAAGAATCTACTGACAAAGTTACATTTTAATACCCTAAGAAAAAAGTAAAAATTTTTTCGTCAAAAAAGACTAATTATATAGAGTGTGTATTCTTTTAATCGATGTTTTCAATTCATAAATATATTCTTTTATTACAGGACTTTTAATTTATGTATAATATTTAGACTGTGTATAACATTTTCTTTTTAAAAATACTTTTAAATTATTTTATATATATTTGCAATTGTTTTTATTACATAGTTTCACATTTAAATGTGTAAGATAATTTTTTGATAATTCAGAGTTCTTCTTTGGTCCCTGCAACTTCGAATTATCAATAGTAGACTCTATATATACTACTGTTTGTAAGAAATGCAACACTAATTAAATCAAATTTAATGCACAAACGACTTATAATAGTAAAAATAGAAGACAAAATTTTCAAATAAAAAAAACAATATTAAGTGTTCAAAATCAGTATTTGGAGAGAGTAGCCACCAACCGCTCCAATAAGTGCTGCTATACGACTTGGCATGGAGTCAAACAGATTTTCAATTTCTGCTTGTAAAAGAGAATTCCATATTGCTTGTATGCGCATCAAAAGTTCGTCTTTTGAAGCTGCAGGACGCGAGACGCCAACCAACCAAATTCCACAAGTGCTCAATAGGCGACATATTCGGCCAATAAGCAGGCCAAGGATAAAGTAGCATGTGTTGGGAGGAACAGAAGACTCGAGCAGTCTTTGCAACATGTAGGCATGCATTATACCCACATGTATGGGCAATAAGATTATTCTCTATTCTTAGCAAATCGCATCGTCCATGATACGAAATCGCACCCCAAACCATAACTCCGGGTGTTAGGCCACTATGTCGTCCAATAATGCACTCTGGAAAGCAGCGTTCACCGGCATAGCATCGATGACGGCGGCCATCATGGTCCCACAAATTGAAGGGTGATTAATCTGAAAAGGCAATTTGGTGTCCATCAGCTTGCCAGGCTCTCTGCTCATGAACCCATTGCAGACGCAGCTATCGATGGTTTGCCGTGAGGTGTATCTTGTATAAAGCACCCTTACCCACAATCTACGGTGCAGCAGACGTCGACGAATAAACGAAGCCGGTAGCAGTAGACCAACGTTGGGCCAACTGCCTAGACGAAGATGTACGGTCATTCACCGCCATGCGGAGCAGGTGTCGATCGTCACGCACTGACGTCCCCTTCTTTCATCTACTGGTAGTTTTACGAGTTGTTCGGTGCTCGTCGGTCCACTGCTGCCAAACTCGCATCACTGTAGAACTGTTCCGCTGCAAATGAGCTCCTATTGATCAATAGGAAAGTCCTCCATCTCGAAGTCCGATAATCCTCTCCCGTTAAAACTCCGTAAGTTGTTGGAATTTCTCCTTATTTCGTCGTGGAGGCATACTTAGGTCTCACTAAACGTTTGCCACTAACAAATAATCATTACTTATTTTCAATGTCTCTCTACAGCCCTCTATTTATATGCTTTCAGTATCAGTTCAGAGGGCACTACGCACGCCACGCATGCGCGGTGGCTCTCAAACATTACTATTTTACGTAACATTTTATAATTGATATTGGCTGCAAAGTTCATTTAATTCTGATGATTCCTTCATGGTGTTGCATTTTTTATAAACAGTAGTGAACATTATTACGTTGTCCATCTTCATCATGGAGTCATTACTTTAAAATTTTTCTAAATATTAAAAACATTATAACTCGACTAGCTTTCAGATATATTTATTAATATACTGTTGCATTTGTATATTAAATTTATAATTTCTGTTAACGTGATTTTTGGCACTTTTCAACTATTAAAATGTTTTATATGCCCTTATTATGAATGATAAAAAAAATTTCTTATTTTTTTCATAATACATTAATTTAATCAAACAATTGTAATCTTATTATTCCAGAAAATATTTAATATTATATTCAAACAAAAAAATTATTTTACCTATTTCGAAAATGAAAATTTAATTGAATTACAAAAAAACTAAATACCTCGATCAGAGTTGCTGTATTCATTAGTTTCATCTAAGACTTACATAGAATTTTAATCTTAGTAATTGAAATTATAAATATTTTGAAATTAATCAGTCGTAAGAAAAACAGATGAATTCATTTTTAATTAATTTAGACTCTCATAACACCTTCCTATATTTTCTACGTTAAAATACTAGACACAGTAAGGAAGATAATTTGATTATAAGCTTTAAAGCGAAAGCTTATACACTCTTAATTAAATTAACTACTTAAATTAAGACGAGTGTGGCACTTTTAATTATTAACACCTTACTAGCATAATTCTTGTATTAACTGTTTGATTGATTGATTGATTTTGGGGTTTATTGGCGCAAGAGCCGATTTCGGCTATACTGCGCCAAACATTTGTTTTAATATCTGTGGTCTAGACGGGAAGAGAAAGAAAGAATGAATTGAATGACAAGAAAGAGGGTCGAAAAGAGAGAAGGATCATTAGGGTACCCCGGGTTCATGAAGCCCGTGTTTACCAAAGACAGTAAACCCCGTGGGAAAAGGAAAAGATCACTAGGGCACCTCGGGATTGTGACACCCGTACTCACCTAAAGAAGGTGAGCCCCCTGAGGGGGTATTAACTGTTTGAAATATTATTTAATTACATTCGTTACTTTTTGAATGCTTTTTATTTATGCATGAGTTAAATTTTAAGATATTTTTACAAAAGAAAATTAACGTAAAATTTTGCTACATATGGTTTGTTTGAAATAAATGCTGTTGAATGTGTGTGGTGTTATAAAATAATAATATTCTGGAGTCCTAGAATTTGTCTGTTTCCTAGATTTATTGGTAACAATAATTTTCAACAATAAACTTTACAATCTTTACCAAATTATTACAACAATTAGACTGAATTACTGACAGAATAAATTCTAATATTCGAGATAAAAATCCTTGTAAACAACGGCACCTGGACCATGTGGGGTCTGAGGGTGGTGTCAACTACACTCCACCATAATTCACAACATTGGTTACTTTATAAATTACAGTAGAAAGAGAGCTTGCTTCCTAATTTTTCTGTTTTTTTTTAAAAGAGAAAAATATTTATAATATTTTTAAAAAGATTAATCAATTAATAAAAGAGAAACATGTACATTCTTTTAAACACTGAATGCACAACCCCATTGCGATAAGGTATATGTTGAAGATTTTTTTTGTCTTATATGTTGAAGTATATGTTGAGTTTTCTTATCTTTATACAGAGTTGAAATTAAAACATAATGTCACGAATTTGTATTAGTATTTATGCGTGTTACGCCGTCCACCCGATATAGTGGTTAGTGACGCTGAGTGATATCCTGTAGGGTTCGCGTTTATATCCTTGATAAGGAATGCATGGGTGTTTATTAATAAACAGTGTCTGTGCGGCATGGGGGCCCACTAAAAATATCCGTCGAGCCGCAAGTCCTCTCAAAGGGTTGGTGGACGAGGAAGAGCAGTGGGAGGCCTTTGACCACGTCTCAAGGTGTTCTCCCTCAAAATTGGGTGGAACGGAGCCAAATCGGGCTGTCACTTGTATCATGTTTAAATATGCAGTTAACAACCGACGTAAAAACTTGCCCCTTTCTTTGATGAATTTCGTGAACCTCGATCTGACGCCATCGATCAAGTGGCATCAGAAACAATATCTTTTATAAATAGGTGGCGTAAAATATCTATCTTAACCTACTTGAAAAATGCACTGCCGGTCCTTTTTACAGACAGGAATGAACAGATTAGAATGAAAATTAATAAATCTACACAATTTTTGTAGTTTATTTATATTTCAAGGTAGTTAATTTTTAGATATGGTTAATTTGAAGTATTTTCAAGGAGATATCTATGGACATGCACACACACACACTCTTAAACTAAATTATTAATTTTTTTTTGGTAAATAATCAAATACTTTTTTTCATCGATACAAATTATAACTTTTTCTTAATAACATTACATAATAATATTTCATACCTCTAGGAATTGAATTATTACATTCTATTTATATCTTCAATCACTTTGTTTTTCTTTCTCAAATAAATGTTTTAAAAAAATCATAGCAGACATTTTAATACTGAGAAAAAAAGCATTTTGACACTTAGTATATTCTAACAGATACATATTCACAAAATAAATCGAAAGCTCTTTTAAAATCTGACCGTATTCACAAAACAGAAGGATTTGGAGCCAACGTTGTAGCATTATTAGGAACCAATATCAGTTGAGAAATTACAAATTGCGAAGCACAATGCTTAGGAACATTTAAATTAAATATTTATTGAAACGTCGCTTCCATATTGTAAAATATCTTACCAAATGTATATGTTTAAAATAGGAAGGGAGATATCTAAATCTTTAAATTTCAGTATGCAAACCAATATGTTGACTTGAGTATGTACTAGTACTTTGAAATCAGGGGAAAAAGCAATACTCGTGTCTCTTATTAAAAGTGAATATTTAAACTTAGATAAAACTCATTTTAAAGTAGGTTTGTTGCATTTTCGTTGTTGTTTTTTAATTCGTAAAATTAAATTCGATGATAAACATTTTTTGCTATCTGAATAGAAATTAAACTTTCAATAACTTTGCTAAATGCTACAATGACGCAAACATTTCGTTAGTAAAAAAAATATTTAATACGCTAATTGGAATTCTAAACAATATTTCTCTCTCCTTTAAAAATGTTATTTGATATGGCGCTTAAGACGTGAGCATAAAGATTTGAAAGAATTAAAACAATTAAGAAATATGTGATAAAATATATCTGAATGAATAAAATATTAAGAAATAAAAACTTGTGTTGTGGTTATTGTAGAATTGATAAAATTTTGAACGCTACGAAAAATAACCAATATTCTTAAAAAGTTTAAACATATAATTGGTGTTTATAAAAATATTAATTGGTTTTAAATGAGATAGACGGAATAAGGTATTTTCGACAAATCATTTCTAATATTCTCTTTTATTTAAATTCCATGACTTTTTTCTCAATTTAAAAAAAGCAGAGAGGAATCAATAATTGCGTTAAAACAATCTAGTTTTGAATTAATAAACGGTAGATTGATTCATATAAATTTAAATACTGAGCGAAGCAGTGACGTGCAATTTGGAATATTGATCTAGAACCGAAATTTTTTATTCAAATTTTGAAATTCCTTTCACATTAAGTACACTGTATGCATTTAATTTAATCTGTAACTAATAAGCATTTCTTTATGAAAGTGAAAAATAAAAACAGAGGGGAAGTAACCATGTTAGGAAAATTTGAATCTAAATGAATATATTTATGTACTGTGGGGGAGGGGTTCTAACTGGCACCCCTCTCCCTCTATCCTGCACCTCTCTAGGTGTGGGGGGAAACAAAGCATCACCAACAAACTCCATAATAACAATTAGATTTATTCAGACTTTGAACACACACTTAAACAATCACAAGTGAAGTATAAGAAGAAACCTAGGAGTGATATCTAAAGCGTCGATTAATCCTAATATTCAATTCTAAGTAAACCCGACTACCAGAAATAGATAAGGAGAACAAACACGAATGAACCGATGGCCGATTCTGATTATACTATCTTAAATCCTCAATCTAACAATTACCTTTTTAACGCGCGCTAGGTTTGTGAAGGAACTATTCCAATATTAGCACTTACGTGACGGCTTCCCGGCTCCTTCCCTCTTTACATCTACAAAACCTAGACTTTATATAGTCGAACTAATTAACATATATTTATCTCGTGTTCTTCTTGAAAGGCTGTGAATTAATGTACCCAAAGTTTCCCCAAGAGGATTAGTAAGAATATCTCGCGAATAGTCCCGTCACAGTACGACCTATGATAAAGATTATAAAGACTGCTGCATCTTGTGCAGGGACGTCTTATGGAATGGGTCGGCCTCAGTGGGGGCTTTGTCTCGTTCTCAACTGAGCCTTAGTAAGATCATGGTTTGAATAATTTTAACGGTCAACTATTATTTCCGGTTGTATTCTCCGAAAAACTGGAACTTTTGAACAATTGGTCAACTGGCAACAGTGGCAAGACTGTATTATTATGTGATGACCATCGTTCATGTATAGACCTAGGTCTATCACCATACACCATCATTACTCATTAAGTCAAAGAGCGGCAGTCTGTCGAGCAAATTTGTACGATTGTAAGTTATGAGCATTTGCTTGCTTTGGGTTGCTGTTTGCACGATTATTTGACAGCGTTTGCTTTGTACTATCTACTTTTAAGGGTCATAGGTGAGACCTACGTTTGAGTTGGGGCCAAGGGCCTCACCAAGTCTTAAGACACCCACCCCTGCTCTTGTGTCTAACAATTATGTTAATAATGCACACTTCAAAAAACAATTCAGAACCTTACAACTAAGTTAATATTTAAATTGAATATCTCGCTTAATGCACGTATAAAGTAATTGTTTCTGAAGAATGGAGGGAAATAAAAATACCACAAGATAATATTCAAAAATTTGAATTTTTTTTCTAAATAATATTTAAATGACACTGGTTTGTTTCTGAGTATTTAATATTTAAGATATAAAATTTAAATTTATCTGTTTCAAAAGAGATCTTTATGTTTATTTCGCAATAAAAACTCTAATAAACAAGCAATATAAAAACAAATAAGCCAATTCCTACTTTGAAGGGATGAATAGAATGTATTTTATTAACTATTGAAAGTTTAAACTATATATATATATATATAGGGCAAGAGTGTACTAATAGGAATTGAAAAAAAGAGCATGATTTGTCTGCATTGTTGTAACAATGCACACCCGGTTTGGCTCGTTTGGCTGAAAAATCGGTTTTGTCATTATTTTTACAGTACAGTTACATTGTTACAAGAATGGAAACAAATCTAAGCTGGTGTCGAAAACCTGGAAATTAATTAAATTAATTGACCGGTAATTATTGAATTAATATTTAAAAAACTATATTAACATCAAGTGTCATCTACTACAAGTCTAAAAAAATTTATTTGAATTTTATTGGTTGAATAGAAAGTATTTTTGTTAATGGTTGAAAATTTAAACAATATATATATATATATATATATATCTTTAGGGAGAGAGTGAGCTAATAGTAGGAATTGAAAAAAGAGAGATAATTTTTTTTGAATATGGAATATTTCTTATTGGAATTTGTTTTTAACTTTAAAAATATTTCTTTTTAACTTTAAAGAATTTTTAAGTAATTTAGATCAGTTATAATTTACTGACTGAATTTTCTAATAGCCATTTTGTCAAAAGTATTAGAAATTTATTTACTGTCGGGTTGAAAATGATCAAATGACCGAAAACGAAAGCCTTAAGGCAGTCAAAAATATATTTCTGGTGAATTCGGCAGAAGTGCTTGATATGAAAACATGCAGAAATATTCTGTATGCAAATATCTCGTTTTTTTTCCTGGTAAATATGTAGCAAAAAATCGATCATATGATTTTCAATTTATTTAAGTAATCTAAAAACCAGCATAGCTCGTCATCTTTTTAAATCAGCTTAAAGAATTGAGAATGTAACAAATTGAATTGCCAAGAAAGACCCGGAAGAGATATCAAAAAAGAATCACATTATAGGAACTAATCGAAAATGTATTAAAGCACCATCACTTTCTTCTATCAACGATTGTTTGAATTTAGGATTATAGGAAGTTTTATGTATTTCTCTTGCTACATTTTTGAGCTAGGATTATTCCTTATCTTGAAACCTCTCTCTCTTTTCTACCCTCAAAACAGTTTAAATTACTTTTGTAACTAGTTTGTGCAACAAAGTAATAACAGACACAATGGACGATAGATTTGATATTAATTGTTTTGTTTTGTAGATTTAATTTAGTAAAAAAACACAAAGTTGTGCATAATATTTGAAACCTTCATATCACCTCTATATTTTTATGTTTTGTAATTATAAAATATTTGCCCTCTTTCTGAATTTCTAAAAAAATTTAAGCATCTTAAAATGATAAAACTAAATAAAAATTTAAACAATGAAAAGTAAACAAATGACTTCTATTGTGTATAATATAAAAATATCAAAAATATACGAAATCAAATTGCACAAGAATGCTTCATCATATACAAGGGGTGATCGAATGAAAAGGTACGAAACGACATAAAAATGAAACAGTTAAATATTTGCATATTCCGCCAAGGGAGAATGTAGCGAGACATCTCGGGATGCCATTGGAGACTCTGACTGGGATCGGATCATGCGCGGGTGCCTGCATGCGCAGGAGAGAGCAAAGGCTCTTATAAAAAGCGGCGTCCAAATGATGCGAGCACAGAATTGCTTGAGCACAGAAAAAGCATTAACTGCGATGTGTACTGTGAGACACTCCGACGCCTACGCAGATCCATCAAGAACAAAAGACCGGGGCTGCTCACGGAGGGTGTGGTTCTGCTCCATGATAACGCGCGTCCACACGTCTCCAGAGTCACACAAATGGAACTGGACAAGTTCCAATGGGAGACGTTGGACCATCCGTCCTACAGTCCGGACATGTCACCCTGCGATTTCCATGTGTTTGGTCCACTGAAGAAACACCTGAAAGGAAAGCGCTTCAACTCGGACGACGTACTCAAGGACACTGTGAAGGACTGGGTCTCGTCACAGCCACAGGAATTCTGGGAACAAGGAATCCTGCGGCTTGTTCATCAGTGGGATCGTTGTGCTCAGGCCTATGGTGTATATTTTGAATAAAGTCTATATTTGTACCCACCGTGTCGTTTCGTACCTTTTCATTTGATCACCCCTTGTATATGTATTTATTAGCAACATGCTCTTTAAACAAATATTTCTTAATGGAAGGTATTTAGGCTGTTCAATGGTTATTGCTATTGCAGCTCCAGATGTGAATTAACACAACATCATTAGTTGAACAAAATGCACACTATTTTATGATTATGAACTTAAAATGCATTAATCTTTTCAGATCTGACATGTTTTAAATAAGGGAAGGGGTAATTGGGAGGGAGGGTTTGATTTTTTAATAGCCAACAGTATACAAATGCTAGGAAAATATTAAATTTTTATAAGTAATTTTATTACGTCAAATATGTGTACCTAAGGTCTTAGCTGAAATAATAAAAAAATTGAAATTTTTTTCTAATTAAATTTATTTAAAAAAAACTTTTTTCAAAATGGAAAAGAAGCATAATAATTAAGTTTTCAGAGCCTTTTGATGTCTGTGCCATTGTCCCACTGGAAGCATTTAGCTTGGGAAAGAACTGTTTCCGACTGGAACTCCAAATTCTTGGCCTCACCTAAAGCTTTGTGGACTAAAAAGTTTTTTCCGACCATTTATCAACGACTAAAATGTAAGAAATTTGTTACTGATTTTAAGTTATCCTAGGTTCTTATAGGACATGGTAATTTTAAGAGCTATTTATTTAGGTTTAGCTTAATTGGTAATGATATTTGTTCTTGTGGTCTGGACGCTGAAACGGCGGAATATGTCTTGTATTGTAATCTATATTGTTGTAAAAGAGAAAATTTTAAAAAGGAGTTGAAACACTTGGGTATTTCCTGGCCTCCCATTTTGTCTTTGTTGGTCAACTGTTCTGAAAGCCTTATTGTCTTGAGAAAATTTGCTTACTGTATAGATTTTTAAAATTTTATAGATACCTTCCTTTCTTTATATTTGTGTATTTCCTCCCTTCCTTTAATTTTGATTTGTCTCTTATGTTTTCCCCCCCATTAATTATGTTTTTTTTCTTAATTATGTTTTTTTGCCTCCTTAAGTATGTTTTTTTCCTTATTTGTTTTTTTTTGTATTATTATTTTATAATGTTGTTACCACTTACGTCTGTAAGCCTCATGTTATGCAATGTGTGGAGCATGAGGAGTTTTGCAAATAAGTTTATTTTAAAACAAATGAAACTTTTTCAAAAGAATTTTTTTTTCATAAGCAAAACTGTCAACATGAACAAATAATGTCATTTAATACAAAAAACACTAGTTCTAGATTTGTAACTTTCATATCTAGATTTTGATGCAAATTTGATTATCATAAAGCGAGGGAAATGTCAGACTCTATCATATCACACATGAGATGAAAGTTGTAGTCCTGCTTTTTCTTCACAGGTGTTCATTATAATATCTAGTGTTATAGCTCTGTATTACCGTTGTCTTTGTATTCTACAACTACATCAGCCTAATCAGTCAAAAATACATTTCAGAATTCCCTTCACTTGAATAATCAGGAATACAATGATTGTGATTCACAATTTCCTCTATTTCTTTCCAATTTAGGTACTCTAAATTAGAATATAGCATAATAAGTTTCATAAAATATACGTGCTTAAACTAAAACTTAGACCTAAGAAAGAAATTCTGATTGATGTCCATTTATAAACAAAACAAATCAATCTCGAATTAGAATTAAATGTGACAAGATAAAAACAAATGTCTATGTAGATTTTATGTATTTCTAAATTTTTTTTAAATTGTTGACTAGAATATAAGCCTCAGGATATATATATATATATATATATCACTCGTTTTTAAAACTAAGTGTTTAATTACAAATTAACAAAATAAGCAGGTCATTCTTATAAAAAATAACAATGCATGTAAGATTTTAGTTAGAATCTCAGTTGCATCTGGAACTAAATAACAATAGGAGGAACACACAAATGTGCCCCTCAAAAGTTGCTTCTAATTAGAATACTACAAATGTTAAAAGCGTGATAATTACTCAACATCTACATCAAATAAACCCTACAACCCAAAATCATCTACATCAAATAAAAAATGTGATCAAAAGTTTTAATTATATATTTAAAAAATAGCTCACTTTTTCGGTTTTTTTGTAGAGTCGGCTATTGCTACTTCTTGTGCGTTGGAAATCTCCAGGAAAAAATACATATACCACAATCTGGTGGTAAAACTGAAAATCATAAATGTGTGTGAAAGATATTCTTCGAGATCAATGATTGTTTTCATCTCTTAATAAGATACGTAGTAAAAACCGTAGATACGCTGGGTCTGAAGAGGTTATGAAATATACATCTCGCTTTATTTTAAAATAAAACCCTTCTAGTGTAGTGAAATGTTAAAATTTTACTTGCCTTAACATTTGAAATCTCTTTTTAGCATCGTAATCAATATCTGATGCATTACAAGATAATTTCGAATTAAAAAATTTATTCTAAATTTTAAATTCTCCAAAAAAGAAGATTAAAGCCGCTTAAAAAATATCACGCTTTTACCAAATAACTATTGCATAGCAGTATCTGTTGAATAATACTTTTGTTATATTATATTATATATTATAAGCAAGATCAGAACTTCGTACAAGTTTATTCCATCCTAAGAAATATGGTCTATTTTTCGTAGATATAAATTTTATCCACCCCTTCAAGAAAAAGCCAGAATTATCATTGAAACATCTCCTGGATTATTCCAAATGAAATCTAAACTATTTCATCTGAAATGTTTTAGTTCTTTATTTTTTTTTATTATTATTCCGTGCCCTCCCTCCGGCAATGGAATAGTTTCCGTCTCGATGAGTAGTTCACGGCACGTGTTTCAGCAGGAAAAACGTCCCCTGCACCCCCGACCGATCACCCTAGCAACGGTAAACCTCTCGCAAAAACCTGCAAATAATAGAAAAGGAAAACCATCCCATCTGAAAATCATCCCTTCGTGCAGAACGTGCTTCGATTTCAATCCGCTTAATACCAAAAGGAAAGAGAAAGCGTACACTCTGTGGGAAAAAGGAATGTATTATAGAGCCTAAAAATTGGCTGTCAGCCTCGGCAAAATTAATAGCCCGACAATAAGAGAGCGATTTAGTATTTTATGCCTTGTTTTGCTTATCTTATCTCCAAAAGGGTTGCGCTAGGGCTTGAAAGGCTAAAGCGCTTTGTGTC
The DNA here is from genome assembly GCA_019973975.1 of Trichonephila clavata. Taxonomy (NCBI): domain Eukaryota; kingdom Metazoa; phylum Arthropoda; class Arachnida; order Araneae; family Nephilidae; genus Trichonephila; species Trichonephila clavata. The sequence continues at coordinate 75,220 of BMAO01038230.1, read as the reverse complement.
AGTTCTTCTAGTGATTAATGCCCTACACAGGACTACCGTTAGGGAGGTGGGGGTTGAGATATGCTTATAGAAGGGAGGAGATGGATGCATGCATGTGTGGGGGTTTCCACAGCATCATTATGGTGCTATTGTTTGTGGAGATTGAAATCACCTCGCAAGTCTTGATATTTTTTATTGTATTTTGGGATCCACTACAAAGCATTTTAGTCCCAATCTGTTCGGTATTGGGAAGATTTATGTTTATGCATAGATATGTTAAGGTTGTGCTATTTAGGGCTTGTCTGTATTGTAGCTGATATTTATTCATTTACTTGGTTTTTTTAGGTGTGTGATTCTTAATGAGAATAATCGACTGATTCTCTGATAAGTAGTTTCATTGTCTAGTGTGTTGCTGGATGTTACGAGATTATTTAATTTTGTTTTGTGAGCATTCGATTTGTGTTAATTACGTTGGCAGACGTGCAATCTGAATAAAATGTCCAGAAATATTTTAACTTTCCATTGAATTGTCGAACAGTATTGTCAGTCTGACGTCAGAATAGTATTTCCAGGCAGTTTTTTGGATAAGAACCATTATCATTAAGAAAAAAACTAAAAAATCTGTTTGTATATTTTCGTTTCGAGTTTGTTGAAGATAATGTGGGATTTAAAATATCAAAAATAAATAGAATCAAATGTGGAACATTCAATCAAAATGGAATTCAGATTGAAGGAATTCATAATGTTTATTCCTGAAATATACATATTTAAATTCTGTAATAGTTATTTGACATATGTACGTACTAAATCTCTCATTTTTATTGCATAGCGAGTATTATTTTGCTATTAAAATATATAATTCAGAATAATCTAAATCCAGAATATACTTGAGCTCCTGACCAGGAGATTGTGAGTTCAAAAGTAGATTCTTTCACAATTTCATTTATGCGGAAACATGGGAATAGTGTTTGATAAATTGATATGGACTTATTACCTGGTGTGATGTGTAAATGCGATGTCTTTGGTATTTGTTTATACGCCGAGAACCGGAATTTTAGGAACAATAACTGAAAAAACCAATGAAAAGCTGAAACTTTGAACACTTCAAATGATGTTGTGTGAGGAAAATCTGGCAATAAATCTACGAAATGAAATGTATTTGTGCTTATAATAAAAACTAAGTTATTTTTTTTTTTATATATTAAACATCAGAGTTGTGAAATCAGCATTCCAACAACTTAGAAATTGACATTAAAACAAGATGTGTACTTATTAGATCTGTAAAATAAATATTAAGAAATAGGAATTTTGTTTTGTTTTCAATGCTAAAATAAACGAATTCCTTTCAGACCAAAATAAATGAATTGTTGAAATCGAAGATAATTCCTTTATTAACTTTTGTCATTTTTATCTAAATTTTACATTTTATAAATATGTTACTTAAAATAAGAGAAATTCTTGAAAAAAAATTCCTTGTTTAATTTGCACAACACTCTCAAAAATCCATAATCGACACAGATGTAGATTAAAAATAGAAACCGAGAGAGAGAGAGAGAGAGAGAGAGTGATAGAGAGAGAGAGAGGGAGAGTGATAGAGAGAGAGAGGGCGAGAGAGAGAGAAGTGAGATTGTAACTGAGTTAACAAACGATTGCGACTTATAAAAGTCATTAAATTTAGGGAAGAAAAATATACCTTTTATATAATATTAAGGAAAGTAGACAAAGGTATTTAGATAATTTTCAATATATTTTTCACATTTTAAATACAAAATCCATATTTCCACAAATTTTCATTGCAATTATTTTTCACAACTTTTGATGTAATATTAGAAGTTTAGAATCTAAGTAGAGGAATAAAAATCATGAAACATCCGAGCAAAATTTATATCTGAACATGTTAATACGAAATATTACAGGCAAATTACAGGTAAATGTTGAGTGGTCACAAAACATTGTTTAAATCAGCAAACTTGGTTCATAATGCCAATTAACATTTAGTATCAAAATAAAAATATACATATCACTATAAAATTTTATGAGTTATAATTACAAATTGTCATATTATAAATCAGGTTCGTAAACAATAAATAAAAGAAAAATATTCTATTTTTATTGATAAGTTCTCAATGATGCTACACATGTAATTATTAAACTAAAATAATGTCATCTAAGTATGCATTTATTAAGGAATAAATGATAAAAAAATCAAGCATTTTGGTCAAATTATAAAGTAGTTGTGGAAAAAAAATAACGGAAAAAAACATCTGAACTGAGGATTTTGGAACTATTGTTAATAAAAACTTCAATTGTTGATTCTGAAAGGGTGCTCTATTTTACTGGAACATAAGATACTGAAATTATTTCTTTTGCATAATTTAAGTATTTTGTTTCCTATGATGTAGTGAAATGTTATTAAAAACAATACACTTAGAAAAATATTTACAATCAAAGGTAATATTTATATATCATTTGAGTAAAAGAGTATTCATTTTTATTTATGATGAATTTCACAAAAAAAAAAGAAGTTTTTCGAGAAAATGGCTAAAAAGAGCTCATATGTATAAATAGTAGTTATTTTTGATAGTGATAACTCAAAAAAGTTAAACTTTGTTAGCCATGTCTACTCAATTAAATTCACAGTAACAGCGCCATCTGGTGCATAAATTATATAATATGAAAACATTATGCCAATGATACTTGATGTATGAGTTCGGTTTAGGGAACAGATTAAAGCGGGGAAAAAAAAAACTTGTAGATTTATGTAAATGTAACATTTTATGGAAAATGTTTAACATTTATAAATTCAAATGCTTTATAAGTATTCAAATATAATGTAACATACGTTTTAAACATAGCCATATCATTTGCAAAAATTTCATAAAACGATTTTAATTGTTTAAGCTTATGGAAACTAATTAAAGTATGTATATTTATATTGTATACATATCGAATTTATTTTAAAATCAAATGTTAGTGCATAATGTTTTAAAAATGCATGAAAATTGCACATATTAAACGAGTGAAATGTAATGAATCAAATATAAGCGAAATGGGAGGGGGAGGGCGATGTTTATCTAACGTATAATGCCCACAATTCTATTAAAAAAATATGTACGAATTACATTTTAGAAAGAAAATAATTTCTATTCGTGTAAAACTGTTTCAATTTATTTACTGTATTACTGTAATGAATTTTCGAACTGTATCTAAATGATTTGATTTTTAAAGAAAATGCTTATTCAGTACCAATAAACTAATATTAACCTTTGATTAATTTATCATAAACTAAAAGAAATGAATGATTTAGAAGGGAAGAGGAAGTTTAAATAAATTCATTTGAATATGCAAAACAAGTAAAGAAAAAATTAGTTAAATATGTAATATGTAATATTCATTAAGATATTGTAATATTCACGTATGTTTAACTGAAGTAATACGTGAATTATACAGGTTTTTAGTTTATATAAATGCTGAATTAATAAATGATTTTTATTAAAACTATTATACTTTTCCTTGCACAAAGATTAGATCATAGTGTTTGTTTATTTAAAATGCCATACGTAGTATTATATATATATATATATATATATATAGTCAAAATTCTCTACTAAAGTGAGATGAATGATCAATAATAATCAAAACTGAAAAAACCCGATATTGTAAGGTAAACCAGACATAAGATTTTAGAAAGGATATATTGAAAAATTATAAGAATAATAGAATTTAAAATATAAAAATATGGGTGCTATAGTATTATAAATATTGTTGACTTTCTCTTAATATTGTATCGTCCATATTTTTATATTTTAAATTCTATTATTATAATTTTTAAATCTTTTCTAAAATCTTATGTCTAATTTATCTTAGAACTTCTATTTTTTTTCATTTTTGATGATTATTGATTATTCATCTGTCTTTAGTAGAAAATTTTGACTATATTTATTTTCTCACATATTATGTGACTGCATAGCACCTATATATGTTAGAGTTATGACAAATGGATTTGATGTCTTTTATAGATCTTGTATATATATATATATATATCATAATACAGTCGGACTCCGATTTACCAAACCCTTATTTTACGAATTTTTCTTTCCCCCGAAATAGATAAACAAGAAATAACAAAACGAAACAAGCAAAAAACACTATTGAATGAATAAAAAACTCCAAAATTAACAAAATATTTCAACGGCAGAAATTTTGCATTAGTTTCGATTAGGAAAAAAAAAATGTATTTCTTTTAAAACGGCATATCAAACTGTAATCATCAATTTCTAACGGAAACGCGTGGAGCCATTATTAGACTTAATGGGTGCAGATGAGTCATAGGTGTAATCCATTGCGTGATTTTTGAATAGGACAGGAAATTCGCTTCTTATCTTATACCACTCCACAACGCAGGGGATATTTTAAAGATTTTTTTACCACACATTTGCTCTCTTTCTTGAGAGAATTAGGGTTTATTATACGTACGGTTTTTTCAGAAAGTTTTGTTTTTGAAAATTTGTGAATCATGTTAGATTATTGCCATGCAGTCGAAAAAGGCTTTTAAAAAGCAAGATTTTCCGGCATTCAGGTGAAAAGTGATGAAGATTTTGCCTCTGATGAAGAAGTCATATGTGGAAAGAAGTCTTCCTGGGATAGATTTTAATGATTATAGTACATTTGATGACAATTGAAGTAGAGGAAATTGCGGATTTTTCGGAACCAATGAATAGAGATTCTGATTCGAAAATTGATAATGAAACTCCTCTCAAAACTATTTGGAAAAGGTTAAAACATATTTTCTGCAGCAGATGTAAATGCCACACAATAGTTTCTTCTCTGCTTAAAGTTTAAAAATGAACTCTTTTGAGAGAGAGTCGAGAAGCAAAAGGATTGTCAAACTATTAGCCGGTAAATTAAAATTTCAAATTAACTGGTACGTAAAAATTCACTTATAATAATTTTAGCTATTGAATAAAAAGTGTGTAGTTTCTAACTATAGATATTTTTTTTGCGTATATGCTTATTATAGATTTTCTAAAGGTAAGCGCATAACATTTGCACACCTTTTGAACCTGTATATAACGAATAACCCCGAATTAACGAACAGAATGCTTGGTCCCGATGAATTCATTAAATCAGAATCCGACTAAGGACTTCCGACAAAATAACTTCATTTTCGTTTATGTTGATAAATTTCCGGGTAATTATGTAAGTTGCTTTATACCTAATATGCTTAACAAACCTCCTCTAAATTATACTGTTTTTAAATAATCCAATTCCAGCAGTAGGGAAATTATTAACAGTATTTCTGATTTTTATAAAAAAAAAACTTTTTTTTAATCCAATGGGATGCGGATTGGTATTTTTACCATTGCAGACCCAGTACATCCCCGAGAACTGGTATCACTCTTTAGTGCGCCGCCGTATAGGAGGATACCAATCGCCGCTGGAAATTTTGACACCCAGTTTCCTCCACAGAGGGAGGCACCTGAGCTCTGACGATGTGAACTTGTACCAGGATTTAATTTTGCCGAGAGCGCCCAAGCCAAACAGACACTCTAGGGATCTTTTGCATGCCGTATAATCATACGACATGGCCGTTGTCGATTTTTTGCATTACGAAAATCCACCGACTTGGGCCGGGGTTGAACCCGCAACCTTGGGTGCAGAAGGCCAGCGACAAAGCAACCACGCCACCCAGCCGGGGTTTTTATAAAAATAAAAAAAACTAGATTTACGTATTTCAGATATTAAATTCCCACATATTTTCCTAACTCCAAAATTTTATAAAAATCCTATTAAATTTAGAACTATAACAAATAGTTTTAAAACTTCCCATCCGGAAAAGAAGTTACAAAATATTATTCAATCCACATTAGACAATATTAGTAGTTAAAAACATCTCTCTTCATACCTATGATTTTGAAGATTTATTTAACTCCATTGATATAGGAGACATGATTAAGAATATCAAAATGGCATGTAACAAATATTCTTTGAATAAATTGATAATATAAGATAAATATTTAATATATATATACTGTTATTCAACTAGTATTAAATGAAATTTATATTTTTCATAATAACTCTTATTATCAGCAAAATGAAGGAGTGCCCTAAGATGGGCCTACAAGTAACTGCTTAGCCTATATTTATTTTCTCTTTTAAGAACGTGAAAATAGTTTAGTGGCCACAGTAGCCAAGTGGTCAAGGTATCGGATCCTGGCTGGCGTGTCATGAGTTCTAACCCAGTACCGCTGAAGACCTGCCGTGTAGGGGAGTGATACACGTTAAATTTAGTTGGTGTGAGAAAATCAAGTGTTTCAAGAATTTTAAGAACATTGTATCGTCTTCAAAAAGAAAAGGATGTGAGCTCAGACGGAAAATTACTTCAAGAACTGATAACATTATAATGAGAAATAGCAAAATAAGACAAGCGCAGACCTTCAAAATGATTTATTGGATTATGGTGTTGAAGTGAGTCCCTCAACTGTACAGAAAAGGGTTCTGGAAGTTAGTGGTCAAGACAGAGAGGAAAAAGTAATTTCTATCTCAGAAAACGATTAAAAAACGCTTAGCATAGGTCAAAAATACCGATCCGGGACTGTTAACGATTAGAAGAAGGTGATTTTCAGTGTTGGAACGCATTTATTTGTGCATAGATACAAATCAAGTGTAGTTAGACGAAGTGAAGTAGAAACTCTGCTGCCAGATCATATCCGACAGTCAGTAAAACACCCTTCTATATACAGATATGTTGGGTTTTTTTCACAACAAATGCTACTGGCAGCTTAATTCCTTTTAAAAGCATGATGAATTCTGTCAAATATATAGAAATATTATGAATTAGGATTGTTCCATTTTCATGGAAACATTTGATGAAGCATTTCAACAGGACTTGGCCCCTTGTCACAATTCGATATTGGTCCAGACTTTTATGCGGGTAAATGAAATAAAAGTGCTTAATTGACCTGGTAATTCACCAGACCTAAGTCCTATCTAAAATTTAGGACATATTCTCAAGAATCATTTAGCTAAAATGAGTTACACGACAACAGAACAAATGATAAAAAGTGCTATACAAGTGTGGTTCTACGATGATGAAGTTAAGAACATGTGCGCTACACTAGTGGAGTCAATACCAAGACGAGTTGAAGAGGTCATTTCTGCTATAGGAGGCTTCGTACTAATATAGAGATTTTTCTGTCTATTTAAGGTATGTAATGATTTTAAAAAATCGTTTTTTACCATTTGTGTCCCAATTAATTCGAACAAAATAGTATGCATATATTTGTGTGTGTTTATAGTAAAGAGCTGTGTAACAAATATTGGACTTTTGGTCGCGAAAAACACATTATTTACGAGACTTGATTTTGATTCTAATCTATTTCGAAGTTTCTTTCTTGCTGCTATCCATACTTATCCCACCAATGCTTTCACTGAGGAAAACACTTCTGGGAGACTTCTTACGAATGGTGTTAATCGCAGTCGCATGCTGCAATATCTCTTCTCCTCACGAGACAAGGTCCTTTCCACGGCGTTTTTAATTTCGAGAAAAACCAGAACATTCAAGGATCAATTTTTTTGAGGATAAGGAAGCTGGAGAGAGACTAGAAATTCATGTGTTGCCAAGAAGAGGAAACTCTTTCTATTTTGCCACCAACAACTTGGACACAAATTTCACAGCCACTCTGTGTATTTCTGAATCATCACGTAAAATCATTTAAATTCTTACGACCAAATGACGATCGACTTTTACCAGATCCACTCCACTTCAATGACCATTGCATTTCGAGAGATTTGTGACCTCCCAGAACAAGACCATTCTTCACTATGTGGACATTTTTGAATTTGTTGAGCTACTTCTCCAATTGCATTATTCATGTAATATCGTCTCCAACCATCAACTGGATCTTATGAACTGCTTCTTTTCTTTTTGACGATGTTTGATGTAGTATTTTTTATCATCTCTACCGCTCTTCTTGAGAGAAATTGAAAATCCGATGAACACTTTTAACACCACCTAACTTGGTGGCCAACAGGTATGGGCTGGCATACCTTAAACACAGAGAAATATATTCTAGCACGCGCATTAGGTTGACTGCGTTTTTTCTTCAAAGTTACACCACCCTAGCATCACTGCAAAAAATTCCAGATGGTATACTTTTAGACCACCATCGTGTCAATCTATCCATTTACCTAATCAAAATCAGTGGTACAACAGCGCACGAGGGCTAAGGCCTACTGTGCTCATCTCAGTATATGTGACCTTGGGCGCTGAGGTGCATGACCAAATGTCCCGATCAGGTGGTCAGTCTGAAGCGAAACTCCCATAGTTTAGTCTCCAAGAAAGCTTGGTACTTATTTATCGACCCACTGAAGGGATGAAAGGCTGAGTCGACCTTGCCCAGCCCGAGGATATAACCCCGAACCTGTAGTGTGGAAGCGCGATACGCTACCGCTCGGCCACTAGGCCTACCCATTTATCTACCAATAGATTTATTTATGCATCTATCTATTCATCTACCTATCTACCTATAGATTTATTTATGCATCTATCTATTCATCTACCTATAGATTTATTTATGCATATATCTATTTATCTACCTATCTACCAACCTTTATATCTATCTGTCTACCTATAATGCGAAGCATGCATGTAGAGTCTTTTCATAAGTTCATGAGATTTAAGAGACTTCGCAACAATGAAGCTATACAAACTCAAAAAAAGAAAGATATCTTAAATTTGTTTATTTCAGAAAACCGATAGCAAAAAATATTATATAAATTGATTTAAAAAAACAGATTGCAAATTTATGTCGAATTGAAAAGGTAATCTAGTACTTATATTGTAAATTGGTTCTTAATCTCCGATAAAAATATCGACTCACGAAAATGCTTTCAATATTTCCTACAATCGTAATCAATAAAACAGCTGAACTGAACACAAATTCATTTGAAACGGATATTGAAAATCAATAACTAAAATAAAACTCACTATCTCATTTTATTTTGAAGTGGATTGTTTTGAAACATTTATAACTTGCGTTGAAATAAATGCTTAATCTTCGAAATGAATACATACTTAAAACTCGTACAGTTTGATGCGTTTCTGGTATATGGAATAACAGTCTGGTGTATAATAAATTATTTCAAATGGATTTCCTCACTATATTTTAAACAATTAGATAACTCCTTTGTAAAAGCTATTTTCTCGAGTTACACAATCTCCAGAAATGTCATTTTACAACACACTTGAATCCATTTTAAATGAAAGTAAATGAGATATAACCACATCGGAAAGCTTGTGAGATATTCTGAAATGAATGTTAAGTGACTTTAAAGCCATATAAAGGCAACAGTTTCCTTAAATATGGCTAAGAGACTGTTCACATGCGGTATAAGCATTTTATGCTTATCATATTTCCGCGAAAATATTTAAATTTAAATCTTATGAAAAATATTTTATACGTACGTCATATATTTCTGGTAAGTGTAATACATCCAAAGAAAAATAGAAAAAAATCTACGAAAAGATATTTATTTTAAAAACACATTAATTGATATTTATAGAAATTGCATTCAAAACTATCACACATAGTTTATTTGAACCGCATTGATAAAAAATGAAGATGCATGAAATAAAATTTGAATAATTTTCTTTTATCATGTTTTCAACAAAAGTAATTAAAAATCCCTTGTTTTATTTGTTAAAAGCAACATAAGAAGAAAAATAATTGTTTCTTATGTTATAGATATGTAGATGTGTGTATATAGATATTGTATTAAAAAATTAAAATAAACAAATAAACGCTCTCAAAATGGTATTAAGTGTTCATAAATGAGAGTAAATAATAATATTCAAATTGAATATTTTAAATTAATTTGAAAGGGCTTTGATATGCAGATAAACTACTTTTTCTACGAAACAAAAAGTAAACATTCATGAAAAAGCACTGCTTTTATTTAATTCTATGAAATACTTAGGTGATTTTTTTTTCAAATTCGTAACTATTTTAAGTTTCTAAATTTATACAATATTTTTAATTTTATGAATATGTACAAAGTAGCATATTTCACGTCAAACTACTTTTTAATAAAAGGAAAAGGGGGGGGGGAGGCATCTATATATGCAATAGGCAAATCAAATACGTAGAAAAGAAAAGTAATCAACTGCTTTTCCCGAAAACATTTAATATTTCTGTTTATAAAGTGTAATAATAATCGAAGCTTTTCTTGTGTGAAGTGCTTAGAACAAACACATCTAATTTATTACAAATAGAATCATAATATAATAAGAAGTTTGTATTGAAAGTATATCTGATAAATAAGGAAAGCTTCACACACGTATTCAAGGAAGCCTAATCCGCTTTAAACACACACTAGTTTTAAATTTTGAATAAAATAGTTAGAGGAATGTTGCTGTTGTTTATACACGCCCCCATTGACCAGCAGTACTAGACCAGATTCATGACGTCGTACACTCTCAAAAATCCATCACCAAGGGATCACCAGCTAAATCCTTCCTGGAGAGCACAAGGCATTCGAGGATGTGAGAAGGCGAGACCGGCTCAGAAGAACAGTTGGTACACAATCCAAAGCTCTTGGATCCTTCGGAAAATTTTATTGATTTAAGGTGACCATTTCGAAAGCGGGCTATAATAGTTTGCTCCTGTCTATTAAAACCATGAGCCATGGAGCTTTCAGGACGAGAATATTGATACCAATGGTGCTCTGGGAGGACAATCTAAGTGGTCTTATTCTGGTGTTTAATTTTTAAGAAAATCTCCAAAAAGGTGAGGGATGCTGACGGCTCTGGGGCTTCGCAAGCCTTATCCAAAGTAACCACAATCTAATTTCCCTCTAGATCCACGTGGGAGGAAATCCACTACAGATGAATCTGATGCTATGTGTTGAGTCGTTTTAACTTGTTGAGTATTGACACTCCAACATAATCTCTCGCACTTTACCAACTGGACAAGTGAGTGCTGTATTGCACTTCTACTATCGGGCAGTAAGCAAAACTCTTTTACATTTGGAAGAGATGCAAGAGAACCAGGGGCCTCATCAATGGCTGTTAGCTCATTGCGAAGAACTGAGCAACCGTCTGGGTTTCTCCTCTGGATTCTTAAGTTATGGTCTTGCGATTTGATGTAAATTCCTCTGCCATATGGATAAGAATCGTCTCTACTGCCATCCGTATAAACCTGAACAGTGGTGTATCTCTCTAACTCTCTCTATAGGTAGTTAGTTAAGTTAGAGTAAAAGTTAGAGGAATATGTATCTAAACAGCGTAGAAAATAATTTAAATGGGAGTTTTATAGTAAATTTCTCACACTGAATAAACGAAAGTAAAATTAAAATATAAGTTCATTTTTATTAAATTATAAGTAAAACTTGTTGCTGGATTTATTAATTTTTGTAACTGCAAAACTTTAAATAAAATGTTTAATAGTACTTTAATCCTTTATCTGCCGACGGTACTAAAAGGAACCACCAACTTTTAAGCTGTATGGAATAACCATTTTTACTAAAACTTTGACAATACCTAGCAAGAATATTTTTTTTAATTCAACTCTTCCAGGATATATGACATCCAGGTTTTTATGAGTATTATTTTAGCGGTGAAGGCAAATAGTTTTAAAACAGAGATTTCGTTTTCGGCTGACGTTTTGATCGGATTGCGAAAATTGTCATTTTTGTTCCGAAAAAGTAGTTATTGTCAAAAGGTGTCTTATTTTTTTGCGTGTTAGTAAAGACCTTAAAAAACTATTTGAATGCTTATTTTAAGTAAACTGTGTATATACATATTTTTATTGTGTACTAACTTTGTGGTACTTATTAGTGACAATGAATTAGTGCCAATGGATGCAAGAACTTAATATTTTCGGTCTGTGTAGCTTGTTGTTTTTTTGTTGTGTTGTAGTTTCATTACCACAGTGTAATAGAGTTATGCTTTTTCTGGCATTTCTTTTTAGTTTAACTTATTATTTTTTGGTTTTATAGTTTTTAGAAACATTTATTTCGTTTTTTTATTGTTTTATTTTAAGGTTTTTAAAAACAAGATATCAATCATTGGCATGGCCAAGTAATTTTAGCTCGTTTTTCACATGTTGTATTTTACAATAATGCAACTAATGAATTTTTTACTAACAGAAAGTAGTACTGTACCCCTCCTCTAAATGTACTACTATTGAGCTGAAAAGAAATAATGACACAAATTTGTATCAGCACTATAAAAAAACGAAACTAGCGAAATTCAGGAAAATTTGTAGGAAAATTCGGGAAAACTATGGGAAAATTTAAATATGATTCGGCTCATCTAGGGCACAAATGCGACCAAATGCCGAAAATCCGAGGTCAATTAGTTGCTTATTGGCTGAGAAAAAGGTACGACAAAATATGGAACGAAGACAAAGACGAAATTTGCGTCCTAATAGCGCTTTTGTTCCACTACGTAAAAAACGCGCTAAAAATTCAACTTTGAATATGAGCTTGTTTTTTCCCCATATAATTAATTGAAATATCAGTATTTACGTATTATCACAACAATCTTCAACGCTCAAGATAATTAGCCAAGTTGGAAACATAATTTTGCATGTGTCGTATACACTGAATTGGCAATCATGTTCTTTGTTTCCACCGATAGGTTGTAATCAAACCAAGTACCGAAATATCTGTTTTTTATTCAAAAACTAATAACATTTTAATTTCTTTATGTGTAACTGAGATTTAACAATAAAAGGAGGTTTTCAAGATACTATTATTATTATTATTTCCTTTTGTTATAACGTACAGAAAAAAGAAGCTCAGTCTTCAAGAGGCTTTTAATTTATTACAGAACCCACCATATGTAAGCAGTGATGAACTAACTGATGATTCTTCAGATGAAGAAGTCCCGGCAAATAATCTGTTGAAATTTTAGTTAGATTCTTAAGCAGATGATTAAGTGACTGAACAAGACTTAAGGTTCAGTAGTTCATGTTCAGAAAATACAGGATTTCCTACGCCAGGATGCAGTGCTTTAAAAAACATTCAATCGAAACCTCACACAAAATGCACAATGTGTAATGGATTTTTTTTTAATGAAAAGAGAAACTACTTCTTTGAATATCATAAAATAACGTTTATCTGTAAAATCCAATTTTATGAGTAAAAAAGAAAACTAAATTTTAAAAAAAAATTATAATTTTCAAAAATAAATATTTTGTGATCTAAAATAGTAGTTGTTTATTTAACATTTTTAAGTTAAAACTCCGTTAAAAAATTCACACGGTCATTTTGTATTGGAGAATATTTTAAACCTCCGTATACTGATGGTATTTTAAAGTAGCAATTTAATTAATTCATTCTAATGGATTAGTTTTCCCAAAGTTGAGTATTTTATTTATGTACATCCACTAATTTTTAATGTAGTTATTAAAGCAAAGTTGCACACGTGCGAAAAAAATTGCAGTAAATCATAATGCGGTAGATAAAGGGTTAATGGTGTTATGGGGAATTTTTCAATTTAAGTTAAACGTTAGTGTGTAAGTAACTAATCCATATCCAATCATTACAAAAATAATGGTCATTTGTATCTTTATATTTTATATTTGTATCTTTGTTTTATTTTTTTCCATAAAAAGTATTTTTAATTTTACAATAATTAGAGTTAAAATATAATGTACATTTTTATAAACTTAATTTTATTATTTTTTTTAAAAAATATTAATAGTCTTTTTTTAAAAAAAAATAAACATTCTTCCGTTTTTGAAATTTATTTATTCTGTCTTTATCTAAGGATAAAGAGTGGAGCCAAGGAAATATGAATAACATACTCATATTTACGTGTTTATTAAAGAGAATAATTAATAGGGCACTTAAGATTATTTCCCTTGTATTCTCGGCTAAATTTTAATTTTAAATACGCTTTGAATTTGTATAATAAAGTAAAACAATGCGAATTTAGTGTAAGTTTAAAATTTCTAGAACTTAAATATATAGAAGGATATAATAGTATAAACTTGTAATAACATATTGTTGTCATTTATGCCACCTGATCGACAGTAACATCAGATCAAGGCCCGCGAAATTCATCACGGAAAAGGGCTACATATACGCCTGTCGTCAGCCGTAGCTTTGAGCACCGTACATGAGGCAGTGCGATTTGGCTCGATTTCACCCACATTTTGAGAAAGAATACCTTAGGGATGCTCAGGGGCCTTCCTCTGACCACCATAGAATTCATTGTATTTATAATTATTAGTTTCATTTTCTTATTTAACACAGCATTTGCATTTTGCGTGTTATTCAAAACGTAAAAACAATCTTATTGTTTATTGAAAAATAAATATGCAAATAATTTGATAAGGATAAGTACATTACTTTCTTTACAAGAAAGTATAGCTGAGTATAATATTAAAAGATTTTCGTCTAAAAAGGAATGTTACATGTGCTAATTTAATGTTAAAAACAGTAAATAGGAATTATAAAATCATGTAAGCTATTCCTCATAAAATCATTATTAATTTTTATGTAATTATTAATTGTATATCAATATGCTATTAATTTTATATAATACAAAAGTATTATCAAAACTATATTTTAATTCATGAATCGATTATTCACGAGAGTGCTTAGAAAGTTTATGCAATTCTATTCAGATAATGAGGTGTTTCTTAAAGTTTTAATAATATTCAACGAAATATTTTAATTATATTTTTGGAAAACTATTCTTAAGAACTACAGTATAAACTAACAAATCAACATTTACTATTTTAAAATGTTCGATGAAAAAAAGAAAACATATATGTTTAAATAAAGACAATTTATTGAACATTATCAAAACCTTGAATAATAAGAAATAATAATAAAAATATAACTAAACAATTTGAAATAAACAGCATTAAATCATTAAATAAAATGCTTTGGATCCGAAAAGTAACTGTACTTTTTTTTCGTTTTTATACGAGTTTCCTCAATAAATAAAATAAAGTAAATGAAAGAAAAAAGCATATAAGTTATGCATGGTAGAAATTTATAATTTAGTTATGGTTTTTAAAAAGGGATGTTTATATATACAAATGAATTAATCTTCAACATATACCTTATCGCAATAGGCTTGTGTATTCAACGTTTAAAAGAATGTACCTGTTTCTCTTTTATTAATTAACTGATTAATGTTTTAAAAATATATGCATTTCTTCTTTTTTTTTTTTAGAAAAATTAGAGATGCAAGCTCTCTCTCTACTGTAATTTAGAAAAGTAACCGAAGCATATGTAGCAAAATTTTACGTTAATTTTCTGTTTTAAAAATATGCTAAAATGCACCTCATGCATAAATAACAAGCAGTTAAAAAGTAACGAATGTAATTAAATAATATTTCAAACAGTTAATACAAGAATTATGCTACTAAGGTGTTAAAAATTAACATTGCACACTCGTCTTCATTTAAGCAGTTAATTTAATTAAGAGTGTATAAGCTTTCTCCTTTAAGCTTGTAATCAAATTAGTCTTCCTTATTGTCTAGTATTTTAACGTAGAAAATATAAGAGGGTGTTATGAGGCTAAATTAATTAAAAATGAAATTTGTTATTCTTACGACTGATTAATGTCAAAATTTTTATAATTTCATTTACTGAGATTAAAATTTTATGTAATTCTTAGATGAAACTAATGAATATAACAACTCTGATCGAGGCATTTAGTTTTTCTGTAATTCAATTAAATTTTCATATTCGAAAAAAGTAAATTAAATTTTTGTTTTAAAATAATTTAAAATATTTTCTGGAAGAATAAGATTACAATGCATTTATTAAATTGATGTTTTATGAAAAATATAAGAAAAGAATTTTTATCATTCATATGAAGACATATGAACATTTTAACAGTTGAAAGATAACCAAAATCAAGTTAACGGAAATTATAAATTTAATAAGACAATACTTCATAAAACAAATATACAATGTAACAGTATAAATAAATATATCTCAAGACTGGTTAAATTAGAATTTTTTTTTAAATATTTGGAATAATTTTAACTTGATGACTCCATGATGAAGATAGAGAACGAAGTAATGTATACAAAGTCAACTATCGTTAATTCGAAGTTGGTGGGACTAAAGAAAAGTTTTTAATTATCAAGAGGGTAGAAAAAACACTCCCAAAATACACAAAGAGGAATTTTTTCTCACATATTTATATTTGATAAAATAAAACAGCAATTGTACGTATGTATAAAATAATTTAAAAGTATTTTTATAAAAAGAAAGTATTACATAGTTTAAATATTATGCAGAAATTAAAAGTCCTGTATAAAAAGAATACATTTATATATTAAAGCAGTTATTAATAATAATAGATACTGTAAATGATGAATCTTTTTTGAAGAAATAATCTGTGTTTTGTTTTTGTTTTTTGTTTGCATTCAGTCTAACTTTGTCAATAGATTTTTCTAAAATAAATGAAGCTTGCAAAAACGTCCACGGGAATATGATTTTGAAAGCAAGTGAGTGAATAGTAACGTCGCACTATTTAGCCACTCGACGGCTTTTGGTGAAGGACCTCGTAATTTATGATTTTGAGGGGGGAAAAGTTGTGTAGCGTGTTTAGTGACATTTAAGTTTCTGACAGAGCTATTGGAGTCAACTCCTCCAATTCGTCTACATCACTTTTTGTGTTGTCGTCCAAAGTCCGAATTTCTGCATCAAATAGGGTTCCTCTTACAGCAATGTCCATGTAAACCTGCACAGTCATCAAATGACAAATCTTGTTCTGAGAGAGCTTTCCAAAAGGCATTATCTTGTTCAATATAACATTCCATGAGAGTATCATACACATTAACGATATTCGGCGTTGGTTTGCCTGACTTTATAAAACAGTTCTGAATTGTCCAAAAAGGGACAGCTATCCAAGGCTTGTCAATCATGATCAAAGCCGTTTAAATAGAAATAGTTGCATTCTGGTGATTTTTGAGGTTACGTAAATTGCTTTTAACGACTTCAAGCTAAAAAAAAAAAATTAAAATTATGTATGTTGCCTGGTCGATTGGCTGAAGTTCGGAGGGAAAAAATTGAAGATTTTTTTCACATTTGATAAAGGTGGTGCGTTATTGTGCACAGTCTAATTGTCTAAAAATAAGAGATTGCGCCGTTTCTAGTTTTTCATTTCCATGTTCGGTGAAACCAACCACTCATTAAAGAATTCGGTGGTCATCCATGCTTTCTTGTTTGAGCGGTATGTGGTAGAAAATGAGTTTATGTCACAGGAACACCGATGTTTTGCAGATTTTTCTATGACTACAGAAGTAATCCTTTCATTGAGCTGTTCATGTTTACAGCCAGTAAGACAGTTAATCTTTCTTTTTGCTACGTTTTCCTCAATGATATTTTTTTCCGAATGTAAATGTTTTTTCTGTTATACACTTGAAAAGTAGTCCGGTTTTATCCGTGTTGAAAATGTTGCGTGGATCGTACTCTTTTATTAAAATTGAAAGCGAGTTCTGCCACTTAGAACAAACATTAATGTCGACACTCGAGCTTTCCACGCATATTGTTTTGGAAACTATTCCATTCCATTTCTTAAAATTTGTAAGCTGTTCCTTGGTAGCCGAAAACTCGATTCCTAATTCTTTGCAAATGCTTTAGCATTTTCCTTCAATAAAAAGTCACCCACTGTTCTGTTCTCGACACTGACTCGTCCATTTAACTAAACACTGTTGAAGACAAGAAAAATTACGTTTACTAACGCGTTTTCTCAATCTACTCGAAGATCCACTAATGGTTTTTCTTTATTCTTCATAAAAGCGAGCTCAGTGGGATATCAAATGCTTTAGCTACATCGACCTTTTTCTACGGATTATATTACTTTTGCGTCTCTGAAAATGTTAAGCATTTGTACTTTTTAAAAGAAGACGTAACATTCTTTTTGTGTGATAAGGCGACACTGAGGTGGGTCGTAAAGTAGAGTCCCAAGGTTTATAGAAATTTAACAGGTAGCTCACATGAATCACCACAACTTTAGTAAAAATTATTTTTAATTTAAAATTTAGTATTTAACACAAGGTGTATTCATAGTTTCACATTCAGCAACGAGGTATACTTAGTAGTATCGATGTTGAGTAGGCTATTCTTGCCTAATCTGTTCGCCAAAATTTGACTAGTTTTTTTCTTTGTTTTTATCAGTCTCCTCCATCCTCCTATCCTTTCACCTTGCATTCCGTCTTTCTTACTCTCGAACAGGACTTCTTCACACCCCTCTAAATCTCCTCCATTCCTCATTGGAAATAAAATCGTTTCACACCCGGTTCCCTCAGACATTGTCCCCAGCACCATTGGTTCTTCAAAGGATGGTCCAGTCCGACTCATGCTTTATTTGTTGCCACATGCTATAACTCATACAGATGAGTCATAAATCTTCACGTCAGTCCGACTCAAAACGCGCAATTCAAGTCATCACTTCTTCACAATAACGGACTATACTTTCTAAAAACAGGTGTAGCAAGGCCACATGTTAGACGATATATATAGACGGCTGATAACGGGTGATATCGGTCTAATGTCTATTTGAAGAAAGAAAAAAATAAAAGTGTCTTTTCGCCTGAGAAACCGTAAAACACAAAGAAATGGTAACAGAGAGATGCTCATCAAATGGGCTACGTTACAGGGGAGTTACACAGATACAATGTAACACGAAACATATAAGCTCCTGCCTGTTTGCTTCAAGTTTGTACTTGATTAATAAGTGTTCGAATTGTTGAGAGTTTTGTAAGTTAACTTCATATTATCGAGTATTGTATTCTTTCCAGTCACAGATCTTACTTTGAAATATTGAGTATACCAAAACGTATTGTTTTAGTTCTAAATGTCAAGAGTTTTTCTAGAGACTGAGCATATACTTCGAATTAGCGAGAAATTCGTATTATCGAATGTTTGAATTAGCAAAAGTCTACTGCATATTTCCTATTACGAACTTATTAAATTTTTGGGGCATAAATGTTGGCAAAATGAATTCTTAGATTTTATATGCGTTGCGGTAAAATTTTCATTTGTTTGCTCAACAAGAAAATTTTTCAAAAATATTTTACTGATTTTAGAGAAAATGGAGGTGAAAATTTTTTTGTATGAATCTTTTATAAAAATTAAAGATTACAGGATTCAAAAATGTTTTTATGAAAATAATTGGAATTAGAAAATTGATAGATGTCTATAGTAACGGCTTATAAATACATATAAAAAAATGTGATTGGATAAGATTATTTGATATAAGTGATTCTATATTTCGGTTGAAATAAAGCATATGGATAGTTTAAAGGAACTTAAATCAGAATGTTTCAAAAATAAATAAATAAAATAAAAAAATGATACAACTTTATATCCAGGAAAACTTTCAAAAATGTATGAAGTAGATAATTTAGTGGATTTCATTGTAGAAAAAAAAGATTCAAACCTTTTTAATGTGCATATAATACAATAAAAACATTTTGAACAAGAGAAACTAATACATGAGCTTTCATCATAAGCGGCACTTTAAAATAAATTGAAATGAAATATTTCTGTATGTTCTATTTACAGCCTTTTTGATCCTTTAATATTCCAGGAAGCCCTAGAAGTCTATTTGTCATGGCTGCAAATTTAAGGCTAGCGTTGCTGTAATCGAGACAAGAAAGCACTGGAGAATTGTCTCGAAACGGATTTGAAGCTCGTTAAATACAATAATGGGCTCAAAATCCTCATATTGGCCCGGTGTGAAAACTGGAAAAGGGAATTCTAGTTCAGGTGTTATCCTCGAAACTTCAGCAGATCCGCCACCTACAGCCATCATACTGTTACTTAGTGCAATGGAAAATCTTTATAATAAAAATTCTAAGAGGAAGATAACATATTTCAGGAAATACGTTTAACTCTGAAATGATTTGGAAATACAAAACTTACAGTATTTTAGAACAGAGATAATATAATCATCAATCTTTAATTCGCACGGTTTAAGTAAGAAAAAGAAAGATAAAACCCTTTTAGAAGATTGATTGAAATTTTAAGACCAATTGTGAAAAGCATACACTTATTTAGTTATAAATCTCAAATTGTACACACTGCTACAGATATCGTAAAATTGATCTGTACAAAAATTTACCAAGTTCTCTTATCACCTTGAATTAGTGTGATAAAACGTATAGTTTATTACACACTCACAATGTATATGAATAGTTAATAGTCTCTATATGAATAGTAGTTACTGGATTTGACTTAAACATTAATACTTCTTGGAGGTTTATATAACTTTACTATATCTAAGTATTGCATTCATGTAAAAGAGTACGTCTATAACCACTCATTGAAAACAATTAAAAATATTTAATTACGGATATGGGGGAAAAACAATTTTAATATGAAAAAAATTTGAATTGATTTTTTATCAAAACTAATTAGGTAACAATTAAGAAATTTAAAACACACACACACACATACATACATATATATATATATATTTATATATATGTGTGTGTGTGTGTGTGTGTGTATGTGTGGGAAAGAAGAATAGAAAATTTAGTGTTCTGGTATACGAATGCGTTCAGAGCCTTTTTTTTTGTAAAACAACGTTTAGAAAAATATTTATATCTTTTAGAATAAGCATAATTTTTAACTTCAGTTTATATGTAAACTATTCTTATCTAATATTTGCAATAAATCATATATGTTTCAGAAAATTGGTAAATTTGTAGGAAACTTTGAAGAATATTAAAACAATTCTACATGAATTTTCATTGACCCAATTTGTATAAGTTTAGCATCAAAATAATCATTATGTTTGTATCTAAAAATCTTTTGGTTATGTAAAGAAATAAAAATTCAAGAGCCAATCTAAGAGCCAATACAAGAAGTTTTCCACGTTTTAAAATACCGTTACGCAAATACCAGGCCATAATTTAAAAATTATTCTTATTATAATCATTCTTTTACTTCACGCCCTAAAACACGTTGTGAGAAAAAATGTTACCAAGTTTCAAAGATATTTAATGGTAATAGCTTGATTTATTATTTAGGAAAATTTCAAAATATATGAAGTGAGTGAGTGAATATTTACTTGGTACTGTTCAGCTACAGGAGGGCTTTTGGCGACGGTCCGCGTAATTGTGAACCATGGTCAAGTGACGCGGACGACACCTGAGCTGGAACCCCCACGAACCTAACTACCACACCACACCAATGGGAGGACGTTTGAGCTCTTGACAGATTTAACGTGCATCACTCCCCTACACGGCGGGTTTTCAGTGGTACTGGGATCAAACTCATGACACGCTAGCAATGATCCGATGCCTAGGCCACTTGGCTACCGCAGCCACTAAATTATACGAAAAAAGTGATTTTGAGAAAAATGCATTTTTAGTACAATTTATCACATTATTTTTTCTAATTTATACAATTACTTACTTAAATTTCAGTTTTATAACTTACACCTTCTATGAGCTCATTTTTAATCTTTTTTTCTTTTTAGCTAATCTATTTTTTTTTCTTGCAACTTTTGCCACAGTCAGAGAATATCGTTTAGACTCTGTGCTTCGAATTTCATCAAGTTCTGAAAGACCTTTCACACACACATCAATGGTATTACACCAACAGTCACATCGAAATGTTTCAAGATATCTATCAATCCCTGAAATCCCTTATTGAAACATTCCATTGAACATTCCATTTGAACATTGAACATCCATTGAAACATTCATTTGAGTTTTGTGTTTTTTAATGGCAAACATCTTTCTAATAAGTTTTGATCACATAACTTCATATATACTGGTTTGATAGTGTTGATCAGATTTTGGGAAATTCCCTTAGATTTATCCCTGTAGATCTTAACCTTTGATACGGCTTGTTGATAGTTACATCAACTATTCGGTCCAACAGAGCATTGACCATGAACTTGTTGTTTTTCCTTAGAGCAACAATGGAAAAATGCTGCAATAACTGCACGTTGCAAGCCTTGTAAATCATTTACATTGCTACGTATAGCAATGCCATAGTAATTTTGTAACTTGTCTATGAAGGTATCCGTTAGTTTTCCTCGACCTCCTTGGCCTTTTCGCTTAGATTTCAGTTTCCACAGTCTTTTTCCGACACGCTTTTGTATGTGTCCAATACACTCTTATTTTGATGCGGTGTTCTCACCATAAATATTTTTTACAGCAGCATAACCTTTAGAGTCTTCATCGCCAAAACAATTTAAATACTGTAATTTCTCATTTCTACAGATCGTTCGAAAATACAATAAACACCCAGGGGTTCCATAGCACCAGATGGCCCTATATGTTTTGCCCAATTATGAGTGGTGTTTAATTCTTTGCTTTTTTAATCGCAAAGTCTACACACTTTTGACATGAATTCAATGTCTATCACCTTTCCAGTATCTATTGAGATAACAGACGTACATTCATTCAAGGAGGAATATCCTCTTCATTGCCATGTACCATCCACCGAAACACTACATTGAGAAAATTCAGCATCTTTTTTGTTACCTCTAATTTCCAATGCATTTTCCTGAATTGTATTGCATGCTACGTTGCTAGCAGTAAATTCAAGCTTTTTTTCCCCTAGGAGACCAAATGCTTTCTTAGAGGGTACATCTACATTGATAGCAGAACAAAGATTTTGGCCACAAAAAGTCCTTTGCCAATGATTCTCATACCAAAAACAAATGCAAGATTGATACTATGCAATTTGTTTACTTCATCAGAAGTGTGAAATGAGAAGGAATAGTCACAGTTTTCACATTTTAAAGTCAAATTCATAGCTAACCCAAGTACAGAGCCATGCACAATACTAACTTTTCTTTCAAAACACACAGAACAACATAATAGCGAAATTATATTACTTTAAACTCCTAAGTTAAAAATAAAATTTTTTCATTGTCTTCTGGAACATCTGTAGATTTTAAAGAATTAATTAGCTTTGATTCACTCTCAGTTGGAATACTTGAATCTAAACTAATCTTTTCGTTGTCGGAAACTGAAACTCTTTTACGGTACTTATTTCCTTAGAACTGACGCTTACGGAAATAACTTTGATTTTTGTTATTTACCATAATTATAAAATAGTAATACGAGAAAATAATTCACTGACATTCTATCAAATAATACTTGATAATTTTTGTTTTGCAACTAAACAAGCAGAATTTTTATCAAATGAACCTGAATGTAAACAAAACAAATATTGCCAGATTTACTTAGTCAAAAACTTTCAAAATGTGTAATTACGTTTAATATGAAATCAAAAGTTTTTTTAAAATTATATTAAAAAATATTGTATTTAAATTCTGTTTGACAGTTTAAGGGCATTTAAATGCTGACTTCCGTCTATTTAAATACCCATTTCCGGTTTTTCACGCTTTACTAATTATTAAATATATTGCTTCTAAGTGAGCCAGAAACAAAATAAGGACAGTTTTATAGAGCTAAATGATTGCTTTATTCTATAAAATCAAGAACTTAAAACGTGATTTTTTGCAAAAATTGTCAATTTTAAATATTCGTATACCTAAACCTAAATTTACTATGTATAATATGAAAAAAAAAGCCACTTACTAAGTGAAGGAAATAAAGTAATTATTCAGCATTCTCATCTTGCAGCCGCGTCCATTGAGGCTTCGAATTCAGATGTTACAAAAGATCTATTATTCAGAGCACTGGTGAGAAATTTGTCAAGGAATTTTGACAAATGTGTCTTCACGTCTGCTTGATAGGGAAGTTAGGAGAGTGAGATGTTATAGTTCAAATGTCCTCCTTGTCGTTTAATCGTGTTTAGAAATTAAGATTTCTGTCATCAATTGTCCTCATGTTACTTCATAATGTGACATTAATATGCAAAAATTAAGTTAATCAAAGGAGCCAGCTATTTTAAATTATTGAACATCATGTTATTCTTATGATTAGATTTGAAGATTTATTTGAATACCATGAAAATGTATCCAAAAGCTTAAGAAAATAAGGATAATTTATGAACGATGGCAAATTTTCTGACGATTATTGCAAATATTATTAAATATTTTTAAAATTCTTAGTATCCAGGGTCGAATAATTAGAATCGACATAAAAAATAAATGATAAAATAGAAGAATTATACGGAATTCTCCATCGATTTTGCTCTTATCGCTTGAACTTCCACTATATTCAAATAAAAACTACAATCTACATGAAATTTCACTCATAGTATTACTCATAGAAATTTCATTGATTTTGAATTGCATTAATGAATCTAAAATAGCCGATAGATTGATTGTTTTTATTATTGTACTTTGAAACAACGTAAGTGTATTGACGATATAATTTATAATTCTGAACTTCTGTCAAGGGAAAACAACGCCAACTAAGACGCCACTTCACTCTTTACACATTCGTACCGTCAGCCTCAACCAATTTCACTTGTATCCGCCCTTCAACACGATGGATCGTCAGTTTCACAGAGAGTCGACCTAGAACTCAAAAAAACATGCGGGCCACGAGTTGGAGACCTTGAAAAGACCACAGACATTTACTGCAGCCATAAGTAGTCGATATATAAGAAGGAGCCTCACAAACATTCAGATTTTCAGTGGGTGCTGACAAATAAATATTATTTTGTGAATAAAAGAATGTAAATAATGATAAATGATATTTTTTACCCCTGCAGCCATCACGTGGGGTACAGAGTCATCCCAGGCTCACGAAATGTTTAATTCTGGGAAACCTGTTTATTTGTTACCATTGACCTTGTCAGTATCCTCCTATATGACAGTCTTCATGGAAACTAAAATGTATTTGTCCCATACCTCCCTCTTTTTTAGGAATGGCAAAGGTTTTTTTGTTTTTTAAATTTTTTTTTTTACAATCTTAAGATACTTGGGGTGACTGAGTTCCCCACACGATGACTTTGTTCCAAAATATTTTCTATGAGCAAGCTACATTTTTCTCCTCTGAATGACTTAGTGGTTTTGATTGCTGTGTTGTACGACTCATTATGGCTTATAAATGTAAATGAACATAATTTAAAGAAAGAAATGAGTATCTGCGATCTCTGTAGAATAAAATTGAAACTAATCAAGCAAGGGAGGAACCTGATGAAATAATGGATATTAATCATGACAGAGAATGTAAATTTGAGAAAGGCGATGAACATGGATCGCTTGAGTTAAAAGGAAAACTTTCGAATGCTACCTTAAGAGCTCTATCAAGAAAAATATGAAATTATAAGTGTAACACGACACACCTCTCGCTGTAAAAAAACAAGCAAGAAAAAGTTCAACTTACTATTTATCGAGCATCAAAGGACAATAAAACTACAATAGATTGAACAAAATATGACAGTTTTTCCTGCAAATATCATTCTGTTACTGAAAAGTTATGTTACTGAATAGCGTCTGTGATTTGTGTGCTTTATTAGTCATGAGCATTTGAAACATTTTAGTTCAGCTTGATTGTTTTCCCCCCTCAAATTATCAAAGAAAATGGAACAGTCCTTAAAAGTAGGTACTTACACTTTCTCTAACTTATACTATTAACTGTAGTTACGATTTTTTTTCGTGTACAATAAAAATAATTATATAAAAAAATGGATTAGGGTGATTACGTCAGCCCTCACTACCACTAAAATTAGTATCGAGCGCGCGACTTCTCCCGGATTAATAAAAAAATATATTCTACAAATTTGAAATTAAAAAAAATGATTAAACTTTTCTTATAGACATGAGTTTCCAAAGCCTTAGGTCTTGAAATATTTACGCAAGAAATGTATATGAAATCATTAATTATAAATGATAAATTAATCCAATTAAAACTGTAAGAGTATCTTGCATTTCTGTTTCCTGAAATAAATTTCGTAAGGTTCAGAATTTATTTTCATTGAAACATCAGAAGTTGCACTTCAAAGGATTTACAGCATGAATTGAATATTTTAACTTGGAAAATTTTCTTCTAGGGAAAATCTATTGAATGGAATGATGGTGATGTTATGCTTTCAATAATACTCGATTAATTTTTGTCATCTTCAATAAAACTCCAGTTATTTTTATTTCAGCTTATTAATAGCTAATTTTAATAATATATATATAATCTATATTAATCAATTAACTAACTCATTATCTAGTCATATTGTAACGATAATGCCTTAAGTAATGAATTAAATCTTATTTTGTATGAATATGAAAAAGTACATGTTTAAAATATTCTCCAAAATCATTAATATATAAGATTACAAATAAAGGCTTGTAAACAAAAGATTTGATAAAAAAACTACTGTTTTTTGAGTTGGCAAAACAAATATTATAAGTTTTCTGTCCTTCCTATCTGAAATATCTTTAGGAAATTATATCAGAATTGTTCTGCTCAAAAGCAAATAAATTTTTCGGAAGTTTTATGTTTCCTTGAATTGGATTTCTCACCAATTTACTTGTTGACTTTTATATTCTTGACTCTTCATTACATTCAAATGTTTTAAGACTTTTTTTTAGTGGAGCGGAACTCTTATTTTACGATTTTCGATACGAATGGAGCTACGATCCCACGAATAAAAAACGCGCCAAAAATAGCATTCGTCATCCCACAGGTCCAATCGAACAAAAGAATGAAAGAGTGGGAAAAAATAACTTCTGAAGAAATAGAACTTAGGCACTACCAGATCGATTATTTTATGGCTTTTCAAACTGCCGCCATTGCTTGGGCACACACGCATCGTATCGGTTGGAATAAAATAAAAGTATTCTTTTTTTTTCCTTAGGTGCTTGGCTTGGCTGTTGACGAGCGAGCTAAGTTGAAGAGTTCTTCGCCTGCTTTATTCTTTTGCGTTATTTTTACCATTATTTTCAACCCCTTTCCGTCTGCTGTCTCTCTCCATCGAACTTTTTATTATTTTATTCTGGAATTCTTTGTTCTATTTCGTCTGACGCATCACTATTGGTTGGAACGAAAAAGAGGAAGGCCCCGGGGGAACTGTGGCACAAATGGAATCGTCATGACGCGCGGTTGTTGTACGCCCAAACAGAAAAGAACAATCTTCTAAATGCGTCGAACACTGTGAGAGGAGGCGTAAGGTAAAGTTACATCGAAGAAGGAAGAGAAGGAACCAAAAAATACACTTTGGTGATACGTGCTCTTTTAAAGTTAAGTGATTTACGAAAGATTTCTGCGAAGTGTAGAGTATGTTTCTTATATGGAGGGCATTTATCTGTCAATCCTTGCCACTAAGGCATTCAACAGATGGTTGAGGTCCTTCACTTATTTTTTTCCCTTCAGTGACTTTTCACATAAATGACGCACATTACCTTTAAAATGATAAGAATTAAAATCGATGAAATATGCATTTCGTAAAATTAATTTGCGAAGTTTCACATGTTTTTTCCATAGTTAATTAATTTTGTTAAAATATTAGATCAAATTACAGTTGAAACGTTTGAACTCTAAGTCAGAAAAACACAAACATAAAATAACAAATCACAATATAACAAAACGGAAAGACATAACTACAACATTACAAAAATTTAAGTGTATTGAATATATGTAACCGTTCAAGTGTGAAATCCGTTGTTTCATAGAATTACTAGTTATTCCATAAGATAACGAGACAAGTCAGTTAAAGTATATAAGTTATTAAATTTTACGCTTTAACTAAGTATTTCATAGCATAACGATTACTTGATCGTTAAAGTATGAAACACGGCAAGCTCTTTGAACCGGTTCTAGCTGCTTTTAGTCAGTTTTGAAACGCAATTCAAAGTGTCATCACAGCAATCCTTGCTCTAATAAATAATTAAAATTAAAATATAGGTATTTCATAAAATTTGAATTAATATTCTTTTACATTTTTGTTTGAAAAAAGTTAACGCAATTTTTTTTACGAAGCAACAGTTTTTCTTCCTAGCATGTGTTTTTTGATAATATTTAAATATAACTATTTCCGCAACATATTCTTTTTTCTCCTTTCTTTTAAACTAAGGTTAACCATATAAGCAATAATAAGTTACACACATCATCTGCTTTTCCATATTATTTATAAATTAATCATCCTCAATAGGGATCAACTGTAATTTTGGAGACATTTTAACTATTTATGATCAATTAATTTATAAAATAACTTTAAAATTGTTTATTTTTTACTTTAATGGTCTATCATTAGTTATTTCTTAGAATAACTAGTTATTTCATTGAGTAACCAGGTATTTTATAGAATAACTAGGTAAAATATGAAATTATTCATCTATTATATATTTTACCTGACTTGTCTAGTTGTTTCATTAAATACCTAATTATTCTATGAAATAACTGAATTATACACTTTAACGGTACCATACATTTTTAATGAACCTAAAAAAATATCTTTTATGATATTCAAATAAAAACAAAACACAAAATAAAAAAAAAATGATTCACCTTTTCTTTCTTTAAGATTTATGAAGTAAGAAAATCATATAAAAAAAATTCCATTCGTTTCCTTCAAGTAATTTGGCCCATTCTTAATTTTATGTTAGCTTATGGCTATGAATAAAATATGTATGAACTTAATTTTAATGTTAAATATATTAATGTGATATGTTTAAATGTGTATGAATGCATAAAAGCTCTATATTGCTACATAACTTAAATACAAATATCTAGATATTACACACGTGGTCTTAAATATATTTTATTTATATATTGCCGTAAAATCCAGCGCATAAAGCGCACCTATACTGTAAAGCTGCATTTCTTAATTTTTAGGAATATTCACCGTGTAACACGTACAACATTTTTTACGAAGGAATTTGAAATTTAGAATACAGTGCTCTTATGTTTTGCAGTCATATATCCCAGACTTTGGAAAAATAGTATACCCTCTTGAACTATAACTCTTTTAGTTCATAAAGCATGTCATTTCTTTTAATTAAACAATAGCTCGATATGTGTGTAGAAATAAATTTTTTAAATCTATTTATTACTTTTATTATTTTTAAAGCTATCGTTTTTATACCCGGCGTATAACGCGTACCCTTAAATTTCGATCTTATTTTTTGTGTTAAACGTGCGTATTATACACCAGATTTTACGGTATATATAAATGCTATATTGTTGCATACAAAAATGCATGTATCGAGAAATCACACATATGGTTTTCTATATGTTTCCTTGCACAGGGTTTTGAATTGAATATAGTTTATTTAATCTTAAATAGTTTTTGGAAAACGTTGTTTGTATCATCTTTTTTTTTACTATGCTAATTTTGTCTTTTGAAGCCCAGTAGCTGAGTGATTAGTGCATCGCGCTTCCACACCTTAGGTTCAATGTTCAAAACCCGGGCTGGGCAGGGTCGACTCCACCTTTCATCCCTTCAGTGGGTCAATATATGGGTACCAAGCTTGCTTGGGAATTTAACACTACGGGTTTCACGTTAGACTGACCGCGTGACCGGAACATCTACTAATGCACCTCAGGGCCTAAGTTCATGTATAATGAGTTGGGCACAGTAGGCCTTGATTCTCATGGGCTGTCGCGTCACTGAGTTAATTTAATTTTGTCTTTTAATCGCACAATTTTTGACGCGGTTATTTAGGAAGTGTACCTCTATACGAAGCAAAACAACATAAAGTAAACCCGAACACGTTAACATGGTAACAGAAGAATTATGGTCACCATCTCATTGTCAGTGTCGTTTTTGTCGAGTCCTAGTTTCGAGTCTTACCACTAAAGACTCATCATGTAGATGGATTGTTGCACGCTAAAGCAGTTGAAGCTCAAAGCTTTCATGTTGGGATGATGCGGAAGTTTGAAAAATGAGGCGCCATCTCAATGGTCATCCGTGTCACTTGACCATGGTATAAAATTACGAAGTCCGTCGTCAATAGTCTTCATGTTGCTTCAAAGTGCGAAGTTAATATCAATGTTGTATTTTGTACTGTGTTTATTGTATTTGCATCCCGTCTTGTTTCTTTTTACCTTTCGATTTCCCATTTGTGCTTGTATCCCTGTACTTAAAACTTCCTACCACTATTGATCGAGTATTGACTTACGTTTGTAAGCCTTGTGTTATACTTGTTGGCACACAAGGAGTCTACCTAGAGTCTCAAAAAAAAAAAATCAGTGGTAAAAAATAGTTACGGGCATTTATTTTATTTCCAAGGATATAAAATGTTTTACTTACAGTTGCCACGGATAAAATGTATCAGTGCTATGAAATATAGTATATACATTAAAGTATAAATTAATTTGTACTTCTTACAAAAGTTATAATTATTAACAACTGATTTATGGTTATTGTTCATAATTTTTTTTAAATAATTAAATGTTATAGCTTCTGGGTGACAAAAAGTTAGTTAACAATGCGGTTAAAAAAGTTTTGTTTCCCTATTATTTCTTAGACAAAAATATTAAATTGTAGTTTTTTTTTCCTTATAAAGCAGATGTCCTTTTTCATTTTGATCCTTATCTCCCTAACAAGTTTTTTGAAAACCTAGCTTTTTACTTTCTTTTGTTTGCATTATCAATTGTATAATAATGTGATGTTACAGAAACGATATTCATGCGAATTAATAAACAATTCTACACAATTTGAAATGTTAAATATCATAAGCTCCAATGGTTTTTCTGATGTGGGATTCGAAATAATGTACAGGATAAATAAAAAATAAAATTAGGTGTCGTATTTTTAATAAAGCTATTAAATATTCATGGGTGCTATAAAAAATTCATGAGTATTGAGTGTTTTCTTAGAATTCATGCAATTAGCTGCGATTCCTTCTTATCTAAATTCTATACTATCTTCTATCAAACAACGCACAATCTTGGATTGGACCATTAGAAGATGCACAGACCAGTAGAGAAGGTCTTCGTTAGATGTTAAATTTCATCATCATCTTGATGGTCAAGTAGAAATTCATAAGGTAGTAATGCATTTAAGTTTTGGAAAAAAATATCATATCATTTTGATACAATGAATCAATTTACAGCTCATAATTGTTTGTTTAAATAGACAACTGCAACGCGCAAGAAAGGTTTCGAACTCAATTCAAGACTACAACTTTACATTGATACTATTGACAAGTTTCAACAGGTTAAAGCCAGCGTTTCTCAAACTGAAGGGAAGGGGGGGAGGCGTAACAATTCTACGAGGGGGGAGCGAGCATACTAAAAAGTCAAACACAAAAGATTATTTAAACAAATATTTATTTACTGAAAGTAAGCAAAGAAAATACCTTGTGACAAAAAAAGAAATAAAATACACATTTACACTGATACATTACACTTATAAATGTATCAGTGCTACACAATGTATTTTATGATTAATTTAACAATATTAAGTTAAGAACAAGTTTAATAATTACCATTGACCTCACGGGCTTGTCGCATAAAAATTATATACAAAAATTAGTACTTACCTTTATAATTTGTACGGTTTATAATTAATCCCTTTGCCGATTAAAATTTAGTGATTCGCTTCCCAGTGCGTGCGTATGTGATGTATTGGGGGGAGGGAGGAATAAAGAAGCAATCTTTGAAATAAGTACATCCTTCAGAAACATTGTCAAGGTCCTTTTATTGCATTCTAAAGCCATCGGAATAATTTTATGGATAGCAGGGCAGAGAAAAAATCGTACTTCGGGAAGACGTATGCATACGTCGGGGAAAATTAACGCCTTGACTGAGTTTAAGGGCCAACGCTTATATACGTCGGTGGCACTTAAGAGGTTAAGGTCGTATCGTTGTTTTTGGTCAAGGTACGGTATTATTGAATTCCAATACATTGTTATTGTATGAGAGAGGCACGATGAAAGTTATGATTGAATAGCACTGGGTTAAAGGTATGAAAAAATGCATTGAAAGTCTGAACCTAAGATCTTCTATTTTAGGATATGTTACATTTTTAGAATCTTTACGCTTCATATTTTTTCCGAAATTTACATAATAAGTAGATACTTTTTCCAAAGCTTTTGTCAAATAAAAAAAGTTATATTTATTGTTTTTTTTTTTAAGAAAAAAAATTATTAATTTTTATACACTACCGTTTATTCAGAATGCAGCACCATGAAATATAAAATTTATTTAAAAAATTCGTTCAAAATATACCAGAAAATTATAAATGAAATGATTTAAATAACAGCCATGAACTCGTATACTAAGACAGTCACATGCAAATAATCGACCACATGTATTTGTTGTATAACAAGCCCCAAGAATAAGCAGGCCAAGAGTGCTCTGCAACATTGAGAAATGAACTCTTAAGAATTGTTTGTATTGAAGTCTGGTATGATCATGTTGAAATTTGGGATTTAAATGCAAATTTTAAGGGTTAGAGAAAACAAGATAAAAAAAATTTCAGAGTTATACAGCCATCTACTAAGTTTTGGTTACAATATGTGGTTGGAAGAAACATATCCAATTGTACCTAAGCCATAATATTGGGGAAGCCAAAACATGAACCATAATTTACAGAGCAATAGCTAATGTTTTATGAAGTCTCTATCCATCGTGTCACCTGACTCAACTAGTATTAGAATCATAATTCATACGGAAAGAAAATATAATGCATTTGTTTGTCCATTTACTTCATTCAATGAATCATATCAGCCTCATTTGTTTAAGGTCAAATGTTATAGCAGAAATCGTAGCTTTACTGAAAGTCTGCTCTGTTGCAGACGGCGTCAAGCCATGTTCGGTTGATAAAAGTAACAAACCCTAATTCTTGTGTGCTTGAAATTTCGAATTTTTCTGCACTATCTATAACTGATACGCATACAATATAACTGTCTTCAGGCTATACAGTGTGAAAAGTTTGTTGCAATCCATCCCATCAATCGACTCATCTTAACTATCATCGTCGACTCCTGTTCTGACATATTGAATATTTCATTGTAATTCCGCTGATTTCTTGAAAGATTAATCCACATATTGAAAACTACAATTCTTCCTATATCTAACTCAGACACGATCTCTTTTAATTTCCGCATTCTTCGACAAAGCGTGCTGAACCTTCTCATGTAATGAATAAACTAGTAAAGAAAAGCAGAGGCAAAACACAATTCAAGTATCGAAAAAACTGCTTTTTGTCTTTCCCCTTAACCCTTTCTCGACGAGTTTTTTTCTTACAACAGAACAATTTTGATAGCATAAACTATGAGTAAGGAACACTAGAATGCTAAAACTAAGATATTATATTTATAGGAAAATTTTAAACATTGTGTGATTTAGTACCGGGACATATATGTCCCATCAGTTCTGACTACTGGGACATATGCATCCCAGTAGTCTTCAGTGAGTAATTTTGTAAAAAAAAACAATGATTTCCTTGTCATAAAAATTTAATTATGAATGGTATATATGGTTTGAAACAATCAATGCATAATGGGACATTATACATAATGCATATTATTTCAGTGTGCGATTTTTTCTTTTGTTGTGCACATTTACGGCATCACCGTCGTGTTTTTGTTGTTACTTGTAGATGACCAACAACATTGCGTAAGATTTGTGATGTTTTGGATGGGAGTCCAGTTCCTCTACGCGCTGATACGGTGTGTTGAGCTTCTCGGACGCCCTCAAGGCTCCTGCAAGAGGTACAATGAAATCAAGAAGTGGAGTTTTTCGATGTTTCAGCTCGCAGTACGTAATCCATGAGTTGACCGCTGCGCTCATCAATAAGCGAAAAAATACTTTTTCCACCGCTTGTAAGATTTTCGATCTAATTCGTAGGTATTTGCCATTTGATCTGGAAGGTCTACACCTCCCGTGATTTTGTTGTAGAATTCGACTGCCACAGGACACCCAAATTCTTCTTTGATTCCCTCTTTCATGGTGCAATTTACTTTTGCGTATTTAGCTTCGTGGCAATTTCTTAGCATCATGATCACATAGGACTCTTGAGACAATGTTTTCCCACTATCCAAGACGAGAGGAACACATATTTCACGATAGTAAAAACGGAAGTAAAACTTTGCCACTTTCCAGTTTATTAGAGGTAATCCATTTCGTGAGTAACTTATCTAGCCTTAGGTATATGGATCAATCAAAATTTAGTCTAAAATAGGCCGTATTTTTCAAAATTAAACTATTTACGTTCGTGCAGTATGGAATGAGCTGCTACAACACTTCAAAAATGCGGGAATTGCATTATGTACGGTAGTGCCATGTATGTTCTGTGAATGAAAATACCTTCAAAAATACTGGCAGGACTAATGGGAAAGTCTCCAATTAGACAGAGAAGTGTTTCTGTCCCAAAAGATTTTTTTGAAATTTGTTTGGGACGTATGTGTCCCGTTAGGCGCGAAAGGGTTAACTTAGCACTAATAGGTGGCACTCGTAGTACATATGTTTTGCATGTGTGCTACATTGCAAATCATTTGGAAGTTTTATTATTGTCTAATTACGAAGTTACTGTATGGTTAATTACTAGATGATTTCATTATAGTGCTGCAGTTTAGACGGCAAGCGATTCATTAAAAAAAATTTCAACTTACTACATCATAATTATTTCTTAATAAACAGATTAAGCAGGTGATTTCCTTTTTGAAATTTATGTTCCTAGCTTTACTGATAGAGAATTTCATGTGTGTGTGCTGTTTATATATTAATATTTAACATATTCAGAGCTATTTTTTTAATATGTTATAATTCTTGACAAACATATTGAAGAAATACCTACTAATCCAGTTCATTACGAAATATTTTGAATGTTCCTGTTACAGAACCAATTCCAGAACTTTCAACAGCCATTCAAGAAATTCCTTTGTTAAATTATAATAGATAAGCATTACAACGCATAGTTGATGATCGAATTCTTTCTACTCAGAATTCCATTGTTCCTCTTTGGAAATAATAATTGGTCAGAAATGTAAATCCTGTAAAAAGGTGAGACAATAACGCAACTTATCCCCTTAAGCGCAATACAGTATTTATCAAAAATTGTATGTTGAGATATTCTTGAAGTTTTAACAATGAAAACCTTTGTACAACTAATTATGAGAAGTCTATAAATTCTTAGATTCTCAAAATAATTCAATATGAACATTGAGAATGATATGAAATTATTGTCACACCTCATAGAATTAAATGATAGAAATTTGAAACTTGTATAATAGCAAATAAAATATGCATATATGCACAATGAAATTAGTTATTTAACTAATATACCATTGCTATTTAGATCTGGCCTAACAAACAAAACAGTAATGTTTTCTCACTCCTTAACAAAGTCAAATAGCAATTCTTCTGGTTTACCAATTCTTAGAGAAAATGAGAAACACAAGGAATTACTTGAAACCTAACTTGATATTTATTCTATTCATTTTCGCAAATGTATCCTCAATGTTTTTATATATAAAGCATTTCAATACTATATTTTAACGCTTGACATCTTTTCCTTCAATTCATTGATTATAACCTGGAAAATAAAAATAGCAATTAACAGATTAATGAAAATCATAAAAAAGAATTGAAAAGCTTGAAATTACTTAGGTTATACAATGAATGATAAGCAGTTTGTTTAAGAAATTACGTTATCAAAAAATTCAAAAGAGCATTCTGTAAGTTGTACTGTCATTATATATAAAAGATTTTTTAGTTTATTTTGTTGTAGTCAAATTAAAAGGAAAATATGTGAACTAGAAATTACTAGTACACGTCTTAATGGAAGCTTAAAGTTATAGCAGTACCGTGGTTATATATGAAGTGTCTATGCGGTAATCTTGATTCAAACTACAAAGCAACTGTGTAAACTGTCCTATATTGAATGGGTCTATCTGGCACATTTCTATAGTTAATTTCATGATTGTTTAAGGCAATATGGTACCATATTCACAATTTTTTTAAATTTTTAACATTTGATATTTGTTTTTAATTGTATTTTATAAAGATTAACATTCAATAATAATTCCATACAAAATTTTTTAAATTTGCTGCAAAATGTTTGTAAAATTTAAGTTTTTTGAATTTTTTAAAAGATTTTTTTAATTCTTTAGGTTTTTTTAAACATGTTTCTTTTTTTTTCAAATTTTTTTCAAGTACCTTATAATCTATACAAATAAATAAAATTGAAGTGTCTGTTTGTAATTTCAAATTAGCAGCTTTTTACTTAATGCACTAAAAGTATATACGGTACTCATAACAAAAAACCAATTTTTAAAATTTTTGTCTGTCTGTCTGTCTATCTGTCTGTCTGTCTGTCTGTCTGTCTGTTTGTTCCGGCTAATCTCAGAAACGGCTGGTGCGATTTTAAAAATTCTTTCACTAATGGAAAGCTACATTAACGGGGAGTAACATAGGCTATATTTTATTCCCGTATTCTTACGGGAACGGAAACTATACGGGTGAACGTGAAACTGAATGCCAAGATGAACGCCAAATTGAACGCCAAGCTGAGCTAATGAAGTCGTTGTTTTGGTTACTGGCGACCGATGCTGTTCATGAGACATAATAGTGTTACGCGCACATGATAATACGCTGACACGTGCCATAATTTTTTTTTTTTTTATGAAAGGAGAATCTCACTGTTCAGTTAAGTAGAGCATCGGCTGTTTCGGATGCACTTTTAAAAATAATATATCAAGGCTTCATAAGCAAAAAGCAATGCAAGAAACAAAAAATTGATAAGTTTTACGGTTAGTTTTAATCCTTTCTTTTTTTTTTATTTACATTTTTAGTCACATTTAAACAATAGTTATTATAATCCCAATCTATATCTATACAAATAAATAAATTGAAGTGTCTGTTTGTAATTTCAAATTAGCAGCAATTGTTTGCGGGGGCGGGGGTTTAAGGGTCGTCAGAAATTCCGATTTTTAAGTTATTAGACGTACAGTCTTGAAACTTAGTAAGTAGATTCCTCTCATAGGGTAGAGATACGCTGCAAAATGGGTTTCGTGAAAATTGCCCTCAAGTGGCGTTGCGGGACTTAAGGGGCGTTATAGATAATTATTTTCATTTTTAAACTATTAGACGCACAGTCTTTATATTTGATAAGTAGATTTATTTTATAGAGTAGAGATTAGCTATAAGAAGGTTTTGTGAAAACAGACCTCTAAATGGCGTTGCGGGGGATTTAGTGGCGTACTAGATAAATATTTTCGTTTTTAAACTACTTCACCTCCCTGCTTGAAAATTGGTAGGAATGTTTCTTTCATGGAGTAAATATCCGCTACAAAACAGGTTTGGGAAAAATTGACCCTCAAGGGGTGTTAAGAGGTGTTAAGGGCAGATATAAATAATTATTTCCATTTTTAAACTATTAGACGCACAGTTTGAAATTTGGTAAGCAGATTCCTCTCATAGGATAGAGATACACTAAAAAATGTGTTTTGTGAAAATCGACCCCTAGGCCGCGTTGCGGGGGTTCAAGGGGCGTTATTGATAAATTTTTTATGCATTTTTAATTTATTGGACGCACAGTCTTCAAATTTTGCTAAGCAGATTTCTTTCATAGTGTGCAATTCCCCTGCAAAATTGGTTTTGTGAAAACAGACCCAGAAGTGGCGTTGCGGGGGCTCAAGTGGCGTTATAGATA
The DNA here is from genome assembly GCA_019973975.1 of Trichonephila clavata. Lineage (NCBI taxonomy): Eukaryota > Metazoa > Arthropoda > Arachnida > Araneae > Nephilidae > Trichonephila > Trichonephila clavata. The sequence continues at coordinate 37,786 of BMAO01038230.1, read as the reverse complement.
ATTATATCCATTTTTAAACTATTAGACGTACAGTCTTGAAATTTGATAAGCAGATTCCTTTCGTAAAGTAGAGAACCGCTACAAAATGGGTTCCGCGAATATCAACTACTAAGTTTAATTTCGGGAGATTAAGAGGCGTAATTGATAAATATTTCCATTTTAAACTATTTGATCATCCTGCTTGAAAATTGGTAGGCATGTTCCTTTCATGGAATAGAGTTCCTCTAACAAAGAGTAAACCGAAAATTGACCCCCAAGGAGGGTTGCGAGGGGTCAAAAGGAGTTACAGAAAAAAATTCCTGTTTTTAATTGTTAGACCCATATACTTGAAATTTGTTAAGCATGTTTCTTTTGTTGAATAGGGATCCACTAAGAATGTATTTTAAGCAAATCAAGTTCTGGGGGGTGCAGGGGGTTACTGGGACGTATTGACAAAAAAATTACTTTTTTCGAGCTACAAGGACTATAATAATGAAATTTGGTTTGCATTTTTCTTTTGTGGAGTTGAAATCCGCTAAGAGCGGTTATTTTGGAAAACGGCTCTCAATGGTATTACTGAGATATTGATAGTAAAACTTTTGTTTTTTTTCTGTTAGATTTAGACTTGAAATTTGGCTTGCATGTTCAAGTTTACGGAGTAGAGATCCACCGAAAATTGGTTTTGCGGGAATCTACTTGGTTTTTGGATTACGAAAGAGCAAACATCATTCTATGCTTCAATTTTAGAGATTTTTAGAAAACACAAATTAGATGAGTTCTGCCCCTTTTTTTATCAACAGGCGACAGTTACAGGTATAAGTATATTTTTCAGTACAATCGAATTCTTAATGCAGGACTTAGATATCAATAATTTATACATATATATAAGCATTAAAAATTTATAAAACATCATGAAATTCCCAGCGAAGCGGGCGGGTAACAGCTAGTATACTACATAAAACTGTGCACAGGTTTTTTTATGCTACTGCTCATTAATTTTTAATTAATTTTTTTTAGTCAAACTTCCAAAAATTCTCAAAAAAAACATTAATTTTGATTTTGAATTTTTTTAGAAAACGTATTAAACTCGTTAGCGCTAATTCCATGCACAGTTTTACAAAACATAAATTTCGGAGCATATGTAAAAAATTTAAGCCCATATATATACTTCAATTATCAAAAAAGCCTCAGGGTTTTGAATAATAGTATATATACAAAAATTCAACATTGAGAAAAATGATTTTGAAGTCTCATTCCATGAATAACATGATATAATATTCATTAAATACTCTGAAACTTAATGAAATGTTAATTAACTTATTTAAAACTAATTACCATAAGAAATTGCAGAAATGTAGAAAAATAAACAGTATACTGGCATAATGAATACATAGAAGAAAACGAATGAAAGATCAATATTTCATAAAACTTTATCTTAATAATTATAAAAAAATAAATACACACACTTCAGAGCTAATTCCACACTCAGTTTGACAACTCAAATAATGCACAACATGTGCAAAATATGTTTATGCCTTTATTTTTTATTTCTATGATTTTAAAAACCTTCGCAATTTAAATATTGTACACGAATGAAAGCAAAATCAATTAACAATTTATAGGTAAAATATATCAAAATCGAAGAACTGCATCTGCACATTTATTTAAATAAGTATCTTAAAATATTTTAATAATAATTGCGCTGAATTTCACTTGCATGGGATACATCTATATATATCATCGAAAACAAGTACATAAAAATGGGAGAGTTTTGCTATTCTTGCGAATCAGATTTTTAATTATCTGAGTTATCAAAATGAGATTTAGTATTTGTGCTGTTGGAGAATCCTTTTTGAAGTTTTAATTTCCTTCATAATAATATCATAAAAATCACGCACAACTTTAAAATCTTGACCAAATCCATTTGTTCTTCAATAAACAATACATTAACTTGAATTTTTGAATAAACTGCACAATTCTTTCTTAAAATGATTTGTTAGTGCGTATATAATGCTACATATGTTAGTCTCCTTTGCATGCGATAGAAAAAAAATAATTAATTCATTTTTCTAGCAGATGATCTGAAATATGGGTGTGGCAGTATTGCTTAATCTGCTGTCCATCATCAAATATTGCTCCATAACTTGATTAAAAATTCAGGTAATGCTTTGAAATTTTGCAGGCATGTTTATGAAGATTTGTCTTATCAAATAAGTCAATAAAAATTTCGATAGTTTGACGATTCTTTGGATAATATACCTCTTAATCGTTTTTATTTAGGACATTTCGTTTTTTTTAGTATTCCACAAAAAATAAATTTGTTCACTTTCGTTTTTACACACACACACACACACACACACACACACACACACACACCACACACACACACACACACACACACACACACACACACACACACAACACACACACACACACACACACACACACACACACACGTGTTTTCTTATTAGCAACAACAACAAAAAATTGCATCTTACCTGGATATGCCTAATAAATCAATATCACTAATATATATAGAAATACATAAAGATAAATTTATCAGTTTTGGATTGTCCACCTTTCGAATAGTATTCGATAGGTGACATCTGTATAATGATATACAAATAATAATTTTCTACTTGTTTAGTATGTATTTCTTATTTATTATGCAATATAGCTCCTAGTAAGCAACATCATATTGCAAGAGAAAAATAAAGAATTAAATGGTTGTTGTCGTCATTCGATGTCAGAACAGCTTATGTTTACTCTGCTAAAACATATACAAAAAAGTCAGCTGATGTTGAGCGAGAAAAATATCATAGAAGAAATGTTTTGCTACACCCAATAAGTTTGATTGAGGGTATATTCGAAGTATTATAACTGATAGATTCATAACAGATTATATCCCTGTCAAAGAATTATTAAAGAGAATATGCATTAGCATTATCTCGGAGAAGAACTTAAAAAATAATACATTTATTTGTTCTAATTTCTTTAATCATGTGATGGAGAAGGAAATTCATTTTATGTAGATATTACTCTTGTTTCGTCTGCATCGAGAAAGAATAAATCAGGAATTTTCTTTTAAGCTATACATCAAGAGGCCAGTCTTACGGAAAAAAAGTTATAGTTTTATATTATATTTAAATGCCGACTGGGGGGCGTAATTGGTTTGTCGCTGACCTACTGTACCCAAGTACTGTACCCAAGTCGAACCCGCAACAGTACCCTACTGTTGCGGGTTCGACTCCAGCTCTAGTCGGTGATTTTTCATGATGCAGAAAATCGACAGCAGCCCTGTCGTATGATTATGCGGCATGCAAAATATCCTCTGAAGTGTTCGTTTGGCTTGGGTGTTCTCTCCAAATTAAATTCCTAAGTTCAATTTCGCATCGTCCGAGCTCAGGTGCCTCCATCTGGGAAAGAAACTGGGCGTCAAAATTATTTGCGACAATTGGTGTCGCCTATACGGTGCCGCACAAAAAAAGTGATACCAGCTCTTGGGGAATGAACTAGGTCTGAAAAGGTAAAAAAATACTAATACGCAGCTCCATTAGAAAAAAATATATATATTTAAATTAAAGGTGGAGCAGATAATGCTGTTAAACTAGCTGCCCTTTATATATGCAAAAGGGGGAACTATAGTAGACGCCTTTATTTACTATATAATTAACCTAGTTAAAATAAATAAAAATGTTGATTTTATTTATGGGAATACTTCTTACAATCAAAACAAGTTATACAAAAGAGGAATATTCATGAGAAAATGTACATTTAAACATAAAAATTTTATTACTAATGTTAATAAACAAAAATTAATGAAATAAAGTGGTAAGCGATTCATATTAAACGCAAGCCAAACTGAGTTTAAGACCTATACGGATATAAACATAATTTTTTTCCTACTGGGCTTACAGGTTAAGCGAAACTTTGTGCAGGGCAATAATATTGATTATTAATAACGTTCAACAAATAAATAAACTTAAACGCACCTTTGAAGTAAATTCTTATCAACAACATGTGTAACCTATTCATACATTCTGTTTTGTCAAGAAAAATATAGCAACATTATTTAAAACAATTACAGAATGCTAAGTTCCCGTAACCTCTCCAAAAAACTCATTCCACATATCATCCCCTCCCCCTCTTAATTTTCGAGTTTCATCGTCTGCTTATGAGTATATTGTTTTCAAATTCGTTATCACGTTGAAGCTAGGTGATAATAAAGGAACATGAAGGATTTATAGAGCTTAGAGCAAGAAATGATAATACTAACCGCAGTGGCGGCGCTAGACCACGCGTGGACGTCGGCGAAATTAGGGTTCGCGAGGTCTCCTTTTTTCCAGTCAAGAAAACGTTACATTATATAAAAGCCGAATTATAGTTAAACTAATGTATGAGTAAACGAGATTTATTGTGCCATTCAAATTATGACAAAAATTACACAAATAGAAATTAAAATAGACGAAGTTTTCGGCTTTTGGCCTCACTGAACTTTTTCAGGATTATGTCATAGCTAACACTAGCTACTATTTCAGCTTCAATTGATAGAACTGATAACGCAGATAGTCTCTCTTGACTCAGTGTGCTCCTTTGTGCTCTCTCTCTCTTAATCAATTTTAACTTTGAGAAGCTTCTCTCAGGGGAAGCTGAATTGACGGGAACTGTGAGCATGATTCTAAATGTTATATAAACATTTGGATATATTTCTTCCAAATTATTTTCTAAAATGTACTGAATGAGTTGTTTCGCGTGGTTGATAGAGTCTAGTGAATTCGTTTTTAAAAGTTGGAGTTCTTCATATAGTTCGAAAGGCTGTATGTTGCTGTTTTCGCCTTCCCGAAGTATTGTACCTAAATCATTGCAATACTTGAGAAGGTCTTCTTTTGATATAGAATTTAAATAACTGATGTCATAAATAAAACCAAATTGTTCAAAGTATTCATTGAGCGCTTTAAATCGACATTCTGTGTCGACTAAAATAGTATCAATCATTGTATTATAAAAGTTAACTCTGTACTGCATTTCAAAAGATTGAATAAGTTCATCAATATGTTCATAATCGAACATTCGTTTTTTCCTGAATGTTCTTTTTTCTTTAAATTGAGACTCAATTTCGAAAGTACTTTTCTCTTCAAATAATCGAGCTTGTGCAAAATCCTGTATTACGGAATTCTTGAATCAAGCTGCAAAATAACCGTAAAGTATTAATAGCCGACTTGAACCGATTGCCATTGTTTGCTTATATTGTTCACACGTATTAAAGCCTCGTACCATACGTGTATCGCAACAATAAACTCGAAATTGAACATTTCATTCAAGACTGCGTCACAATCGCTTAGAGTTTCAGAATCATCACTTTTAGTTTTCAGCTCATTCACGCATTCGATAACATCATCAAATTGGAAAAATATTGCTTTTACTGCTCCGATTCTATTTTCCCACCGTGTCTCAGACAAAGGTTTTAATGTCAATTTTAATTTAGTTTTTACAATATCCCAACGCTTACTTGACTTTGAAGACAGCACATAGATTTTATTGATGAAGCCAAAAAACGTTTTGGCTGTTGCAGAAGAGTTAGCTGCATCAATCAAAAGCAAATTCTAACTGTGGCATCCGCACGGCGTGCAGAATGCTCTTGGGTTTATATTGAGTATTCTTGTTCTGACACCTTTATTAGTACCGACCATATTGGTGCCATTGTCATATCCCTGTCCTTGACAGTTTTAGATATCTAGACCATTTCTTTCCAGTTCTTGTAATATTGAATTTGTTATATACTTTCCCGTTGTTTCTGCGAAGGCAATAAACCCAACAAAATGTTCCTCTATTGCTCCAGTTGAGGAATTGCAGAATCTTAATATTATTGACATTTGTTCAACGCGGCTGACATCCCTGGTACAATCGAGCAAGAAGGCGTAGTATTTTGCTTGTTTATTTCTGTGTATAATTTCTTCAATAACTGATTTAGACATTAATGCAATTAATTCATTTTGGATGTCGTGGCTCAGATAATGTTGAGAAAGTTGCTTTTCCTTAATACGTTGCATATGCTCCCGTAGGGTCAGATCACATTTCGATAACAAATTAAATAAACCTATAAAATTGCCACTGTGTCTGCCATCGTTCCCCGTCTCGCGCGCTAAGTTGCTTTGTTTCCATAGTGTTGCCAGACGATTCTGGATAATGCCCATAAAATACTAATCACTCTCTTTACTCGCGCAACTGTATGAAAATAAATAAAAATGAATAACTAAATTTTAAATAATTAAAAACTTTGCGAGGCATCCTCAAGCGCGAGGCCGTCGGCTGTCGCAGAGACGCCTAACGCCGCTACTGACTAACCGTAACAACTGAGCACATCACTTATATTAACTAATAACAATTTAAGAGCTTTACTTTTTTATGCCTATTGTGCAAAATTGTTACAGGAGCTAAGACCACCGGCTTATGTAAAGTGGTTTTATTAATAATAGTGCTTTAAGTTATTATGTGAACACACGAAAATACTTCATTTTGACGTCGACGAATCCTTATTCATTAATGGAAAAGCGTTCTCAAAAAATGGGATGTAGTATACCGTAAATGTGGTGCGCAAATAAATGTACCATATCATGCAAAAATATCCTAGGTCCTCTGATTTTAAGTCTTCTCATGATGGTATTGTGTACAGAGAACTTATTCAACAATTTTTTTGCATTATTAAAAGTAAAAGATCTAGGTTCTTGGCTCCAACAAGTTGGTGCAGCCACCATCAAATACTGAGACCATTGACAGTTTTCTATTTCTTTTTTTTTTGGGGGTGATTGACTCATCTCAGATTTTGACGATGTAGTTCCTTTGATCTGAGCAGCCTCGATATTTTTTTGGGGGGGGGGGATATTAGAAAAACGTAGTTTGTGAAAATAATTCTCAAGCAATAGATGATCTAAAAATAACCATTACACAAATGATAAAAAAGTTACTCCAACATTTGGAAACGCGTTTCTCAAAATATGAGCTCAGATTTTTTGAACATTTAGTATAAATTTAAGTTACAATTGGTCCTATTTCATGTTAGAACTACTCTTCACTCTTGGAATAAATGCAGCTTTATTGAAGTCTGTTGTGTTTGTATAACACATTCATAAATCAGATAGCACAGGAATTTTTCGGACATCCAATATTATCGAACTTTAAGCATAAGTTACAGGACGGAAACATTCTTCATTTTCTTTATTCGTGACAAAATATTAACTCTCTCATTAGGAAAAATATCTTGAAACATATCTAAAACATCTGATTGGTCCTTACTTTTATCAACGTAGATAACAAAAAACTTTTACACTATTACTTAACAATTATGAAAAAATAAATAAAGTAACTCAAGTGAAAACTCTTTTATTTTTGAAAATATTTATTCAGAAGTTATCTTACTACGAAAAAAAAGTCCAATTTAAAATAAACTACAAATTGTTCTCTCTCTCTCTCTCTCTTTTTAAAAAAAACTTGTAAAAACTTTTCCCAAGTAATGGACACCTGAAATACTTTGAGAAATTTTAAAATGAAGAAATAGATCCATCGAAGCTCAGGGTTCAGAAACTAAGCCCAATCTCCCTCGATTTAAGCCACCAGGGTAAGGCATTCGTGGTATAAAAAGAGAAACTGTCGCAGGAGGGAAAGTTTTTTCCTATCCACATATCAAAGCAGACAGCCTAAGTAAAGATAAATGGTCGAGCAAGTCGTGCTATCCCCTAAACGACCTTTGATCATTAAAAAAAAAGGAGAAAAAAAATGTTTGGTAAAGGTAGAAAAATAAGTAAAGGAAATTCCCAGTTGTGGTGAGCCTTTGGTGCTCCAATATTGCTAAGCATTATTTTGCGAAAGAATAGTGGCCTTTCTGCCTATTTTAATTAAACTAGATTGTTCCTCAGGGGATGTCGATATGAAAAAATTCAGTTATACACCCCCAAACATATGTGTAATGCATATGACAAGTAACAATGCAATGTGATTTTTAGCTGTAGGCTTAAACTTAAGCGTATATATCAACATTTAGTTTAACTTGTTATGCATATAGTTGAATAACATTGATGTCTCAGTGATTAATAAATAAATTTAAGTTTATTTAAAGGAAAATTACAACAATTTGCAATGAAAATTATGGGTGATAAGAGTTTTTATAAAATTTTTTCCCTATATATAATTTTAAGATATTTTTATTGCAAGTCACTGTAATATTTAATGAAATCACGATATGCTTTATGTAAAAGAAAAATAAGTATATGAAAGGATGAAGTTCAAAGGGAGATATGTGTTTTTTTTATCTGTTTTCATATATAAAAACCTTTCTTCTGCATATTTTATTGAAACATATTTTATACAAATACCTCTTAAAATTATTCTTGAGAATTTTATAAGATAATTGATGACAACATGATCAATAAATTCAAAACCGTATTGTTTAGATGAAACGTTTAGTAAATAAACGATTCAATAAATTAACGTATAGCATTGATGTTAGAATTTAGAAAAAGGTTAAGTAATAAGAAATATTTTTATTAGAAATTGTTGACTAATTTTGTATTTTGGAGAAACGCTGGACTAATATATAGCAGAGTAAGAAAATCAACAATTTTAACATATTATATGATACTATTTCTTATACATCAAAAACTTGAGAAAAGAAGAACGAACTTTTCACAAAGTAGTCATGCAGAAAATTTAGATTTATGATGAAATGTTTACGCTGGAGTTATACTTTTCCGAGCAAAAATGGTCTAAAATATATTTTTTGAAAAAACCATAATGGATGCAATGGTTGTGATAATATACTTCTAAAAAAAATTGGTGAATATCTCCATATTCATTCAGGAGAGATCACATTACAAACTAGGTGGTTTGACGTAAGCGGATGTGGAGACTTGCATATCATACAAAATAGCAATTTGACGGCTCAAAAATATGAAAACGAGATATTAAGATCCTATGTCTTACCTTACGTTGAAGCCATTGGTGATCCATTTCTTCTAATGCAGGGTAATGCCAGAAATTTTACAGCTCGTCTTGTGGAGATTTTTCTTGAAGCTGAAACACGTGGAGTGGCCAGTACGCTCTCCTGACCTAAATCTTATCCAGTATGCTTAGGAATCATTTGGACATCACATTCAGAAAAACTACTGTCTTCTATTACTGTCCGAGACGTGGAGAATGCACACCTTGAAGAATGGAACAATATTCCTCAAAGTATCACCCATAACCTCATCACATCCATGCTAAATAGGTGTGCCGCACACACCATGTTAAGCAACCTGCATCAATATTAAAAAATCAGTTTTTTTGTCATTTAATGTAACCAAATTGTTGGCCTGAAGCATTGTTTCAGGTTCTTTATATCATTCCAAAAAATTACTTTTTCTTCTTTTTTACTGCATTGAGTTTTGTTACACCTGCAATCACCATCTTATGTCCTTGCATGGCTATCGTACAATGGTCTCTTCACTTTTTTTTCTTGTTCCTCTAGTTTGCTTGAGCAGTGTAGCATTATAATACAGAAACAAAATTTTATTCTTAATAATTATAATAAAGATTAATGTAAAAAACATGCATATACTCCGTATATTGCAATTAAATTTTTGATACAATTCTAAGTATCCTTATTACGAAATCTGTTCTAAAATAAATCTAAACATGTGTTATGAACAAAATTTCAGGAAAAGTCCATATCTTTGTAAAAGACAAGAGAAGAAAATGTTACAGAAGAAGTTCGTTAAACTCAGCCTTCAGCAGAGAAAATAATGTCTTGTACCTATTTATATATAAAGGAGAAAAGCGACTCACTCACTGACTGACTGACTAATCACGAAATCTCTGGAACTATTCAACCTACAGACTTGAAATTTGGTAGACATGTTCCTTTGATAGAGTAGACATCAGCTAAGAAAGGATTTTCCGAAATTCGAAACGCAAGGGGAGTTACGGGGGGTTAAGGGCTTTAATAATAATTGTTTCCATGTTTAAACTACTTGATGTACAATCTTGAAATTGGGTAAGTGGATTCCTTTCAGACAGTAGAGATCCGCTACAAAATGAGTTTGCTGAAAATCGACCCCCAAGTGGCGTTGCAGGGGCTTAGGGGGCGTTATAGATAATTATTTCCATTTTTAAACTATTTGACGCACTGTCTTTAAATTTGATATATAGATTCCTTTCGTAGAATAATGATCAGTTACAAAACGGGTTTTGTGAAAACAGACTTCTAAGTGGCGTTGCGGGGGATTAAGGGGCGTAATAGATAAATATATCCGTTTTTAAACTACTTCACCTACCTGCTTGAAAATTGGTAGGTAAGTTTCTTTCCTGGAGTAAATATCCACTACAAAATGGATTTTGGGAAAATTGACCCCCTAGGGTGTTGCGGGGGCGGAGGTTTAAGGGGTGTTATAAATTCCTATTTTTAAGTTATTAGACGTACAGTCTTGAAACTTAGTAAGCAGATTCCTCTCATAGGGTAGAGATACGCTAAAAATGAGTTTCGTGAAAATTGCCCCCAAGTGGCGTTGAGGGACTTAAGGGGCGTTATAGATAATTATTTCCATTTTTAAACTATTAGACGCACAGTCTTTATATTTGATAAAGAGATTTCTTTCATAGAGTAGAGATCAGCTATAAGAAGGTTTTGTGAAAACAGACCTCTAAGTGGCGTTGCAGGGGAATAAGTGGCGTAAGAGATAAATATTTTCGTTTTTAAACTATTTGACCTACCTGCTTGAAAATTGGTAGGAATGTTTCTTTCATGGAGTAAATAACCGCTACAAAACGGGTTTGGAGAAAATTGACCCCCAAGGGGTGTTGCGGGGGTTAAGGGCAGATATAAACAATTATTTCTTTTTTTAAACTATTAGACTCACAGTCTTGAAATTTGGTTAGCAGATTCCTCTCATAGGATAGAAATACACTGCAAAATGTGTTTTGTGAAAATTGACCCCTAGGTGGTGTTGCGGGGGTTCAAGGGGCGTTATTGAAAATTTTTTTGCATTTTTAATTAATTAGACGCACAGTCTTCAAGTTTTGCTAAGCAGATTCCTTTCATAGAGTGCAATTCCCCTACAAAATGGGTTTTGTGAAAACAGACCCAGAAGTGGCGTTGCGGGGGCTCAAGTGGCGTTATAGACAATTATCCCCATTTTTAAACTGTTAGACGTACAGTCTTGAAATTTGATAAGCAGATTCCTTTCGTAAAGTAGAGAACCGCTACAAAATGGGTTTCGCGAATATCAACTACCAAATTTAATTTCGGGAGATTAAGAAGCGTAATCGATAAATATTTCCATTTTTAAACTACTTGATCATCCTGCTTGAAAATTGGTAGGCATGTTCCTTTCATGAAATAGAGTTCCTCTAACAAAGAGTAAAATGAAAATTGACCCCTAAAGATGTTTGCGAGGGTTCAAGAGGAGTTACAGAAAAAAATTCCTGTTTTTAATTGTTAGACCCATATACTTGAAATTTATTAAGCATGTTTCTTTTGTTGAATAGGGATCCACTAAGAATAAATTTTATGCAAATCAAGTTCTGGGGGGTTGCAGTTTTACTGGGACGAATTGACAAAAAAAAATACTTTTTTCGAGCTACAAGGACTATAATAATGAAATTTGGTTTGCATTTTTCTTTTGTTGAATTGATATCCGCTAAGAGCGATAATTTTGGAAAACGGCTCTCAACGGGATTACGGGGATATTTATAGTAAAACTTTTGCTTTTTTCTGTTAGATTTAGACTTGAAATTTGACTTGCATGTTGAATTTACGTGGTAGAGATCCACCGAAAATTGGTTTTGCGGGAATCCACTTGGTTTTTGAGTTACGAAAGAGCAAACATCATTCTATGCTTCAATTTTAGAGATTTTTAGAAAATACAAATTAGATGAGTTCTGCCCTTTTTTTTTATCAACAGGTGACAGTAACAGGTATAAGTATCTTTTTCAATTCAATCGAATTCTTAATGCAAGGACTTAGATATCAATAATTTATACATATATATAAGCAGTAAAAATTTATAAAACATCATGAAATACCCAGCGAAGCGGGCGGGTAACAGCTAGTTTATATATAAAGGAGAAAAGACACTCAGTTATTCACTAACTCATCACGATGACCTAAAGACTTGAAATTTGGTAGGCATGTTCCTAAAATCCGCTAAAAAGAAATTTTACGAAACTAGATGCTTTGTGAGGTCTTAAGGGGCGTTCTAGATAAATATTCCCGCTTTTGAAGTATTGGATTACAGATTTGGAATTTGGTATGCGCGTTCCTTTCATGAAGAATAGTTCGTCTGAGAACGGGTTATGCAAAAACCGACCCCCAAAGAGCATTGCAATAGATTAAGTCGCATTATAGATAAAAATAAAACTATTGCTTCTGCACTGTTACAACCACATGCATGAAATTTGGTAAGCATGTTTCTTTTGTTGAATAGAGTTCTCTTAAGAAGGCATTTTGCGTAAATCAATCCCTGCGGGGGGGGGAGAAGGGATTTATTGGGAAGTTTTGATAAAAAAAAATTCTTATTTTTGAGTTAGTCGACTAACAGTAATGAAATTTGGTTTGCATATTATTTTGCTGAACAGAAATCCACTAAGGGCAGATCTTCAGGAAATCATCTCTGAAAGGGAATTACACAGCTTAGAAATAAAAAAAATTCTGTTTTTGAACAATCAAATTTACACGAAATTCGGTAAGCATGTTTATATTAATGAATGAGTTTTGCGTAAATCTATTAATCCATTTTCATGGGGGGGGGAGGGTACAGGAGTGTAAAATATAATTCTATTTCAAGTTTAGAAACTCAAGTCATGTCCCTAATCAGGAGGGTTAGAAACACACACACATATATATATATATACTAGCTGTTACCCGCCCGCTTCGCTGGGTATTTCATGATGTTTTATAAATTTTTACTGCTTATATATATGTATAAATTTTTATATCTAAGTCCTAGCATTAAGAATTCGATTGAATTGAAAAATATACTTATACCTGTAACTGTCACCTGTTGATAAAAAAAAAAGGGCAGAACCCATCTAATTTGTATTTTCTAAAAATCTCTAAAATTGAAGCATAGAATGATGTTTGCTCTTTCGTACCAAAAAAACCAAGTGGATTCCCGCAAAACCAATTTTCGGTGGATCTCTACGCCGTAAATTGAACATGCAAGCCAAATTTCAAGTCTAAATCTAACAGAAAAAAACAAAAGTTTTACTATCAATATCCTCGTAATCCCGTTGAGAGCCGTTTTCCAAAATTACCGCTCTTAGCGGATTTCAATTCAACAAAAGAAAAATGCAAACCAAATTTCATTATTATAGTCCTTGTAGCTCGAAAAAAGTAATTTTTTTGTCAATACGTCCCAGTAACCCCTGGAACCCCCCAGAACTTGATTTGCTTAAAATTTATTCTTAGTGGATCCCTATTCAACACAAGAAACATGCTTAACAAATTTCAAGTATATGGGTCTAACAATTAAAAACATGATTTTTTTTCTGTAACTCCTCTTGACCCCTCGCAAACATCTTTGGGGGTCAATTTTCATTTTACTCTTTGTTAGAGGAACTCTATTTCATGAAAGGAACATGCCTACCAATTTTCAAGCAGGATGATCAAGTAGTTTAAAAATGGAAATATTTATCGATTACGCCTCTTAATCTCCCGAAATTAAACTTGGTAGTTGATATTCGCGAAACCCATTTTGTAGCGGTTCTCTACTTTACGAAAGGAATCTGCTTATCAAATTTCAACACTGTACGTCTAACAGTTTAAAAATGGGGATAATTGTCTATAACGCCACTTGAGCCCCCGCAACGCCACTTCTGGGTCTGTTTTCACAAAACCCATTTTGTAGGGGAATTGCACTCTATGAAAGGAATCTGCTTAGCAACATTTGAAGACTGTGCGTCCAATTAATTAAAAATGCAAAAAAAAATATCAATAACGCCCCTTGAACCCCCGCAACACCACCTAGGGGTCGATTTTCACAAAACACATTTTGCAGTGAATTTCTATCCTATGAGAGGAATCTGCTAACCAAATTTCAAGACTGTGAGTCTAATAGTTTAAAAAAAGAAATAATTATTTATATCTTCCCTTAACCCCCCCCCCAACACCCCTTGGGGGTCAATTTTCTCCAAACCCGTTTTGTAGCGGATATTTACTCCATGAAAGAAACATTCATACCAATTTTCAAGCAGGTAGGTCAAATAGTTTAAAAACGAAAATATTTATCTCTTACGCCACTTATTCCCCTGCAACGCCACTTAGAGATCTGTTTTCACAAAACCTTCTTATAGCTGATCTCTACTCTATGAAAGAAATCTCTTTATCAAATATAAAGACTGTGCGTCTAATAGTTTAAAAATGGAAATAATTATCTATAACGCCCCTTAAGTCCCTCAACGCCACTTGGGGCAATTTTCACGAAACCCATTTTTAGCGTATCTCTACCCTATGAGAGGAATCTGCTTACTAAGTTTCAAGACTGTACGTCTAACAACTTAAAAATAGGAATTTATAACGCCCCTTAAACCCCCCGCCCCCGCAACACCCCTTGGGGTCAATTTTCCCAAAACCCATTTTGTAGCGGATATTTACTCCAGGAAAGAAACTTACCTACCAATTTTCAAGCAGGTAGGTGAAGTAGTTTAAAAACGGATATATTTATCTATTACGCCCCTTAATCCCCCGCAACGCCACTTAGAAGTCTGTTTTCACAAAACCCGTTTTGTAACTGATCACTATTCTACGAAAGGAATCTATATATCAAATTTAAAGACAGTGCGTCAAATAGTTTAAAAATGGAAATAATTATCTATAACGCCCCCTAAGCCCCTGCAACGCCACTTGGGAGTCGATTTTCAGCAAACTCATTTTGTAGCGGATCTCTACTCTCTGAAAGGAATCCGCTTACCCAATTTCAAGATTGTACATCAAGTAGTTTAAACATGGAAACAATTATTATTAAAGCCCTTAACCCCCCGTAACGCCCCTTGCGTTTCGAATTTCGGAAAATCCTTTCTTAGCTGATGTCTACTCGATCAAAGGAACATGTCAACCAATTTTCAAGTCTGTAGGTTGAATAGTTCCAGAGAATTCGTGATTAGTCAGTCAGTCAGTCAGTCAGTCAGTGAGTGAGTCGCTTTTCTCCTTTATATATATATATAAAGATATATACTTCTACTAATATATATATATATGTATAGATATATGAAGATCTTTTCAATTCCATTGGTATCAATGATATTATTAAGGTAATTTTAAATAAATATAGTAATTATAATCTTACTATTAATTTACAAAAATTTAAAACTCTCACAGATTTAGTCTTAAAAGAATTTTTTTTAATAGTACATTGTATAAGCAAACTGCAGGTTTGCCTCAAGGTGGCCCTGCTAGAAATAGTTTAGCAAACTTTTATTTACACTTTTATAAATATAAATTTATTATTAATAATGATTATTGCATTTTTAGATATATCGATGGTCTAACTGTATTTGGTAAAAACAATGATTTTAATCCCAGTATTACATTTTATCCTGATTACTTAAACTTAGTGAAGATTAATAATAATGCAGTTAAAACTAATTACTTGGATGTATCGTTGTTTATTAAGGATTATAAATTACATAGTAATATTTATGATAAAATAGAGGATTTTAATTTTAAGATTATTAAAGTGCCATACTGAAAATCCAACTTATCCAGTTCTATATATAGAAGAATATTTCCCTCCCCTCCAATTCCATGCCTAAATTGTGGAGGTGGTGTCGCCATCTATTTTCTTGGATCTAAATGAGATCATATAATATTTGTATTTTTTTTTTCAAAATTGCATAGATGTAACAATTACAGTTTTCAGAAAAGGATTTTGAATTCAAGAGCATCAAATTAATAATCAATTTTTACCTAAAATTCCTGTTTAGAGGAATTTTTTATAATTACAAACTGAATACAAAGGGGAATGAACTAACTATTTTTGGTACAAAGATATTTCAGTCCTTTCTTTTACACTCTCTATTAACATTTTTTGCAAAATATTGAAGATTAATGTTCGGGCATTAACTTTATCCTAAAAACAAAGATATAACACTTTTAAGTGGTCCAAAATATATGTGATTATTTAAGGAAAACTTTTCAATAACCAGTGCACAACTAAAAAGGATTTTAGTTTATCTGTAAATATTATTAGAAATTATTTATTATTAACAAATGTAATAAGGGTTACGTAGTGCCATAAGCATATCGTTGAGAGGCAAAACGATGAAAATTTATATTAATTTTATACTTTTTAAAAAGTTTTATAAAAGGAATAACAAATATCTGTAAAACACATACAGACTACTAATTTTTTGGGACGACTTTATTCTCTGTTCTCCTGCCTCCATTGCTTTTCCTATTTCTGAATGTTGTCTACATGTCTTTAAAGATTATTTTATAAAAGCAAAGCCTTGCGATAGTCCACGATAATTAAGAAATTTTATATATCTCTCTATATTAAAAAAAGCTTTTCGTGATGCTGTAAGAAATTTATTTCGTACTATCGCCACAATGCCAACTTTCAAGATAAGTCGCTAAGTTGACAACCTCGATTTCGTATTAGTCGTAAGTGGCCGAATCGCCAACCATGTGCTTCGTTTGATTTTATGTCGCCAATACGGTTACTATAGTAAGCTCTCGCAGAAAATATGGTAACCATTGTCGTGACTGCAATCATTATATGAGAAGAAATTCACTGTATTATAGATGACATATGAACAATCAACAGAGCTGAAAGCTCAACTTTCTAGAAAACTATAAGAGCGGCAGGTTTATCAAAATTTTAGGACTTTATAAATGAAATGTTGGACGATGCAGCTTCACTGATGAATATAATTAAAGGGGGGCGCTAAGAAAGAATTTTGTGAAAAAAGAAACAGATAAATAGGACTACGTAATGCATGTAAATTACAGTTTTACAGTAGAACTGTTGTATAATTAGTACAATCGGGGTTGGTCCACCGTTTGGCTGGCAGTGGGTCCCCTATCCCCCAGTTATATGAAAAAAAATAATTCATATATCATTCAAAAAGTAGTTTTCATAGCTATCATATTTTATTGTAAATATGAAATATCCTGTCTTAGTTGAGTTGCAAGTGGTAATATTAGTATTTATTATTCCAAAAAATTTAACAACTGTGAATATGAAATTTTTTAATTTAATTCTTTTAAAACTTTTATCTCTCTTAATAACATTTAAATTATTCAATCCCAGTATATTTACTTAAATCTCGCAGGGTTGTAATAAAGGTTTATTAAATAATGATTTATACCAATAGATATTTTATTCTGTTGATATTACATTTAATTTTCAAACTGGCAGTATTAAATTAACTTCAACTTTAGTTTCTTCCAGAATTTCTGCATGAATTCATATTCTTCAGTTTTGAATGTTTACAAACTTTATTCTCAATAATTTTGGTGGAAGAAAATTATTGTTAAGCGCTCAGATAGTAAATTAAATTTTAGTTTAATATATACTTAAGTTTCAGCAATAAAGATTTTTTCCTACATTGGGTAACTCCAATTTTATATTATACTTTCCATTGTATTCTCTGTCAAAGTTAATTTGAATCTTTTTCAAGAAGATAATGGTTACTGAAAGTTTGTCTAATTTTCTGATTATAATGTGCAGCGTTCAAGTGTTGCTTGTATAAACAAATTACGATGAGAGAAATTTGCTACTTTGTAATATATTTCAAAGATGCCATTACCTATTAAGTTTATAATTATTGCTGAACAGAATTTATATCAATATTCTTTTAGTCATTTAGACGAAAGCTGCTTTAAATATTATCATAGTTCCCGAAGATAACCAGCTCAATTTATTAAATTATTCAGAAATACTTTTGAAGTGGAACACGATGTTTATTCGCTTTTGAAATGCAAATTCCAAAACAGGAAAATTAAGAAGCATTTTTCAAAATTTACTATTGTGCCTTTAACTTTCATTAGATTAGATAAGTTTCATAAGCATTTTTTTTCTTGATTATTTTGAAATTTCTGGATTAAAATTGTTATACGCATTTACCGATATATTATTTAATTTATATATATATATATAACTAATATTTTTCCTATTTTTAATGTTTTGTTTATAATGTGAGCTAAGTGTTCAGTTAAGATATTTGTCGTAATGAGACAAATGCGCAGACTATATAAATCTAGCAGATTTCGATCAGTACTTTTCTTTGGAGACATTTCTTGAGAATCATAACTAATAAAAGTAACCAATAACTAACCCAACAGATAATTAATTCCCTTTAAGTCTGGTTATCTCGGACTGGATTACGTAGGGTTACGTAATCCAGTCCGAGTATCTGGATTAAAGGCAGTCAGATAAAATCCTACATCTACAAATCCACGCTAACTCAAAATTACCAATAGCTTATGTTTAGTGTGATCTGGAAATTGGACACTAGATAGTAAAATAATCCAATACTACTGGTTGAATATACTCTCTATGGAAAGTCTGTAAAATACGTTCACTCTCAAATCAAAACTGGTAATGTATCAGACTACAGCTCATGCATTAAATAATCCCCCCATTTCAACTAAAAATGATTCATGATGTTAATAGAAAACGTTCCAAAAATGACACTGAATGCAGTATATAATATATATTAAATACAATAAACTTCAACCACGTTATTGAAAGCTCCTGTATCCAAAGATAGAACGTTCAGATTATCATCGTGCCACATTCTAAGTCAAAACTTTCATCTTGATGCAAACTAAAACTAACAAATATTATTTTTAAAATCTGTACTTGTTTTTATTCTAACGAGCCCTTTAGAGTTAAGCTGATTCAAGGACTGTAGCATATTAATCATTTTAATTTAATCATTAATAACTATTGAAAATAATTTTTATTTAAAAAAAGGGAGAGAAGGTAAAACTTAAAGCTTACTAACGTCAGTGTTTTAGTATACGTTATATACTCTATACCAGAGGTTTCCAAACGTTATTGTCTCATTGACCACTTGCCATGTTTTCCGATTTTTTAGCTAGACTTCTGCTAACCTAATATTGAAATTTGTAAATTCACCAATTTTTATGTGTTTTTGATGATTGGTATAATGCTGCTTGCTATAAAATATTTTAATTTCTAACTGTAGTGAAATGTAGTGTGATAAGAAATACATATTAATTTTAAACATTTATAAATTATATTCAAATTTAAATTTAGAAACTTTTACATAAAATAACTGTGAAACAAATTATTTTAATGGGAAGAATAAATCTTATTTTTTAATAAATTTTCAACATTTGACATCAGTTTTGTTCGGTTTAACCTTAGTAGTGCCCAGTCTATCTCTTTCTTTTTCTGTTTTTTTTTCTATTGAGATTGGCCAGCTACTCTAAAACTCCTTTCCACTAGGATATTCACGATATTTTTTTTCTAACGATGCTCTATAATTCAGTATAAATGACAGTATGTCTTTTTAAAGTCAGAATTGCTGATATTCATTGTAAAAATGTACCTAAAGATCTTCAGTAGTGCCTATTCTGATCAATTCCTCTTGTAATATGACATCTGTTTTTGTTTTTTCAATGTGACCGTATGGATTCTGATTTATGGTGGTTATTACCATAGTCAAATCATTCTCAAATCTAGTCTTAAAATATGAATAGAGGACATTTAAATGTTAAACATAAATTAAGACATCATATTCCGGGCAGATTGTATGTGACAAATTGAGAAGCTGGGAAAATTTGTGACAACCAATGCTATACTCCCTTAGCTTAATTCTGGCCCTTGTTGTACTTGAATTTAGGCGGTCACACAGTAATTGGAAGTTCATCTCGTTAAATTTAAAAAATAAATCCATTAAATAGGCATAATCTGGTTTTCATTAAATTAAATTTTCTTTTAAAATTGGATTCTTAGCATTCCAAAATTCTAAAAAGATCTGTACATAAATGGGCAAAAATTTTGCCAAATGTAAGCCTTCAAAAGCCAACTAACTTTACAGAGAAGGGGTTAGTGATGAAAGTTTTTATAATTTTCTTCACACAACAGAAAAAAATAACCTCGTGTTCAGTAAGTTGCTTCAGATTCAGTTCATTGCTTAAACGAATAATTGAAAAGATTCATTTAGTTTAATGTATTAAGGGCTAATTAAAGACATTCATTCAATCTACCATTCAGATTTTTATCGAATAAATGTTGTTGGGGGATGACGCAGTGTAATGCTAATGCATACATTGCTATTGTACTTAACATTGCTAACACGTTGTTATAGTAAATTTTTCAGCCTTCGGTCAAAACAGGGTTAACAAAGATTGACACACAGGAAAAAGTTTCGATGAATTATTTTGAGAAATACCGAAGTTATTAAATGATTAAGTCAAAACTCGAGTAATATTAAATTTTTTTTAAAAAAAAGTACTGAGGATTCTTAATTTTAAAATTACCAAGTCTAAGAGAATAAAGTATGCACTCTTTCAGAACTGGGATCGATTAATTATGATGATGAGATCAAGACACAGAGTTATTGGAAACATTCCGTCCCGGAAAAGGGGTCAAAGCTGACTCATTTTGGAATATATCGCAAATAGCAAAATATCTTTATTTTGTATTAAAAACAAATTACACCACTTACTTGCAAATTAATTAGTCTCTCCAATTTTAGATTTATTTTTCCTGATTTCGGTGTGGAAGAAAGGATGGCAGATTTAAAAACGATGGAAATGTCGAAACTCTTTCTTCCTGTTATCTTTCAGAGTTTCTGCACGATAAATGACAATACTAAGGTGGGCCAATCAGTCATTTTAATGTTTTTAATCAACATTATTTTAGCTAATTGTAATTTCATAACTTAAATGCTAAAAATATATTATTTGAATTATTTCCCAGCTTTTAGTACCTTCGGCGCGTTTTTACCTTCAACTGTTCGATAGATGATTGCCTAACATAAAGAGATGAATACGTTTGTTTACTCTTGAATTTTAATAGTGTCGATATATAAATATATATATATGTTAATATTATTATAAAATGTTACTTAAGTAAATAGGCAGCATATGTGTATGTGGATTAATCCATTCAATGTAAGCCAAAATTAAAGTTATAACCTGATTAAATGAGAGCTGCTATCGTAGACCCCATTTGCAGCTCTGGGACCTCTGATTTTTCCCCTGACGTAGATTCCATGGAGATAGTCACAGACACTCTAAAGGTCGAGAAAGACCACTTTGAGGATCACCTCTCTCGACTGTTCTTACTAATAAGTTATTCCTTGTAACCTCAGAAGTGGTAAAAAAGTAAAATATTTGAGATTTTAATTATTTATAACGAATATATATATATTAAATAAGTTTCCAAATATTTATGGCAATAGTCAGACTGAATTTTCCCCCCTTATGCAATGAGACTATCATTTTTCAGTTGAGTTAACGAACATTTCTTTAAAAATATATTAATAAACTTTTATGAAAGTTATTTCTCTTAACGCCCCTTCAACAATAAAACATCCCGGGGGTCAAATGAAGATAAATTTCATTCAATCCAACCATTTATCCCGTAGAGCTTATAACTTGATCCATTCTAAACTTTTGGAGGGAAAAGTAAAAGTATTAATTCACTTTTCTTCGGATCGACTAATCCTAGACTTATAGCTCTGAGGATAAAAAGAAGGATGATGAAAAAGCGAAAGAAAGACTTCCCCGAATAGGGAAAACTTTTTTCCTTCTCTTTTTGTGATGGATGAATGTCAGAGGCAGCCACAAAGTGACCCGTGAGTACGATTGTGTGAGAATAGATTGACCGTTATATGCCAAGAAGTTACGCTCAAGAGATGTGGAATAGAATACCACCTGCATCCAATGAGAAGAAATGGATTCGATGGTCCAGATCAAAGTAGAAATGCAGTAAATCCCAAAATGGTTTGCACCTAATAAATGATGTGATTCCATTACAAGTAATAAAAACTAAATAAGTCATTTTTTTTTAAAATCAAGAATCGAAAAATCTAAATTTTTGAAAAAAAAATATTAGCAAATTTCAACAAAACCTGTGAGAACTGAAATGCCGTAAAAGAAAATGGAAATTTTTTTTAAAAAAAAATTATTGTCTGTGTTTTGACATACCATTTATAAGCAAAAACAAAGCATACGTAACCTCGTAAAAAAGGTTGATTATTTGCTTAGAAGATATATTGTGGATATGTAACATCATATTGATTCAATAAACTTATTTTTAAATAAAATGGCAGTAAGTTATACTCATATGCTATTACAAGATATCTTTTTGTCTATCTACAAATGATTTAATGGTCTAAGTATTATATTTATTTCTTAAATTATTTTAGCTGGCATGTGTTAAAATAATATCTTTATTCTTGAAAGTATCTCTGAAAACCCTATAAAATATGTTATTTTCTTTAGATTTGCTACAGCTTGTATTGGCATGCTTAGAAATACTCGGATATGTGCTGAAGTGTTTGAAAACTTAAAAAATGGACACCCATACTACATGATTTATAGCAGCTACATATTTCAAAAAAATAATAATACAAAGGGAAGAAATTGTTACTAAAAATACATAAAACAAATTTAAAAAAATTGATTAAAATAGATAAAAAATAGGTAAAATAGATACATTGTGATGAAAAATATATAAATCAAATAAAATAATTATAAAAGAATAATTGTTTTAAATTAAAGTTAAGCAACAATTTTTGCCAATTAGCCACTAAAATTATTTGATTTTTAAAATTGTGTACTTAGTAATCTCGGCAGTCTTAGGTTAAAAGTTACGGCCTATAAACAATAGGCCACATGTGTGAACTATAAGGTTTCTTCCATATTAGATAAAAATATTTGCAACATATGAATTCTAGTACTGAAACTAAAAAAAGTTAAATCAAATGTTGAGCTTTAAAAATAATTTTTAAAGTACTTGTGCTAAAAGTTGTTTCATTCATTTTTAATTATTCTGTATTTTAAAATGATTTTCGAAAGTTTTCTAAGTGTGTATGATTAAATGTTCCTCGCATTTTTAAAACTTGAAATCTCCAAATTTTGTAATTTAAATTATTAAGAAAAATCATTTAGACATTTTTTATTAATTACTATTATTTAAGACATTTTTTATTCCAAAAGTTAGACGTAGCATTTTACATCGGATTTCTATACATGATACATTTGCATCTTATATCAGAGCTTTATATTGAAAGTAAAAAAAAAAAAACGATACAACAAACTTATAACTAGTAAAAATTAATTTGCTATTACCAATTAGTTTCATTTTAGATACAAATATTTCTGACTGAAATTATTCAACTATTTTGTTACTTGTATTATTATTTGACTCATTATAAAAGGACTGTTTTATGTTATGTGGCGCAATCACTTTTGCATTTTCTTAATCCTGT
This sequence comes from Trichonephila clavata, assembly GCA_019973975.1. Taxonomy (NCBI): domain Eukaryota; kingdom Metazoa; phylum Arthropoda; class Arachnida; order Araneae; family Nephilidae; genus Trichonephila; species Trichonephila clavata. The sequence continues at coordinate 14,365 of BMAO01038230.1, read as the reverse complement.
AAGCTTTCATTTAATATTCAACAGTTATAGATTGGTTTAACAGGAACTCACTTTTTTCCTGTTATTAAATTAAATATGAATGTAACTCTGAACTCTTGCACAACTATTTGTACTCCAAAATACATAATTATATAATTCGAGATTAATATATTCATAATTTTAAAATTTGTAAATAGTGTGTACAAAATATTATTCAATTAGTACATTGAATATCCTAATGTGTAAATACATTTATTTATCTCCATTATTTTAGCTTCATAAATTATTCACAGATTGTCTTATAAACATCCTAACCGCAGATAATTAACTACACAAACCATTTGTTCTGAAAACAAACGTTTACATCATTTTACGAGGTCCACACATTTACCATAAACTATTAACTAATCGCAATAATCACATTCCTTAGTTTGACAAAGTGTTCGAAATAAATTTTCAATTAACCTCCTCGGAACCGAAAATCTGAAGTGGTTGCGAAAGTTTCCCTGCTCGCAAACAGCAGCACTCCTTTCCAATGTACCACTCAATTTCCGAACGGGCGTCTTTTAGAGATGGGGTGGTAAAAGAGGACAATAATGATACAACTTATCAAAATGAAACACACTATTGCATTGAAAAGGAATGGTTCCGAACAGTTAACATATTACCAGCTTGGCGACGCATTCCTTGTGAAGGTACTTGTTAAAATACTTAAAGCGGCTTCGCCTTTTCAGTAGGGCTTTATTGTACTCAACATCATCGCTTATCCTAGACCCAAACAAAGCGAGTCGCCACGACAGCTGAGACCTTTTAATTGAGTAAGGGGGGAACACACTTATCCAGAAACCAACTTATGCAAGGGTTTCAAGACGGAGGTTTCCGGAGATTTAAATATTGGGGAAGATTATTTATGATTTTGAAATATGTAAAGAGATGGAATTCGGGGAAGTGCTGTAGATACAAGAATTGATTGAGTAAAAAACGTTGGAGGCGATGTAAAATTAAAATTATGTTGTTTGCCCAGCTGTTATCTTTTCAATCAGAAGAAGCGTTAAAAAAACGACGAGAGGAAAGTTTAAAATATGCGCACTTACATAATGAAGTACCGCGTATACATGAGTACTTTTGATTAAAAAAAATATAACCAATAAAGATTATATTTACGTTTGATAAATTAGTTTGTACGATTATTTGTAATATGTGTTCCCTGATAGTAAAAAAGCGATGCACTTTAAACAATAAATTTTAGTTTTGAATCAACAATAAAAGTTTTTTACTTACAGGATGATGTTTATATTAAATGATAAACAACATCCAATTTGCTAAAAATTATGAATTATTTGACTATGCCAAAAAGTCTAGGCTATATATATTTATTGATACTTTTTTCGAAGCATAAAGAATTTCAACGTGAACACGTGTTTCAAAAGGACATTAATTTCAAGTATGTTCAGAGTATTTTTATTTAAAAAGAAAATAATATACTAAAATATATTATCAATATGTTTTTTAAGAATCGATATCAATAAATACTAATTCTTAACCAGCAATATTTAAAACAAATTACTTACATTTTATGAAAATTCTAATTGTAGGAGAAATGTTTGCATTAAAAAACATTTTAAAGCAGTTAAAGAAAAAAATTATAAGCTTGTATCACAATAAAAGCATTACTTTAATCAACTACATGTATTTATCTAGAGAATGTACTAAAATCATAACGTTTTGTTAAAAGAAAAATGTTTTAGAAATTGATATTATAAGAAATGGGAATAACATATTAGTGATGCCATCATTGAAATAACAATCTTTAACTCCAAAAATATTTAAAAAGTAAATGTTATCGTAGTACTTTACCTAGAAAATGATATAGATATCAAGTTCAAAAAGTTTCATAGAAATATATGAATAATATTTTGAGTTATCAGTCACACACAATAATAGATTTTGAACCATTCAGATGCCTAACTCTGGTAAATTATAGAACCACTTCGAGTTTTTCAAATTTTGCATAATTTATAGTAAACCGGCTTTTTTATAGGAAACGTAAAATTAATAAATAGAATAACTCAGGACTATTAAAACCTTAACATAACTCTATTCAATGAAAATAAATAAATAAATTTTTTTATTTTGATCAATATTGGTTGTTGGCGTCAGATCATGTATACCAAAGAATTCTCGCCAACATTGGTCATTTTAATGCGCTCGGGTACCTTTAGGATTTAGATTTCCTTTTGTCAAGTCAGATATTAAAAGTCATTTTAACTAAAAAAATGAGACTAAAAGGAACGGACTCCATTTATTTTCCTAAGTGGGAGTAATAAAAAAAATATTATTTTTAATTGAGTTTTAAACACGTGAGGATTTAAAATAAAATATTTATTTTGAAGGATTTTCATATAATGCTTTAAGAAGGATCACCCATGTGATGGTTTAAAAATCGGAATTTTTTTCTTCATAAATTGCTTTATTAACATGTCTAGAATACAGTGGTAAGGCGATTTTTTAAAATTCAAAGTTGCCATAAAGATACAGTAATTAGAAGAAGCAGTGGTTCGCAGCACTAAGTTGGCAGTCGCAGGCTAGTCCTGTTTTGTACAGTCGACTTGATACCTGAGACCCTTCTATACAAATATACGTTCATACAAGTATAGACAAGTTTGTACAGGTTTGTACAGGTTTAAAAGGAAATATCTATAGTTATTGAATATTTTGTCGAAATTGTTTTAGACTTGATTTAGATTCAAATAGCACAACAGCTACAAATTATTTATTTTCACAATGAGAGGTTGAAAAGGAAGTTAATACTGGGGAAATGTTCATCCTGGTCGTAATAAAAAGCGAAAGTTTAGTGGAAACGGTTTTACCGACCAAAACGATATGGAATTTACATCAGTTTCTGCGAAAAAACTAGAAATCAGCATGGACATGAAGGTTCCAATCGCACTAAGTTTCGCGTATTACATTTTGGAGTTTGTTTCAGTATTTGCTGCTATTTCTGAAACTGTAATATGTAAGATTTGTAAAAGTGATTTAATTTCCTCGCAATTAAATTTTCGGGGCTTAGGTTTCTTAAAATTATCCTATCAAGTAACTGTGAAAAACAGACTGTTATAAACTCGTGCCCATTGATTCAGAATGCATGTGGAATCTTAACATAATTATTTATCATTATATTTAATGAAGTTTTTGTAGGAGTATTAAAAGTAATGACGACTATGGGATGCCTCGTTGGACGCGAAACGCATAACTATTTACAGAAACGCGATGAAACACGCATCGTGCACTCTGAGCGACGCACTAGTAAGGCCGTTAAACAAGAAAGAATTAATACAAAAGCTGAACTATCTCTTTTGAAAAAATTCCAAGAGAAAGAGGAAGGAGTACTTTATGTACCAGACATCTCCGATTGAGGGAAGTTAAGATTTTCACAGTTTTAACCAAACTTGAAAATTTAAACTCGTTTTTTTTTCAAAACTGTTTTTCAAACTTTCCTCCATATCTCGAGGACTGTTTGACCGAATGACTTCAAATTTGTAGGGTAAAACATATAGTCGCATGAAATGGTCTAATATTATTCCGAAATTCCCAGCGTTTTTTTATAACAAAAACATAACAAAAAAAATGAAATTTGAAACCTTTTCTTCAGAGGTCTACCAAAAATCCAATTTTCGGTATTTTCAATTGAATATAGTCCATTCCGTGCATTTAAACTTACAGATTAAAACGCCATAATTTTTTTTTATTTCACAAAAGCCAATCAGCCGGAATCGTACGGGAAGTGAACGTTCATTTTTTCGAGGTGGGTGTGTTCAGAGCGCTATAACTCACGTTCTATTGGATATTTCTGGCTAAACCTTTATATACATACTCTTAAAATTCACACAAATAAATGATAAAAAAAACTTAAAGTTCTCTCTTTTTTCTGGCCGTCAAAAATATTTCCCGAAAAATGCTTAAAAAAACAGGTCGTTACATGGGGGAAGCCCCTTAAAAGGTGAAAGCAACATTTGGATATTGCATCTTTTCTAAATAATAAATATTTACGTAGGTATACAATGTAACAAAATGTGATACAAAAGTAACTATTCATGGTGATAAGCAGTTAAATATTCACAGAATAATAAATGATGTTTTTAAGACAAGTGCTTTTTGATTGATTAAGCGTCATCAATGATATGAAAAATTCTTTATTTTAGTAAAATTTTTTCAAAATGCTTATTCTTTCTTGATATTCATGAACTAGCACATTTGCAAATAAAATATGCAATATTTTATGAAAAGTATATCTGTATAAATATAATATTATATATATATATATATATATATATTTATAGGTCAACATAATATTTCTCTTCTTAATATTAGGTATAGGAAATTTAATTCATCTTTTGGTTCAATCGAATAAGTGTAAATATATGTTTAAGCTTTTTTTACAAAAGGGAAATTATTCTTTTAATTTTGTCACTTTTATTTAATTTGCTTATTTACAATTTATTTAGTTTTACATTTACAAATTGAAATATAATGTGTCATTTTTCTCACTTTCCCAAATTATGTATGTTACTTTTTATTTCTTTTATTCTTTATTTTTTATATTTACTGCTGATATATTTCTTAAAAAATTTAGGCTACTCCGTTTTATTTGTGTTCATATTTACCTACTATATTTAATTACTTTCATTCCGATGTCTAAGTTGCTGTAGCTAAAGTTTCATGTAATAAAAGGTACTTACGTTTTATAACGACATATGAAGAGACATTGCTAAATGCAGCAATATGTAGCTAAGAATCGAATAATGTCCCCTTACAAGTTGAAACACAATAATCTAGTTCACTCTTTCAATCACAGCATTTGAGAAATTGGTCGACGGTAAAATACATAAGTGCCAGTAAAATTTATCTTTATAAGAAATGTAAAAAATAATTTTTTTAATAAAATTCTATTTATACTAAAGTTATTCAATGCGAAGAAATAAGAAATACAGAACATATTTAAGTGCAAGTAAACAATATACATATGAAATAAGATACATATAAAAATAATGAATCTTGTAAATCATTAACTCCTTAAGCCAGGGGTGGCAATCCTCTATGGATTAACGTGCCGTTTTTTTAAAGAAATATTTAATGAGGTATAGACGTGCTGTCAAATAATTCTGACTCGCGATTATTGGGAAAATAATTAAACTAAATACTAGCAACTCAAAACTCGATTTACTTCGAAAACAAACTGTACAGTAGTAAATGTTTGCACTGTATAACAAGTAAATGTTTTACTTATATATACGTGTAATTCAAATTAAAGTAACTTTAGTGTGACTTCTGCTGTTGCAAATTAGATGACAAATGACTTAAAATTAGAATTGTAAGATGTTTTTAGCAGGATACTTGCTGTATTGGAGTCATCTACAAAACGGTTTCTAAGTGAGTCTTTAATAATATTCATTTATGAAAATAATGAATTTTAGGCATAGGTAGATGAAAATATGGTTAAAACGGCTTGGGCCAGCTTCTCCAAACAGTTAAATGTGTCTAGAATTGAGTTCCATGTTTCCAAAATTTCGTTACAGGTATTTTTACATATACTGCTTGTTAATCTCTAGTGTTCATTCGTAATACTTCAGAGTGAACGTAGTTATTTTGAACTAAAATGCAAACCATTTTGATTAGTGGATTGCCCAAAATATTGTAGCACGTGCCATCAATGGCACGTATGCCATTTGTTCTCCATCCCTGCCTTAAGAGGTCAATTCTTTGCCCAAAATGTTCCAAAAAAGTGCACATTTTTTATTGCATATGTATATAAGTATAATATTTAGAAAAATGAGAAAATGGAAAAATTTTATTTTAATTTTCAATTTTAAAGTTTTCACACTATCCTTTATTTTATTATTGGAACACTGAAAACCCTAAATGTTTTATTTTTATAGATACACTCTGCATGATGAAGAATGTTTCATATATCCTGAAAAAAATTCTCTCTCACTTACAAAAGAATTCATGTTCGTGCCTTTTTTTTCAAACGGTTGAGGATTTTGTGTGTGTGTATATATATATTTATACACAATATTGGAATCATGGTTGTAATCCTAAGTCTTACATCGCAATGGGGACTGAGAAAATATTAGCTTTTTTTGGATAATCTTTCTATTTTCATTTCTTCTCAAGCAATGCCAAATTAAACATTAGCTTGCCAATTTCTGTTCTTTATCGAATATTTTCAATATTCTAAATTCCTGCCTTCAATCAAAAATTCTAGTCTTCACCGCAAAGAAAATGATGGATAAGTTTATCAGTACGATGGGCAAACTGCATCCCCTAAAAAAACATAGCACCAATAATCTCCCTTCAAGAATTAAAATATGTTAAAATCAAAGATAGAAAGAAGGAATTTTCAGTACCTATGCAACGTATGGGCAAATTGGTTATGGCCAACTTTTGGTAGCCCATACGTTGAACGGGTTAAAATTAATAAAATTCGAAGTAGGTAAGAGGAAGATTAAATAATAAAAACACTTGTTAAACTATGAATAAAAACAAAAGCTTATTAAAATATGCATGGGAATGTTTTGATTTTTTTAAATCCCTCTGACATTAAAGTAGTCAAAATATTAAATATTGAAAAAGCAGGCAGTAAATATTGGAATTCCCATTTAACAACCACATCACTGAAATATCCATAGGAATGTTTCCAATAATACATGAAACAACTCATTGCTAATCTCAAGAATTTTTAGTTTAATCAATAATATTTTTAGTTAAATATTCTGTAAATGCTGATTCATTAATGTAACAAAGATTTTTGACTAGAAACCAATTTCAGAATACAATTGACGCTAAACATAATTATTTTATATGATTTACTTTGTACCTTCATTTTGCATTGCAAAATCAATTGAGAACTTTATTGTTGTTTAGCAAACAACATGGAAAATACATCATTTTGTAACTTTTGAATATTAATAAGTAACATCAATAAAGCGATTTAAATGCTACGTTTTGCTACAATAAGCTGAAATCGGTCAATAAACCGACACAAATTTCAAAAGATGTTCCCCGCGCTTGATAATTCTGAAAACAAAAAATCAATACTATTGAAAATTTTCCAAACATCTGTTAATAAAGAGAAAGACTTAGAAATAAAAGTTATCTCATAAAACATTTCAATGCCCTTCAAATTAATCTAGGAGGTCTTTATCAGAAGTAGAAAAAAAAATTTTAAGTTTGAACAAAATCCCATTTTGTTTTAAATTGAGAAAATTTGTTAAAATACAAAAAAAAATAATAATATATATATATAAATAAAATTAAATAGCAAACACATTAAAGAGAGTAATATTAAAGTAATGTTTTATTTTATGTAAAAAAATGCGGAGCTGACACATATTGTAGTATTGTAATATATCATGGACTATGTATGCGTGAAGAAAAAGGCTTCTATAAGAATATACACATATTATTAAAGGGGATATTTTTGCTTAACATTTTCTTGAATAACCGTTTGTATAATCTCCAGAGAAGATAAAAGTTTTCGTATTATTATTGCTTCTAACTCCTTTTGTTACCATTAATTTCACGCATTGTCAGCTATAATTAAGCATCTAACTTTCATTAAATGCTAAGTTAATTAAGCAATTAGCTTTAATTGATTAAATTTTTTATTTCATTTGATGTCGGATAATAACGTTTTCCTATTATTAGATGAAGTTTTTTTTTTAATTTAACTATTCTCCCAGCAATTCTTCCCTCAACCAAAATAACATTTAAAGATGTTGTTACAATTATTAATTCGAATTAGTAATAATCAAGAAAAAAACGGAGAAAAAAGAAAATTGCCGAATTGTTGCTAAATATTTCTAGAAAAGTATGCAAAATATTAAATATGTTTATCCATTATACAGATATTAATTTACGAATAATAACAGTGATTATTTCTAAGTTAAAATTCATTTTATGAATTTTACAAAAATAATATATTTTCAATGACAAATTGTTTTATTTGTATAAATAATGTGGCATAAAAAATAAATACTATGCTTTGAAAAATATAAAATTCTGCTGTTATATTTAAACATCGAACTATATTAGATTTTTAAAATTGTTTTATATATGTGTGTGTGTGTGTGTATTTGTGTGTGTCTGTTATTTTTATTATATACACTCGTGTTCTAAATTAAGGATAACTCAGAAGACTCACCCTGAAATTTAACTCTAAGATATATTATAACCCGTAAAATGACTACAAATATCTTCAAGGATCAAATGCAGACTGTAGGAAGCCACCAGGTGACACCCACAGTACATAACAATGACGAGAGTGTAAGTGGGGGAAGTATCCGAGGAACTTGGAATCGCCGAGAGTGTAATCTCCAGACTTTGTCAACGATTCCAAGATGATAGTAATGTGAGTAGACGTTACAGCACAGATCATCCCTGAGTTACAATGCCGAAAGAGGACCAGTATTTGGCAGTTACTGCCAAAAGAAACAGATGGAACACAGCATCAGGCTCTCCTCAGCCACTGGAATGGCAGTTTCAAGGCGGAGCGTGTACTGACGCTCAGGGCAGATTTTTCTATTTGCTCATAGACTTGTCAGATGTGTTCCACTTACTGCAACTCACTATCGCCAGCGGTAAGCATGGAGTAGAAAACCTACATTGTGGACACCATAACAGTGGACTTGTGTCGTGTTTTCCGAAGAGTCCAAGTTTAATTTATAGTCTGATTATCACCGGATTTTAGTATTGAGAGTGCTAGGTACCCGTTACCACCAAGAGAGCATCCTTGAATGACAGTGTTTCGGCGGTGGTGCAGAATTACTCGCATGAGGGGAAATTATTTTGTACTTCAGAACTGACTTGCGTGTTCCAATTGGAACCATAACAATCCAAATTTATCAGGACTTCATTCTGGAACACCACGTGTGTTTATTTCGGGGTGCCATGGGCACAGAATTTGTGTTTATGGATGACAAAGCTCGTCCTCACCGTGAAAAAACCCTAAACGAATGCCTTCAATCGGATGATATCAACCGTATGGATTGGCCAGCATACTCACCAAACTTGAATCCAATAGAGCATGTGGGGGATATGCTTGGCCGACGAATTGCAGCCCGTCAACCCACTCCCACCTGTCTACCGGAAATTTGTATGGCATTGCTTGATGAGTGGTGTAATATTCCCCAAGATCAGATTGATAATTTGATACTCAGCATGCCTAGGCGTCGTACGGACTATATTGCATCGTCTCGGAGACATAATATGTAGTAACCATCGTACCAAATATGCACTACTGGTTTTGTAAATAGTTTTTTTTTTTTGTAATTTGCTTCAGAGAGCAAAAATAGCTATTTTTATTAATTACATGAAACATATACCATCTTTTTTCTCTTTACCTTTTGTTTAATAAAATTATTTACAAATAAGTCACATTTGCTTTGCTTCTAACCCTTTCTTTGCCTGAGCTCATGGACCTCTTTTTCCTTACTTTATAGACACGAGAGTGCATATGCATAAAAATATAAAAGTTATTTTGTGGATAAAGCAGTAGATTAATCCGAATTCGATTAAACCCAATCCTTAGGACTCTGTTCTTGGGAAGATTTCAGAGACAAATTGTTCTAAAGAGGCTTGTTGGCCATGGTATATTGATTTCAGAGGAGAGTGGGGACTCCATGCATTTTTCGACTTACAGATGGTGTGTCTGAACACAAAGCGCAGCGTAACCTTCTGCGCATACGCTTATGAAGAAGGTGCAAGAATTTCACCCCGAGCTAATAGAATGTGATCTCCTACAGTGCCTGGTATGAACCCTGGAATCTCAACATTAGCCGATAGAAGGGAAGAAATAGTCAACTTTTTCTTTTAAAATTACAGCCTTCAATTTCTTAAATAATATGTGGGGCATTTTGCATAAGTGAGGGAATTCTTTACTCACAAATACCTATAAACTCTGTATGGGACACGGATGCCAGGACCTTTAGTGGTCTCAAGAAAAGCACATTTATGGTCCTATTTTAATCTTTTGCAAAAGTATGTTGCACAACGCAACAAATTCCTTTGTCATATAATCATAGGGAAGGAATCAGGGCTCACTTCTTCAAGTGCTTTATTATGGAATGGCTGTACAAGACCTTTCTCGCAAGGCAAAAGCTTCGAGAGTAACCGTCAGAGGGAAAAGTCACGAGAAATGCGTTTTTCATCTACGAAGATGCTGCTTACGTTGAATTCATTGTGGAATGGACAACAATATTATTCTGCTACTATTGCAAAACCTTATATAATTTGAGATAGGCAATAAAAGACAGATAACGTGGTAAATTGAAGGAAGGTAACGCCAGACCCTTTGCAGCTCAAAAATATAAGCGCTGCTACAGAAAATCAAACTTCAGGTTTGACCCCAATCCTTCATAAAAACGTGATTTACTGCAATATGATTCTCATTTCTTTGGAAAAATGAAGAACAATCTGTGTATTCAACATTTTCTAATCGATTGTGAGTTGTAATTGTCTGTTTTGAATTAATTGGAAAACGATGAAGAAGATTTCTATTTTACTGCAATGAAAATTTTTATAAAACCGTTAAAAATACTTCGATTTATTTGGAGAATACATTGGAAAATGACTTATGCTTATGTCATTCAGTAAAGAACACTTATTTCTGTTTATCTTTTAATTTTGCGGTATTTGTATTCAAGTGTAACTTATTTTTTGCGTATATATATAAACAATGTTGGTCATCTAAGATGAAGCCATCAAAAAGGTCAAGATAAATAAAAATTAAATTAAGTAGATATATAACACAGTATTATGTGAAATAATGGAATATATATATATATATATATATATATATATATATATTTCAATTTTTAGAAATATCATTCTAAACTATATAAAAAGAAATAATGATTTAGTATCTGAAGAAGTATTGAGAATTAATAATTATAAAAAATTCTTTCAAAGTTGCCTAGACTATAACTATCCAGCTAATTTTATTTATAAATATATGTCATCAAAGTTATAGCTATTTAATTATTTTTATTTTAAGTATTCATTTCTATTTATTTTATAGTATATAATTTTATTGTTATATTTCTTAATATATTTAGTCTATAGTATATAATATTCTTAATATATGCTTATATTAAGTTTAGTTACTAAAAATATACATAGATGGCGCCTTTATTCTTAGTATTGCTGTGTTTTTTTGATGCAGTGAGTCAGTACATTAGTGGAATCTGTATACATCGGGTAAGATTAGAGTTTCTTTGCTCATTTACATTATTGTTAATTATGGTTATATTCATTATTAACCTCTCTTGCAAATATTTTTGTTTATACATATTTATATTTGTCTATTTCTTCCGGATTCCTATGGTAATTTAATATTGCAATTTCTATTCTATTGCTGTTATATTCACCCACGTGGGTTTTAGGCTTTTGCCTTAGTTTATACTGGAAGCTATTATGTAGAAACAATTTCTGCTGCAGGAGAAGGTTGAGATCTCACAAACAATGTTTAATCCTGTTTCACTGTCCTAAACCAGTGACAGCTCGAGAAATCATAATAGTTTTCCCCTCTCTGGATACATTTCTTTTTGGTTTGTCATGGTTCCATGTTCTTGGTTCTTCCGGTATGATCTTAGGATGCTTGGGATTTATTAGTCTTCTTTTGAATTATTTACTGCTATATATATATATATATATAATCTTTCTGCGAGATGAAGAAAACTATGAAACAGTTATGATTGTCAACTCCAAGGGTGGCAATAACTACTGCTATAAGTCACGACTTTGAATTAAAAAGGCTTTTAATGTTTTGCTGGAGTATGACAATCTATGATAAACTTTTTGGAGGTGGCCAAACGTTTTGGGAAGAGGGCCACTGTCTGATGAAAAATAATCATGCGCGCCCTTTACAATTTTTTGAACAAACAAAACAATATAAACAAGTAAAACTTTTTTTACTTATAGACTTCATTTTGGATTTTTATGAAAAGAGCTACATTTTAAATCAAATCTAAATAGTGGAAATTTAAAAATAATATAATAAATAATACAAAAGTACAAATTTAGTTTTTATTGTTAATCAGTTCACTTAATTTTAAGCGATATTTTTATTCCATTTTATGTTCACAAAATATAAAACATTTCTTTTTCATAAACATATGTTCATCTAAACCTACACTGTATAACAGCCAAATCGTATAAATTTGGAAATGTGATTATTAGTACCAATTTCTAAAATTCAATATAATTAAGATCACCTGCAGTTTTGAAATGCGTTCCTTTTATTTGCGTTTCAGTGTAGCAAAGTGGGTCAATAATTTATATTTGGATTTCATGTAGGTAAAAATTAAAGCGTCTTGCAGATAAATTGGAAAAAATATTTGTGGAAAAGATAATTATTTTTAATCACTTTCAAAATCATTAAACCTAGCACTGAATAAATCCTGTAAAAATGGATTTAAATTTTTGAATCTATCACAGTTAGGATCACTTCTAACTTTAACAGATAGTTCGTGCATTAATGTGAAATGCGTTAATCATTTTCTTCAAAGTTGAGAAAAAAAGCAAAAGTTTGTTCAGAAGATGATCAACTAGGTGATCAATATGATCAACTAGGACAAGAAAAGTAAAATCTTTTCGAAATAATCTTAAATTTAAATTATTGAAACGTCTCATAGTCAATCTTCATTCTAGAGAAACAAGTCCTCACTTTGCAGTTTATTCTATTCTTCCAGATATTTTAAAACGCGCTTCCTCAAATTCCACAATCTCGAGTGAGTGAGTGAATATTAACGTCCCACTGTTCAGCTACACGAGGGCTTTTGGGGACGGCCCGCGTAATTTTGAACCATGGTCAAGTGACGCGAACGACACCTGACTGACACCCCCACTCCTAACTACCACACCACACCAACGGGAGGACGTTTGAGCTCTCGACAGATTTAACGTGCATCGCGCCCCTACACGGAGGATCTTCAGTGGTACTGGGAACGAACTCATGACACGCTAGCTATGATCCGATGCCTGGACCACTTGGCTGCCGAGGCCACCCCCCTCTCCTAACGACCACACCATACCAACGGGAGGACGTTTGAGCTCTCGACAGATTTAACGTGCATTGCTCGCCTACACGGCGGGTCTTCAGTGATCGAAGACATGACACGCTAGCTATGATCCGATGCCTAGACCACTTGGCTACCGCAGCCACCCACAATCTCGAGAGCGAAAACGGTTTTGGAAAACCAAGTTATACAACACTGAAGGCGCATTTTTTTCATAATAAATTTCTATTGTAGATTTATTAAATGTATTAAAAAATAAATTTTGAACATGTTATTTTGTCTAAGACGTAACCACATTTCCTTAAAATTGTAAAATAAATTGTTATTTATTATTACCTTTTCAAATTCTTAAATTATTCATTAAGTCTTCACGTGCCACTGTCACAACTCTGCCGTGCCACATTGTGGCATGTGTACCGCGGGTTGGCCGTCTCTGATCTATGCTATATCTACACATTGTCAAAAGTAACTTGGGGAAGAAGTGGGGGAGGGGGCATGTCGGGACAGTCATTCTCCAATCAACTTCCAAACCATTCGTGTTCGATAATTTATAGATTGAGTCCTATCAATCTAAATCTTGCTGATCAAATTCAGCAACTGAAGAAGATCAGCAAGATTATTTATTTAGGGTTACAAAAAAAGCAATTAAAAAACCCATTAACAAAGCAAATAATAAAACATATACTGAGTTAAAGAACTTTATTTATTGATCTGCTGTATATAGCTAAATGACCTGATCAATACACTCAAATCTGAAATTTTAACTTTGCTTTTCCTGTGCGCTTTTGCTATTAATATCTGTTAATTTTTGTCCCATCCAAAAGTTCTTTATTTTTTCCGATTTTATAATTTTGTTTGTAAAATCAATATAATAGTAAAAACATAAGCAAACTTGATAAACATAAATCATTACTTAAAGTAATAACTTGACATACAAATGATTTGTTAATAACAAAGTATATGCATTTTTGAAAATGAAGAAAAAAATGGAAGCTAATTCATAGAAATATAATATATGTGTAAATTTTGCACTCTGGTTTTGTGTAAAATTTTAATGCGATTAAACAGCCAAACCTTCATTTCGCAAACCATTAATTTGCAAATTTCTCTATTCAGTGAAATATTTTTGCAAACAAAACATTTAGCGATTGAAAGATGAATCTCCACATAACAAAAATCCACTGGATTTTTCCACATAACAAAATCTTACTGGATTTAGCGACTTTGTTATATAGAAGTCTGGCTCTTATTCCTTTCCTTGACCGAACTATCTTTAAAATTACCAGTAAAAATACAAAAAAATTGCGAAA